>CAAKHD010013622.1:36186-76186 GCA_901007705.1 Fistularia tabacaria | reverse complement strand
AAAACTGAATATCCTGATACTCTTACCTTTTACATCCACTTGATATTTGCCCTCGTCTTTGTTCTGTCTTGAGTTAGCATTGAAGCATAAAGCAGGTTCTTATTACTGTGGAAAAACTCCTTTTATATTGCACGTGCTGCATTTACGATGACTGTGTATACGTCAGTCTTTTAGCTAAATCGGATGTGAAATTTAAAAGTAAAGAATAAATGGATAGAAAATAAGTAAACTTCATGCCAAAGTCTGCACTGAATGCACAACCTTAATTGGTATTGTTCAGATTCAAGATTTCAGTTCCATTTTTCATGGCTGTGATGCAGAAGGTACCTGAGTTCACTCTGACCCATTAAACTGAAACATTATTTGAAAATATCATCCATTGGACCCTGAAGAGAAATAATGCAGGGCAGCAACAATATCTGCCATACTCACCATGAATGAACTGAGTTCATCGGGTTTATGGCACAAGAGTTGGAGGGTTAACTTAGCAGAAAGGTGAACATTACCTCAGACATTATCCAGTGTCAAAAGCTGAATTCTGCAGTTACACCATTATTCCTGAAACTCCTCATTCCTGAAATTCAGCCATACTGGAGCTCAGACGTTACCCATATATACCCATACAACATAAAGTTGATTCACATCACACATCATTGGTTCACGTCAACATCTTTCATTTTGAAATCGAGAGATAATTTTGCAGTCTAGATGAATTCATTTTCTACATGTTTTACACTACAGTTCTCCATACTGTTTTTTTTTTCCTTTTATCTTTTTTCCCTTTCATTTATCTATTTTTCCATTTATATATTCAATTATAGCGTTTTAAAATGTTCATACAGTCATCCAATGAAATTTAAAGATTCCATCAGAATTACTGTGAAGGCAGATGACATTCACACAAAGATCGTGGAGGGGAAATGAGCTATTAAACTTGCTGTTATGAAGTACGCAATCAGCAAAGTCAGATTTAGAGGTAAATTAGTCTTTTGTCACTTAATTCTCAACAGTCCGACAGTGCCATTGAAAATATATGGACAGATATATTGTGGTGTATGGTGTGATAGATGATGATGTTTCATGAAAAACAAAAAAGAGACACCCATCAATTGAACCTCTGCCATTGAGCTTACAGTGTATATACATATAGAAATAAAGTTGATATTTCATTTGAAAATGCCTTTTTTTTCCAGTCTAAAATGTTTGTGTCTGCTGTATGTCCGTCTTTACATTAGCAAAGTTGCTCTTTCAGTGCTATGTCAAAATTAATGTAAAAAAAAAAAGAAGAAAGAAGCCGAAATGTCTGGGGAACAGCAATGAAAGAGATCAATCATTATTTTCCTTGTTACTAAATTAGATCATTTTTATTTGTATGCAAACTTGAAATCATTAGATGTACTATTATTGTGAGTTTTATTTTATTCTTATTTTCAATACAAACAAAGGAGAAAAAAGAGATACATTGAAGTAATAAAGTTAATGCAACAGTTCAACCTGCCATCAGGTCATAATGTTAACAATTTCCAAAGACCAATTCATCATTATCCTTAGATCATGTAGAACAGCTATAACTTTTTTTTGCTAGTTTGTTTTTTCAAATAGATAAAGACAATGTACGTCAGAAAAATATGGGAAAAAAGCTGAAAATTGAATGAAGGTTTGTGTATTCAAATGAAGATGAAAACTTGAAAAGTGGGTCAAGGCAGAAGAAAAGTCAATCGCATACTTCCTAGGATAAAGGTTGGAGGTAAATGAGAAAAAGAAAAAAACAAAGAAAAAAAAGAAAAACTCAGTGTATTTTGTTGATAAAGCAAGCCCTATTGATCATGAATAAAAAACAACAACAAAGATACAAATATGCAAATATAACAACATATGTTGATATCTTAACAATACATTTCACATTGCATCTAATTCATATCTTCAGTGTTACATTTTGGAGGTTTTGGTAAACAGTTATTTTTAACCCAATTGGCCCTGATAAACAAAGGATGCATATGTCCGACTCCTTTTCATTTCCCTTTTTATTTGATTTTTTCTCTTTTATTCGGAGTGAATATGGAGATAAGAGACCCTTCTAGGACAAAAACTCAGACCTTGTCATAACTTCGGCAAATCATCAAAAGGGTAAAAAATGTTTTAAAAATAGATGGGATCATCTGTGTTTGTATACTGTCATTGGGATAAGATGTTCCGGAACCTTCAGTGACATTGTTGTGCACGACAACATACATTTAATAATTGAAATGAAAAATATTCATTTCTGCCTCCAATATTCGGGGTTATAATACATGGAATATTCGCAGCATTAAGATCTAAATGCTCCTGTGGCAGATAAGTGAGATAAATATTATATGTGGCCTTGTAAAGCCGAGACTGTCAACTGATTCTGATGCATGGCAACATCTCAACTGCTTTTTCCCTCCCTCCATTATTTCCTTCCCATCTTTCAGGAGCAAGACAATTAATTCTGGCCTCTCCTCATAGCCCTTAATTAACCCCTTCAGGACTGGAACCGTGCATAGGACTGGTGATTGAAGCCGAGTTTGAAATAATACATCCTGTTCTGCCTTAATGCTAACATCGATGTCATCGGCTTCAAGTGCCTCCCAATGCATGTTTGCATCCTCTTGATTAACATTATCCTTTTGTTAAAGCTGCCCGTCTCCAACTAGCATGTTCATAATAAGCATTGTTTCAGAAACACATTGTGTAATCTATACATGGTGTGAGTGTCGTATGTAATGTGCTCCTCTCGCCGAGCTAGCTTTTGTTCCTGCAGAGGCCAGGCTATGTACACACACAAAAAGCCTCAGATGTTGTAATCAATTTGTGCGGCCAGACATGGTCTGGACGTGTGTGTTAATTAACATTCTTATGGGAGGAAATCATTTAACCGTGATAATGAGCTTGAAGAGGAGCAGTGAGAGGGGTGTGATCTCAAGCAGAGCTGGCAAACAGAACAGGGAATGCCGGGACCTCCCTATCCTGACTTCAACTGCTCTATTTATTATTATTATTATTTTTTTTTTTGCTAAGGACAGGCAAAACTCAAATATCTATTTTTATAAGAAGTGGCCTCCATTGTTTTTGTCTGGTAATACCTGCCTGGTTTGTTTTTCTTTTCTTGTGACAATTTTAAGTATATATATTTTTTTTGCTTTTGTTAATCCTTACCTTTTCTCGGAAAGGGTGCTGATTGCTCCAAGTGAACTAGCAAAATTTGAATGGAGGAAAAGAAAATCAAGAAATCTTCTCAGTAGGAATTAGACTGATGATTAGTTTTATGCCCAAACTACACATTTACACCTTCACGTTCCATTTTTGGAAAGCTGAAAGTTACAGATTAAAAAAAAGAGTAGAACTGGAGATCGCAAGGGCAGATCTCTGTTGCACTTCCCAGTTTCTCACATTATGATAAATAATTCTCCCATATAATGAATGACCTCAAAGACAGGCACTCGGGAAGATCTGCCAATGACTTTGCATCCATCTCAATAAATACACTAACAACTGTTATTGTATTGCATCGGTCACTTATGAACAACAATGTGCAGATCACCAGGTCCTTAAACTTCTTTTGAGGTACTAGCTGGAAACAAATGCAAGCCTTTTTCTTCCACAGTCCAGCTAAAGCACTTTGCTCTGATAGCCAAGACTCATATAATTCGCTGATCGAACCAAAACAAGATCAAACCTGCATGTTTTTTTATGTTTCTTTACCTCAAGGCTACACATTAATAGAGTGATTACTGGCCAATCAATAGCGACTCCAGGCTTCATCAAATGATCTGCTACAACAGCATTGAAGCCATGCATCTTATGCATCAATCACACTGATGAATATCCTAAAATGACAAATTTCTAAATTAAGATAAAATGTGATTTAAGCTAATCAGCCAAGTAAGCAAGAGAGCTTTACTGTATACTCAGCCTGTTCTGAATAGGATCACAAATTTGACCTCATGATCCACTGCTATCTGTGTGAGGGAAGACTTGGGTCCTTCAGGGCAGCTATAGCCTTATATTAATCTACACACATTCACACACACCACATACATACATCACCTGCGGTGGCATGTGAGCACCAAGGGGATGCTATTGAGAGGTGCTTATAATGATGCTGGGCACTTCCTCTTATCACCAGGGTCGGCTTGTGTCACCTCTGACCCCTCATGATGCTCTGCCATCAATGTCTAAATTGCATCTTCACAATGAGCATAGAGTATTAGCGAAAAATGATTCTCAAGGGAGGAGACACATAATTTTGAGGTACAAGGAATCATGGGTAATAAAACCAAACTTCACAATCACTTGACCTTCCACACACACCTTGAGATTAATATGAGTGAACCCGCTTCCCTCATCTTCTTCATTTGAACATATTCAGTTGTGACTGTATCATTTGAGTGTCTATGAAACACTTGTGTGATAGTTCAACTAAAAAATGTGTCCTCTCTTTCTGTGTCCAGTGCTGGGACTTACATTATTTTTAGAACATTAACATACTTTGGAAATAAATATAAGCTCAAATAGGTCTGTGGAGGTTCTCAGTCATCCAGGTGAAGGTGAATTCTTGCTGTCATCTTCTTCGTCATGGAAATTGGACTTGAATTTCTTCTCTTTAAGACGTGTCACCCATCATCCAAGAAGATTCTTCAGTTCTAATGACCTGTGGGGAGTTTCTGAACATAACTGCCAGGGTTTTGGGCCGGTCTATGTTACGGTGGCTTGTTATGTAAATGTAAGAGTTGATCAGTAGAAACTAGGTCTATGGGAGGTTGTTTTGCTAATGGTGGTGTTGTTCGTTTGGGACAAAAGAGCAACTTTTTATGAGATTACCTGGATTGGAATGTGAAAAGGTAAAACTAAACAAAGGAGTGAAACCTGTGGGACCACAAGAACTGAGGAACTGTACTCATGTGGACGTTATTGGGGGCTGGTTCCAGTGGTCGATCTTTCCAGGTTGTTTGGAGGGTGCAGATGGGCATGGTCCGTGTGTGCAGATCCGTTGTGGTACTGATCCCATTACGGTGTTTTATGTTTGTGAAAGGTTGTGTCTGTTCATAGATGTTTTTTTTTCTGCTTTGACAAAGATGTCGTCTTTGACTCGAAGTCCAATCAAGGTAATCCCACAAGAGTTGCGCTTTTGTCCCCAACAAACAACACCACCATGAGCATAGCAACCTCCCTCAGACCTAGTTTCTGCCAATAAACTCCTACATTTACATAACAAGCCACCATAACCTCGACCCGTCCAAAACCCCGGGCAGTTTCATTCAGAAACTCCCCACAGGCCATTGGAACTGAGGAAGCCTCTTGGATGAGGGGTGAAACGTCTTCAAGAGATAAAAATTCAAGTCCTGTGGCCATGACAAGAAAATTACACCGAGAACAAGTTCATATAAATTATTGGCAAGGTTGAATTCTATTTGTTATCATCATTTCATTGTTGTTTGAATCTGTACAAAACATTGTAACTGCTGAATTAATGGTGGACAAGCTACACTCTTTTTCAATTTGTCTTACTTGCAATCTTGCTGCACAAATTGGGCAGTGAGTGGGCAGTAAGTGTCCCACCAGGGATGCTAACACACTGGACCACTGCTACACTGTTTTAAAGGACTCTTATCACTCTGTTTCCCGTGCTGCTGTGGGACTCTCTGGCCACTGCATGGTTCATCTCATCCCAACCTACTGGCAGAAGTTAAAATCATCAAAGCCTGGAGTGAGGACAGTGAAGAGGTGGACAGCTGAGTCAAAGCTGGAGCAACAGGCCTGCTTTTACTGCACTGACTAGAGTGTCTTTGAGGCTGCAGCCATAGACCTCAACAAACTCACTGACACTGGGACATCCTACATCAGGTTTTGTGAGGACTCCTGTGTGCAGACCAAAACCTTTTGCACATACAAATCAACAAACAATGATTTACCAACAAACTCAAAAAGCTGCGCCAGGCCAAGGAGGAGGCCCGTAGAAGTGGGGACCAGGCCCTTGACAGGCCAAGAACACACTGACGAGGGAGATCAGAGCAGCTAAGAGGTGCTACTCTGAGAAGCTGAAAAACAAGTTTTCGTTGAACGACCCTTCATCCCGGTCCCCAAGAAACCCACCATCACGGGGTTGAATGACTACATGCCCGTCGCCCTGACATCTGTGGACATGAAATCCTTATAGAGACTGGTGCTGAACCACCTGAAGGTCATCACAGGCCCCCTGCTCGACTCCCTGCAGTTTGCCTACCAGGCAAACCGGTCGGTGGACGATCCTGTCAGCATGGGACTCCACTTCATCCTCCAATACCTCGACACCCCAGGGACGAACACCAGGATCCTGTTTGTGGACTTCAGCTCTGCATTCAACACCATCATTCCAGAAACCCTCCATAAGAAACTAGAAACTCTCACATCTAACAGTGCCTGCCTCCACTTGTCAATGGATCTTCAACTTCCTCACTGACAGGAGGCAGTAGGTGAGGCTGGGGAGCATCACCTCCAGCACCAGGTCCATCAGCACTGGCATCCCCCAGGGGTGTGTTCTTTCCCCGCTGCTCCTCTCCCTTTATACTAACAATTGCTCCTCAAAGGACCCGTCCGTTAAACTCCTAAAGTTTGCGGACAACACAGCAGTCGTTGGCCTCATCAAGGATGGTGATGAGGCCGCCTACAGGCATGAGGTGGACCAACTGGTCCTGTGGCATAACAACCTGGAGTTTAACCCGCTTTAGACTGTGGAGATGACAGTGGACTTTAGAAAGAACCCATCCATCTTACCCCCCCCCCATCATCCTCAACGGGACAGTGTCTACTCTGGACTCCTTTAAGTTCCTGGGAACCACAACTGCCCGGGATCTCAAGTGGAAGTCCCACATAGACTTGGTCAGGAAGAAGGCCCAGCAGAGGTTGTACTTCCTGCAACAGCTGAAGAAGTTCAACCTGCCTCAGGACCTTCTGATCATCTTCTACACCTCCATCATCCAGTCTGTCCTGTGTACATCGATCACTGTCTGGTTTGGATCGGCCACCAAACAGGACAGGAACAGACTGCATAGGACAATCAGGTCTGCAGGAAAAATCATTGGGGCTGACCTGTCGCCCATTCAGGACAAAGCAAGTCCAGAGTCAAGAAACAGGCAGACCCCTCACACCCTGCAGACAAACTGTTTGAACTGCTTTCCTCTGGTAGGCGAGAAAGAACTCTGCTTGCCACGACTGCCAGATTCAGACACAGTTTCTTCCCCCAGGCTGTCTCACTGACTACACCGTAATTCACCTATCATCCATGCCCATAGTTATATACATATATGTATATATATTTATACATCTTGTTCCTTTTGTAAATGCTTTTTAGTACCTGATTTTTGTATTTTGTATGTAACTCCACTGAAGAGAGAAATATCCGGAGTCAAATTCCTCGTATGGTCACACATACTTGGCGAATAAAACTGATTCTGATTCTTAGGAATGTTCTACGATAATCTGTCTAGCTCAATGTCATTAGGCAAATAATTTTCAATGGCAATCATGTCCATATTATGATACTAGCAGCAACTAAACTATTCATTTTAATATACTTTTTCCATATATTTTTACAAAGCAACATGTGTTTTGATTGTCTTTAAAATATGTAACAGAAATCAATGTTTCAAGTCTATTGCATAAGAGTAGCCTGAGAATTAACATTCTTATGTTGCCCTTGCTGGCATTTACTTCCTGTTGATACCATCACAAGTGGGCAAGATGTTGACATGATGACTTACAGGTTTGTAGCTGCCATCAAACTGAGATGATTGGAAGCTTGTTGTGGAAAAATGCTACACAGCAATAGCCTGTAGAGAACAAGCCAGGGGCAATTTACATAGTGTTTAGCATCTTAGAAATCGCTCCATTCGTCATACATACAGCACAACATCACTGAGCAGCACCAGGGGATCAGTTAGGGGTTGCTTGTTTAACACTCCGACAGGCTAGGAGAACACAGGAATTGAACCTGGAAGGTTCGTTTCCAAGGACGACTGCTCTAACCCTCAGTGCCTCAGTAGCATCCGTTTTGCATGAGTTTTCCAAAAAGGCAAAATTGCCATTGAAAAACATCAGTGTAAATGTATCATTAATAAGAGTACTTTGCCAGGAAGTGCAAGCCTACTATACTGTACATTGAGACAAAGTTCTCAGACCTACAGGCATGTAGAGTTTACTGTATTTTGATGGTGCAGGCAACATCCTGCTCCACCTCTCAGCAAGGAGAGGCAAGAACAGCAGGTGTACATCCTCCCCATTGTTTCTGTCGGGCCAGGATAGATATCATCTCCACACAGGAAAATAGATTATATTCAGTAATGGATATGTTCTGAACTTACTTATTTGCAACTAGCTTACTCACTTAGGATTTCTGATCACAACACAACTCCTGATGAAGCACAATACAACTCCGAGTCACATAAACCTTTAGTTGACTAATCTTTTGGCAATCTCTGCATCTAAATTGTTAAATGTTGAACACAAATAAAAGGCATTGAGGAATAGTTTATATTTGGATCAGTAGTAATCATCTTCTGAGGTGTTCAGCTATTCATCATTTCCTCTGTGAAAACCAGTGCAAATGTTACTTTGTTGTAAATCCATAAAGACAAGGACTGGTTGAAAACAGATATGATTGTTTTCCCCCAACTGTTTCTCCAACCTCATATCTATCTAATGCAGTACACACGCAAACAGCCAGAGGGATGTCTATCATTGGACCAACATGTGAAATTACCTTTTTCACTGTGTTGATTTGATTTGTCTGGTTTGATAATATTTCAAAAGTCAAGAGCAATATGTTGAAAATATTTTACCCCAGTTCAAAAAATGGATCCCAATTTTAGCCCAAGAAGTCTTGCACCGTTGCTCTTTGGATCAACAGCATGACAGACCAATCACATGTCTTACTGTTTTCCAATCAATTGACGCTGAGCTGCTTTTCATACAAATTACACATTTGCCTCTACATTATCTGTCCCTTGGCCAATTCTGGTTGTACCTGAAGTGAATTGAACCTGAGAATTAATGGACTTAACTGAGAGTGTCGTGGGGTATGGATAAAAAAAAACGACTGGACAAATAAATTGTTCTTTACTTTGGGACTTACCTCATTTGGTACTTACCTCAGTGTAAGTGGCCCAAATGTAGAATCTTAGCATTAAAACCTCAACATTGATGGCTCAGATATTAACATCAGTGATATCACTGAGGACAACTGAAGTAACTGCAGCTACATAGATAACCATTTTACTCTCCTTCACTCCCCAGTCACATAAGCAGTTTCACAAATTGTTACTATCTAGCTGTCCTCTTGCAGTGTTTGGCTTTATGGTGTTACATACTCTGTCTTTGTGTCTTTTGTTAAAATAAAAATATGTGTAACTTGAGCTGGATTAAGCAATCAGGTCAAAATCAAAACCCATGTTGAACTGAAATTTGAAATACAGGAATAAATGTAATATGATCAAAACAATATCCAGATCAATTAAACCTGCTTACAGGACTAATGTCTACGTGAGTCTAAATTTAAGCATTTTCCATATCATCGTGTATGATTTTATTTTATTCTATTTTTTTTATTTTTTTTGTATTTTGGCTGTTTTCATTTACTGTATGAATTCTTCACAATTAGACTTTCTGTGAATCATGCTAATCTGGTAAGATTGTATCATCCCCCAAAGTGAAACTGATTTTATAATGGCCCAACCTTTCTTTTACTTACACATTCAGATGCCACTCAATGCTACCTGCAACACTATATGGATATTCTTGATCACCACACAATTCCCAAGTATCCTCAAATGACAGAAGCGACAAATGCACTATTTCCCCAATTTACAGCTGGTTGCTATACTCCCTGCCAGTGGCTAGATGGGAATCTTAAATGGGGCTTGAACAGCACTCCCCACAACAAGAAATCAATATGCTATGTAGCCTGAAGAGGCGGCCTGCTATCCGCTCTGGCTGAGTTAGCAGTGCAGGGTAATTTCCTCTCAATGCTACAAAAAAAGGCTCAGCCATTTCAACGCCACACCAAAAGAATCCCAGTAACAAGCTCTGAGACACACTCTTAAGGAAATACATGAGCTGGGATGTGTTCAATCGAAATGGGAAAAAGCTTCAAGCCAGTGCGTGCACATTCCTCAGAGGTAACCAAATATCCAGTTGGATGTTATAATTTAAACCATACTTATGTAATTATGTCACATAGTTAAACCTGAGTTCTTATATCGGTTGTAACCACACTGGTGGACAGCAACCCCTCCACGAAACCCCAGCCTCCTCCCAATAGCAGGCAGCATAAACAGGAAGCTTGCCAAAAAACAATTTGTGAATCAGAATCAGAATCAGAAAGTCTTTATCCGTCAGGTTGTTTTTCGAATGCAATGAATGTGGTTTGTCAGTGCTTTGTGGAAAACCTGGAATAATCATTAAATAAAAAACAGAAATCAGGACAAGTGTCATTGTTGGCGCTAATGAGTAAGTGGTGCAAAGTAGTGCAACAGAGAATGGATCGTTAAAGTGTCAGCACGGTTCCTGGGTCTTATTGATGAGCCAGGCTGCAGACGGGAAGAAACAGTTTTTGTGGTGAGAGGTTTTGGTCCTGAAGGGCTGCAGTCTCCTGCCAGAGGGGAATTTGTTCAAAAAGTCTGTGTCCAGGGTGTGAGGCTTCAGCCATGATCTTTCCTGCACGCCTGAGGGTCCTGCAGGTATACAGGTGGTTTGGATGGTGCGCTCCAGTCTGAGGTTTGGATTGACTCGATGATCGAGGTGTAGAAGTGCACCATCATCATCTTTGGTAGGTTAAACTTCTTTAACCCCCTCAGGAAGAACATCCTGTGCTGCGTTTAAATGGTGATAGAGCTGGTGTTCAGCTCCCACTTGAGGTTCTAGGAGATGATTGTTCCCAGGAAGCAGCAGGAGTGGTGCCTGCGCTAGGCTCTCCCTGAAGTCTATGACTATCTCCACAGTATTCAGAGCATTTTGCTCCAAGTTGTTCTGACCACACCAGGTCACCAGGTGGTCAATCTCCCTCCTGTAGGCAGACTGATGAAGGGGGTGTCGTCCATGAACTTAACGTCCATTAGCTTGACAGACTGGTGAGTGGAGGTGCAGCTATTGGTGTGAGGTTGAGAATGAATCGGTGGGGGTTGTGATCCTAATGCTCATGAGCTCCTCTGGTGTGTAAAAGTTACCGGAAATTTAACAAAGAAGTGAGTTCACAAAAAAGAGCAAGATAAACAACATGCACCAACACGCTGAGGTAGTCATCCGTGGCACCATCTAGGTTGTATGAAAGGAAATTAAGTTAGAAATGGAATAGTGAAGTGATCCGTTGTGGTGTGTGAAGGAGGGATTTCGGAGACAAAGGCGAGTTGCAACTTTATTCTTTAAACACCAAGACAAAACTGACAGTCAACTTCCTTGTACCAGAATGCCCCTTTCCTAAACCATGCCCCGAGCCCATAGTCCCATGGGGTGAGAGGCCAAAGCCCCTTAGTGTCCGCCACACAGCCCCCCCGCAAAAAAAAAACACCCAGAAGGGACTCCCGGAAACAAACTAGTCCCTCATGGGGGGCTTGAGCAGCCTGCCATAATGACTGTGTCGTCCCTTGGTTGAAGTGGCGGGAGGCACCGCACATTGGATCAGAGGAGGCCCTGCTGCGAAACTGGAAGAAGGGCAACCTCGACAGGGAACCCAAAAAGGAAACACAACCTTCCCTGCCACCCTGTGTGATGGCTTCAGTGTGTGACCCGCTCCCTACACCCGCCCATATACTGGACAAAACTCTCAGCGCCCGTCTCCAGAACCCAGAACTGCCTATCGCATGGGGGTTTAAGAAGCGAGTGGTGAGCGTCATGTCTCACAAACACAAACTGAGCTCTGCAGGCACAAAAGACCATGTGAAACAGTGGCGAATGGAGTCCGGAACTTGAGAGCTGCTGGGTAAGAAAGGATCCACGGTCTGATGGGGTGGTGGAGCAGATCGCTCCGGTAAAAATTCCCCTGGGACTCGCAGCGGCTGACCGAGAACCAGCTCGGTGGGCAATGCGTTGAGGTCATTCTTAGGGCCTGAATGCAGCCCAAGCATAACCCATGGTAAACAGGCCACCCAGCTGCCATCCAAGAGCATCGCCTGCTGCAAAACTGCTACAAACTGTTAGCTTGAGGGTGATACGCCGTTGTATGGTGTACCTTCCCCCCGAATGATCCCACCAGTGCCAACCAGAGCGATGACAAAGACTGTGGACCTCTGTCGGATGTGATGTCTCACGGAGTGCCAAAACAGGCAGGAAGAAAGAAATGCCCATGACACATCCTAGGTCGAGATGGAGAGCAGTGGAACAGCCTCCGGCCACCTTGCGGTTCGATCAACAATGGTGAGCTGGTGTTCGAAACCCTGCGAAGGAGGAAGAGGGCCCACCAGGTCGGCATAGACATGGTCAAAGTGTCTGGCCGGAATTTGAAACAGTGTGAGGGGCGCCCACACAGGCTTGTGAATCTTCACGTGCTGGCACGCCACACATGTAGCTACCCACTGTTTGACATTTGTACAAATGCTAGACCAGACAAACTTTGAACACACCAACCTCACTGATGCCCAGATCCCCTGGTGTGAGAGGGAGTTTAAAAAAAAAAATTTAAAAAAAGCCATGCATTCGCCATGCCATGCATTCACAGTACACCGTTCAACCACTGCCCCAACGGCAATGTCATATGCATCAGTCGATAACGCTATGGGTGCCGTGGGTGCGGGATGGGCGAGAAGGGTCACTTTAGCCAGGGCGTGCACACACTCGGTCCGAGTTAGACATTCCCAGAATGGGGTCACCAATGTGGTGTATGAAGGAAGGATTGCGAAGACGAAGGCGAGTTGTAACTTTATTCCTTCAACACCAATACAACACTGACAATCAACTTCCTTGTACCAGAATGCCCCTGACCCAAGCAAAGCCCTGGCCCGTAGTCCCATGGGGTGAGAGGCCACTCCCCTTAGGGTTCGCCAAACCGTTTACTAAAAATGTACACAATGAATTTTGTTGTGGCAGCATTTTCCGTACAGGTGCACAGTTTGTGGATGCTCTTATTTCTGTATTGTAATTTTGTTTTTTTTTGGATGGAATATGAAAGAAGAATTAAAAGAATTGTTTGTTTGTATTATCATAATGACTTATGGAAACTTTGATGTAACACTGGACGAACTGTTTGTTGTGTATGAATAGTACCAAGATGTTGAGTTTGAGGGTTAAATAACATGAAAAAGCATTGGCACACATGACTTTTTTGATATGATATTCTAAACAGTGTCAACATCCAGAATTATGTTGAATATCATTGACATATTTATAGGGTACATCTTAAAAGCCTTACAAAGAATGGTAACATTTTAGTTTCATGGAGGTTTTTATGGGTGGCACAACGGTTCGCTCTTCCACGTCACAGCACTAAGCCCCCTAGTTCAATTCCAATAGGGACCTTTCTGAGTGGAGTTTGCATGTTCTTCCTGTGTATGCATGGGTTTCCTCTGGGTTGTCTCTTTTCGTCCTAAAATCACAAAACATTCAGTAGGTTCGTCAGAGACCCGTAATTGCTCAGACGTGAATGAGAGGGTGAATATTTGAATGCTTCTATATACGGCCCTATGATTGACTGGTAACCGGTGCAGGGTGTGCAGTTCCTCTTGCCCAATGACAGCTGGGAAAGGGTAGTGCCACCCTGAGTGAAGGATGCATGGGCTAGATAACGAATGGATTTATTTAATAATGTTACATGACTCATTAATAGTGTTGACCCATTTTTATTTTCCCTTTCTCTTTAATTTGCTTCATTTTAATTTGATAACATTTTGACTTTCTCTTCCATCATTTGCTTTTTCAATATGGCACCTAAAGTTGGCCACTTAAAAAAGGTATCATCTTCTCCATCTCTTTCCCCGAGGCAATGGCAGAAATGAAAAATGTGTCTACTTAAACATAAAAGTGCCAATTTGTTGTTCCTCTTGTATGAACCCAAGAAGGCGTTTAAGAGTGTTACCCAAAGTATAAAGCCTTAAAGTTAACCCATTTAAGAATACTTGAGGTAATTTATCAGAAATGGAAGTCAGTGTCACAATTTTCACTTCCAGCATCTTCTGATGTTTGACTTTGATGTGGAACTCCCGTCTCTTGGCATGTTCCCATACTCTTCTTAGGGAATCTGGTCTAGAAACCTGCTCAGACAGAATTAACATATGCCACAGCTATGATCTGAGACATTACTCACAGTAAAAAAGAAAACATCTCTCCCAAAGCAAGACATTAGAGAATCAAGGCCGTGGTAATGTTAGTGAGATGAGTTGCTCTGGTGAATTACCGGCTGAGAATCAGCATGGCATCTTTTAGTTTCTTTTGAAGTTCCACATGCAAATGGGATCAATATGGTCTGTGGCTCTTGTGTGTTTAGATTGAGTAGGAATTAATGCAAATGATACTTTGCTGCTATAGCTCAGGGTCTTTGAATCTTAACAGATTAAAAAATAAAATAAGAATAACAAGTGGGAGACCGAAGAAATAAACAAACATATTTAAATCCTGTAGTTGTAAAAACACAGTCTTATAACCAGAGACCTGATATCACTAAAATCTGTATGATTTGTTTTGTGTATGTTTTTCATGCTTTTAATAAAAGGAAGACTGAGTGAAGGCCAAGCCTTGTGTCCACTGGCACGTTCAGGTTTATCCATTTTCAGCACGGCGTTCTACCAGGGCGTAACAGGAGTAATTTGTTGTCATCGGCTTTCAGATTTTGTTTTGAAGTTTTGTGCTTTTCATATCAATAAAATACAGTTTCAGTCTATTTTCAATGGATGTTATTTCTGTCATTTCCTGCTATGTTGTTCTGCTTCGAAAGTCAACGTTTGTTCAGTCCAGTCAAATATTTTTTTTTGTTTTTAAACATCAATATTCAACCCCTTGTTAACAAGGGATGAAATAGAGATGACCCATGTTGGATTTCTCACCGGATGTTGAGCCTTGTATCACACTGATGAAGATACATAACGTGATGCAATGTGATTCATGGATCATTGGGAATTGGAAATCATCGGGAATCCACCAAAAGCTACATTGCTTTTGCGCCTGACTTCCTTCCTCTCTTGATCAGCCATGTGCAAGTAGACTGAGTCTAGTAAAAATAGATTTGCTGTGTGGGTGGAGAGAAGTGGAGTGGCAAAACACTTTTGGGGTATGGCTGTACACACAAGGTGTGTGTTTCTGGATATGAAACTTAAAACAACCACAACCAGCTGTTGAGGATGAAAACTAGGGGTTAGTGAAACTTTGGCTTATCAATTTATCTTTCCAGAGCATATCTTCTATAATGTCACCATTTTCCCTCTTTTATGAAGTGACTTTTGTAGCCAGCATCAAACATCAATTTAAAAAGTTTTAACAGAGGAAGAAATCATATATTTCCACATGGACGTAGCTCCAAAATCACATTCAATAACTCCCTACTATGTGGTTCATATACCAAATATCATCATAACTTAATTAAAAAAACAAAAACAAACAAAAAAAGTGAGTTCATTGAGAACAGATTTTTTGATTCAGGACAGACTTGATAAAGCAGAGTTCAGTACATATGTGTTAAAAATGTAATACACACAATGTAATATATATATGTATATATATATATTATATATACCTCCGAATTATATATACAAATTACTTTGATCTGCCCTTTCACTCCATTATCCCATGGATTTGCTCTTATTTGTCCATTGTGGCATTTTAATTTATCATCATCCGTCCATTCATTTGCTCAATGAAAGGACAATGTTTCACAGCTCATTGGTGGAGCCAGTGGCGGCCCATCTCACAATACTTTCTCGAACAACACCTTTATTTCGCAAATTATGTACTTTTCAGAGGAACCATTCAGATCCTGTCGTTACACTTATAAGTTCAATGAGTACGTTTTGGTTCTGGTTCTAACGTTTTGGTACGTACGTTTTGGTTCTAAGACTTCTCTGCAATACACAAGAACAAATATGGAGCAAATTTGAAGTTGACCAAGTGAATTTCCTATAATAACATTCATTTCCGACAGCTGACAACAGGCTCACCGGGAAACAGTAAAGTTTGCCACTCCCTTATTAAGTTATTATAATTTATAGCTAAAATCCCTTATGAGACCCGAGCCACTCTAAAATATATTTTGGTTTTACACTAAATGTCCATTTTGATTTTCGTGTGATTTCATGCTGATGCCATTTGTTGGTTTTTGTGAGTTTGTTGATTGTCTGCAAAACCATTTATGAAAGATGGGTCCAACATTTCAACATTTTAAATTAGAAATAAACAAGCTAAGACAGGTCTTCACAGAAAAAAAAAAACACATGTTGAATATCAGTACAAATACTTTTGTCAGATTATCTTTTCTGAACAGCCACGAAATTGTTGCATTGTTGCCAGAACTGAAATGACTAGCCTCTATGGGTCAGTTAAAATGAGTTTGTTTACACCACAGGTTAAGGAACAGCTTGTTGTCTTCTATTTTTAAGTCAACCATAATATGTCAGACACTGATATAAGGGAGCTGAGTTATTGTCTCAAATTACACTGCCAGCAAAAGCAGAATGGATGCACTCTGTATTGACGGCCTCCTCTGATGCGGGATATTTCCATATAATTAGTGCGTGCTGTCAGTGAGTCCACAGAAGAGTCTCAGTGATGCAGCCCAAGAGCTACTTTTATGCCCCTACAGAATGTTTGTGTTTAGAAAAAACAATTCTATGTGATATTTATTTGTTTCCATAGCAACATTGAAACAGTGAATGCTGGGAGACAGGAGGTAGATTCAACTTACAGCCATCAGGTACAGTAGTGTGAGTAGAGTGCAACCAAGGGTTAATGAAAGTCGCCTAACTTGCGTGCCACCATAAATAACAAGCACGGAGACATCAGCATCCTTCGGGTAAAGTTTTTTCGACTCCTTTTTTATTTTTCCCTCTTTCCTCACTCCTCTCCAAACTGCCCTGCCTCCACACTTCCGCTTCCTGTGGAGGCTTCAAAATAAGAGTCCTAGGCCCCAACTGTGGTTACAACTTAAAACGGGAAAAGTTACGAAAGATATGTTACATACCTCCCCACCCCAAAAAGTAAACGTCCCCGTTTCCAAACAGTCACAAAACCAGTGTAACAACAGAACAATAACAAAACATACATACACAGACCCAACCGTGACGGAAACTCCAGATCCACCCACGCAGCATCAACTCGCGTCCCCAAAAACACAGCTTGGTTCTGCATTCACCTTACAATATCCCAGTCTAAAGTACATGAACTTACCAAACATGACAAAGTCCTTCAAGCGAACTGGTGGTCTCATAGTTCTCCCCGAACGAGAAATAGTCTGTGGTGGCCCATTGGAGTCTGGGACCTGGACAGGACCTATACCATCCAGGGTTAGCGGCTCCCCAGCCTCACATTCCTCCTCTGGCAACCCCTCGTCTGGCAGCAAGGGAGCATGGACAGAAGAAGTTGGGAGTCCATCTGAGGAGCCAGCAGGTCCTGATAGGGTGTACGGTTTCAGTCTGTCATGATGGACCACCTGCCCCCGCCCATCAAGGTCCAAAGGGCCGGTGATACGGTAAGTGAGTCCAAGTTGAGAACCCAACACAGACATTATCCGGTAAGGCCCTTTCTAGTGGGTAGCAAGTTTCATGCGGTCTTCCGTCGGGTTATGCAGCCACACCAGGTCCCCTAACGCGAACGGATGATGGCGGACCGATAGGTCATGATACAGTTTTTGCTTCTCAGGATGCCGTGTACCAACACATAGTCTTCGAACAAACACTCTGCTACTGACATGGGTGTCTGGTTCGGGAGGGCATACAGGTTCACAAACTTGGTAAAGTAGTCCTCCACCACTAACGCATATCTATTCCCCCGAGATGTCATTGGCAACTCAAGAATGTCACCTGCACGCCCCCCATCGGTGCACGCTTCTTAGGCACTGGCGCCCAGGGGGTCGGACATGGGATACACTGTTCACACCACTGTTGAATATCCCTAAACATGAAGGGCCAGTAACAAGATTGTCTTGCACGCGACCACACCCGTTCCACTGGGAAATATACCAACACAGCGCCCCCATGCCGATACTGCAATGCATTAGGGACAAGTGAAGAGGGCACAACAACTTGACATAGACTGTCGCCTCTAAGGGGGGAGTTCACTGTCCTGTAGAGAAGACCATTTACCACCGAGAGGAGAGGGTATTCAGTCCATAATTTTCGAAGCCACCGAGAGCTACCTCTCATCTGCCCCTTAGGTGGCCAGGAACCACCATCTTCAAGCCAGTCCAAAACCTGCTTACCATCTGGATCAACCTGTTGTGATGTCCTAATGTCGGTGTCATCATGGGAGAGTGCCTGCATGAGAGACAAGTACAGCGGGAGGTTGAACCAGCTGAGTGTCAGTGTGGGGAACACCTGGCTCCCTGTCAGAGCCTATGGCATTCACATGCGTGGTCACCTCAGGTGAGGTGACCACACCGGCCTCAGGGCCTCGCGGCCATCGTGAGAGCGCATCAGCATCACAATGCTGATGCCTGTCCTTGTGCTTTATAATCCAGTTAAATGGGTCCAGCTCCGATATCCACCTTGCTCTACGGCCTGTAGGATCCTTGTCAATAGACATGCCACGCAGGCCGAGAAGAGGCTTGTGGTCCGTGATGATGGTAAAGGCTGCTGAACCAATGTAATGCCTAAATTGGCACACAGCCCACACTATAGCCCACAGCTCTCTGTCAAAGGTGGACCAACGTTTCTCTTGGGAAGTGAGGGATTGGCTCGCATATACCACCACTCGCTCTAGTCCGTCTCTGTCCTGAGCCAACATAGCCCCAACTGCTTCCATGGAGGCATCGGTGTACACCTGAGAGGGGATGTTGAAGTTTAGCATGGTGACGACTGCGGCAGACGAAAGCCCCTCTTTCAGGTATTTGAAGGCCATGTCACATTCAGTCGTCCTTTTGAAGGGTGTGTCCTTGCAGGTGAAGCGGTGCAGAGGAGCGGCATGCAGGGCAAAAGTCCTGAACAAAGCGTCTGCAGCAAGCGCAAAGGCCCACAAATGCCCTCACTTCAGTTGGATTCCGTGGCGTAGACCATATTCTGACTTTGTCCGTGTTTTGGGGGTCAGGCTGTAAGCCTTGGCTAGAAACAACATGCCCTAGGACCACCACACGATCTCGAGCTAGGCTCGAGCTTGGCACTTTTTAGCATTCTGCTTGAGACCCGCTGCCTGGATCCTCGAGAAAACCTCGCGCAGACTGGAGAGATGGTCCTCAAAGTTGGGGCGATATATCAGGACGTCATCGAGGTACACCATACACACCTGCCTCGAATGCCCCCTGAGCACTAGCTCCATCATGCACTGGAACATTGCAGGTGCATTAGTGAGGCCCATTGGCATCGACCGCCATTGGTAGAGACCTCGGCCCGTCTTGAAGGCAGTTTTCTCCCTGTCTTCTTCAGCAACCTCGATCTGCCAGTAGCCATTTGAGAAGTCCGATGTGCTGAATCACCAGGAGCCCGCCAGTTCTTCCAGGATCTCATCAATTCTGGGTAGGGGGTGACAGGCTTTCACCGTTATACTATTCAGGCGACGATAATCAAGGCAGAACCTCCACTCACCGTTCTTCTTCCTTACGAGGACAACCGGCGAGGCCCAGGGGCTGCAGCTTTCCTCAATCACCCTAACCCACCAGCAAGGCAACCACCTCTGTCTATCTCCTCCCTCTTTTCAGGTGAGGTTTGGTAGGCACGCTGCCATGGGGGAGGATGCCCCCCAGAGTTGATGTGGTGTTGGATAAGGGTGCACTTGCCGGTTCCTCTTCTGATGTGCTGAATATTCCCTGGTATTCTACCAACAATGCAGTCAGTTGCTCTTTCTGCCACTGACTAGCTGGCGACTCCTTCAGGGACACAGTGGGCACAGTCCTGGGCGTCCAGGCAGAGACGCTCTCCGTTGGAACTTGTAGGAGCAACACCATATCGGACTCATCCAGGGCGAACGATTCCCCCAGGTGCATGGCTTCTCTTATCACAATTTCCTGGCTTATAGGGTTCAACACCATGGAAACCCCCCTTTCACCGATGTCACGGTGTGTGCTATGACGAAATCATGGTTGCTCTTGAGGTTGGCTGATAGGTAGCCCACGAAGTCGGGGAGCCAATTAATGAACCTGGGTTTGGGATACCTTCACGTGCACCAGCGCCTCGCCTCGCAGAGGCAGTGTTGTGACGGTGGCGATGGAGACATTACAGCACTCTGGTATCAGGTCCTTAATACTCAACAGTGGAAGTACCGTGTCCCATAAATGCTGCTTGCCATGGGCGTAATCCAGGAGGGCATGGTTAAAGGTGAGAAAATCCAGGCCCAACAGAGCTATTTGTGTGGACCCCCTGATAACATGGAAAACCTGCTGCTGGGACGACTTCCCCAGATGCAGAGTAGCGGTTATGGCGCCCAGGGTGTCGAGTATCTGCCCATTCACCGCTCATTCAGCAATAAAGTCTGCGCTAAGGGGTCGCTTCTGTAGAGCTGGAACAGACATGCAGAAATTTTCACTGATAAATGATTCCGTTGCTCCAGAGTCGACCAATATATCGACTTGCATCCCTTCTATGCATCCCCTCACATATGAGGTCGGCTGCTCTGTCTTGGTCCGGATCATGGCATTATTTGCGGACACTATGTCCTCCAGACTGCCCATAGGCTCTGTAGCTGGTGTTTGGGCTGCAACATCAGCTACATGCCTTTTACCGACTGGTACACTGGGTCTTCCTTCTTGGGGTACAGGAAACGCACCCCCCGCCATCTCAGAGGGTCATCATCGGAGAGTCGGAGACTTCGCCAGTTTGGGGAGTATGATCTATTATTGTAAGGGGTCCTGTCGTCCTGTTTTTCGCCAGGGCCGCCTTCGTTATCTCCGCTCACGCCAGCCACGGTCAGGTGAACGTCCTCACTGTTCCCCCCAGGGTTGAGATGGACAGCTCTGTTCTCCACAAGTACACTGACACTTGCTCCCTCGTATAGGGTGAGGGAGTTTCCTCTCATCTCTCCAGTGGTTGGCTCTCAGTCAGTTGTTTTCCTCAGTTAGTTGCCGAAGTTCCATTCGCATTTCTCTCATGTCCATAGTAAGCTTGTCCACAGTTCGGTACAAGGTGCTTCCGTCCGATACAGAGCACCGTGGCTGCAGCGCCACATTAAGCGGAGGGCTGGCATGGCGCTATGCTAACACAGTCCCTTTTTAAGGCCAGTGATGGCCAGGGCCTCCTCCAAATCCGTAGCTCCCTGCTCATGACATTTAGCTCTCAGCCCTGGGTCCAGTCCAGCCATAAAGTTCTAGGCTCTCTCCGGGAGCACGTGGATGGGTGGAGAGGCTCACTCTGAAACGGTCAAGGAACTGTTTCTGACCAAAAGCCTTTAGTAATTTCTCCTTTACCTGGTCATAGTCCGCCTGGGTGACTGCTGGCAAGCTATCCCATAGAAGGAAAGCTGCTTTTGTCAGCCGTGTTGGTAAAATCCTCGCCAATTTATATTCCAGTTTGCCATCAGTGTCACCAACCAGCACCGTCACTGCTACTTCTTACAGTCTGCCCCAGCAGGGGAAACTTTGTTTTTTCCTACCCGGAAAACAGCAACGGTAGCTCGATCCTCACATTGCAGTAGAGTGGCGGTCCTCTCCGGCGCTCCTTATAATCACAGTCCAGCGGGTCCTCTTCACCTCTATACATCTTGCTTGGATCACGGCAATTATAGACAATTATAATCCTCGTGCACCGCCAAAGCCTGCTTTGCGACGTCAAGTCCGCTGTTCGCTAGCTGACGGCAACAGGTAAGCTCGCTGCTTCCCGAACTTTCCTTACGGTAATGAACTTTTTCTCTCTGAATTCTTCTTTTCCTTTCGGCTATTCCCTTTCATGGCTCGCCACAGCGAATCAACCTTCTCCATCTACCTCTGTTCTCTGTATCCTCATCTCTCACACCAACTACCTTCATATCTTCTTCTTCTCTCTGAATGTGGGCATGTAATCCCACCGCTGCCACCAATGTAACCAAGGGTTAATGAAAGTCGCCTAACTTGCGTGCCACCATAAATAACAAGCGCGGAGAAATCAGCATCCTCCGGGTAAAGTTTTTTCAACTCTTTTTTTGATGTGATGTTTTGTTCGTTGTTTTGTTTGTTTAAAAATGCAGACATTTTATTGCGTTGTTTTATAGTTTCACAAGATTCCCAGTAAACCTCATGGAAATTACTCATCTGTATCCTGGAGTATTTTGGGAGTGTTTAAACTGAAATGGAAACATAGCCCATGACAGCTACTTTTAACATTTTCAATGGTAGCCGGAGTCCACAACTGCATCTACAATACTTCATTCGAATGTTACAGAAATAATGTCTAAAAATAACAAGGCAAAAACTGTGCAGTAAAATCTGTCTGAAAATCAATCTGAAGCGTTTCAGGTCAGCAAGTAGATGGTTTGTGTCTGACAATGATGAGGCAAAGCAATGTAGCCTTTCAGAGGCTCTTGGCAGATATCTGTTGGGAGGCCTTTTTGAGTTGAAAACCCAGTCAATCAATACACACTGAGTAAACAAGGCAGTTGAAGCTTTGCATTTTGTTTACTGACATACAGAATAAAAGCTGATAAAGAAAGTGGGCCTGTCACACTGTTGCAGTTTTGCCTAGAAGTATTTGCGGAATGTCTATCCAACCAGTACGGGCATTTAATGCAAAGGGGGGAAAACAGCTTTTATTGATGCTTAAGAAACAGATGCCAGCTTCAGTAAATATGAATTATTAATTATAATCCTTGCCAAAAGGGAATCCTACTGGGGTAATATTAAGATGTGTTTTGTTTTGACAACTTGTGAAAGATATTAAGGCTTTAATAGCAATCATTGTCATGGTTGGATTTTTTTTTCATTCTTGATCAGAGCTTTTCCAGTACACCAGTTCTGGGCAGCTCTGTGTCTTTTAGAATATAATTGGGAAGGTCTCCAGCATTGTCTGAATAACATAAATCAAATATGTTTTGCTGCCTACACCTCCCTAGGATATCCAGGTCCCCATGTATGAAGACAACAAACCGACAATATTTCTGTGCATATAAATATGTGGGAATATTGTGGGGAAAAAACTGTAACAGTAGGAAAAGGCAAAATATGAGATGGATAACTAACTAACTAAGTAAGTAGATTAATAATAATAACAATAATGAAAATGATAATAATCGTGACTATGCTTATAAAGAAGTGGAACTACTTTGACAGTCAAAGAGGACTCTGAGAGGTCATTCTGAACTGAAGACTGCTGCCACTGTAAAACTACAAATGTTGAAAATTATATTTGTTTTATACCTGAAAGGCTGTTGAAGGCAGCATGCCCTGTCTATATCAACGTGTATATGTGCACAGGTGAAAGAATGAGCCTGAGAATGGAAAAATAGGAACAGGACAAAAAAATCGAGACAAAGGGAGATGGACAGGGTGCTCTCCCTTTGTGTCTTTATGTATGGAGCACGCTTGCTTGTACTCAGGCTTTATTCGCGTTATGCCGTGTGATTCCATTGTGAGGAGTAGATCCAATGAGCTTGTACTCCGACTATCATACCGACCCTTTCTTTCTGCTTCTGATAAAAGCTATTTGTATCTGCTGCACACCTTCCTCAAATGCATGTGAGAACTTGAGGCTCTCTAGATGTTCTTGGTGTGTTCCGCCATTGCATTTGTCTGGCCCGCAACAGGAGCACAGTATGCTGGCACATTGTAGCATCTCTAAAACCACTATGAAAATGTTTATGTTCCCTGGCATCACTTGCTGCAGTTTATCTATCTATCTATCTATCTATCTATCTATCTATCTATCTATCTATCTATCTATCTATCTATCTATCTATCTATCTATCTATCTATCTATCTATCTATCTATCTATCTATCTATCTATCTATCTATCTATCTATCTATCTATCTATCTATCTAAGACATAGGTTTATAACATTGACTATCAAGAACAACGATCATCCACAAACATTACTCAGACATCAGTCAGAATTTAAAGAACAGTGATTGGTGGTCACATGTCTGGTTCATCTGTAGCTAACATTTAAGTTTAGTTTTAAATACTATGAATGTGGCAGAGTCTTTAATATCAACTGGGATGCTGTTCCAGACCTCAGTTCCTCTAACTGATAGCACCTGTTGACCAAACGCTGTGCGTCTGAGAGGTACTACACAATCATCTTTAGTACAGGCTCTGGCTACTTTACTGGATTTGAACTTAATAAATTCATTCAGGGATGTTGGCGACAGATCACGCAAGATCTTTTTAAATTTTTTTTTAAATTGCCAAAATTTAGGATTTTATATATCTGAAGTATAAGGCAATGATGAAAGGATAATTGCTTTGTATCAAATATTTTTAAAGCTTTTTTATGTAAGGTTTCCATTGGTTTTAAAGTAGCCACATTTGTCAGTGACCAGTTAGTAATGGCATATTCATTATGTGAAAAAAAACATACAATGAAGAAACATTTTAGCAGCATATTCTGGCAATGCTGATCAGATTTGTCTAAAATTACATTTTACAATGTATGCTTTATTAATCCCTTGTGGGGAAATTCATTCTCTGCATTTAACCCATCATGAATGAAACCATGAGCAGTTGGCATGCCGTCTACCAGCACCAGGGAATCGAACCAGGAAGGTATTGTTCCAAAGACAATCACTCTACCTCCCGCGCCACGCTGCCGCCCCTTTTGAAAAAATAAAGTTGAGTCCATAATACCAAGGTATTCAAATACATCTACAATTTGTAGCCCCTCACCTTTCAAAAATATGTTAGAGTTTGACCTTAATGTTGGACGTTTTGAGAAAATCATGCAGACCGTTTTCTTTGAATTTAATAAAATATGTAACTTACTGAGCCACTCATCAGGACAGGTCAATGCTGAGGACAGTTTTGCTGAGACTTCCACATCAGACTTTCCCTTGACCACTATTACAGCATCATCAGCATAAAGTTGAGTATTGGTCTGTAGATAAATATTTGGCAAATCTTTAATATATAACAAAAATAGTAAGGGCCCAAGTTGGAGCCCTGTGGAACTCTAACCTGACAGTCTAGAAATGGAGATTTAATACCACTGACTGTCACACAATGATTAAGGTAAGGTATGATTTTAAGCAATGGCTTTGTTCAGAAAAAATAAATTTGTTGAGCTTAGACCATAAAATCTGGTGGTCAACAGTTTTGAATGCTCGCTTTAAATCACAAAAGACAGCCCCAACAACAGGAAAACTGTCTAAATCTTGTTTGACTTTTTCTATGAAATTATTTATTGTCGTTTCTGTTGAATAATGTGTGCGAAAACCAAACTTCATGGGGTGCATATGGGGGTCATATGACCCTCTTTTAAATGAGCTGTCAATAGTTTAGCTACCCATTTCTTGATGATTTTTGAGAGCAGCTGGATCTTTCACCAATTGCTTTCCAATAAGTGGTTCTAGTTCATTGTCTTTATTGGACTTTCTTCCAGTGAGCTTGTCAATGGTTTGGCAGACTTTCTTGCCATTACCATTTGCGGACTCAATAACTGACACATAGAAATTTGCTGTAGCTTTCTGTATTACTTGAATCACTTTATTTCTAGCTGATGTGAAAAGTTACCTATCTGAAGTAAGTCCTGTTTTTAAAGATTTTTTTATACAAATAAGTCCCTTGTCTTCATTAGTTTTCTGCATTCCCACTAAGCCATGGTAGGTCTGCTTTACTTGTTTTACTTTTCTTTCTTCTCTTTGTGAAGGGAGCTATAACCTGGTTAATTTTAGAGGGGAAAGGAATACTATTTGTTGAAATGTCATCACAAAACACAATTTCGTTCCAATCCACTTCCTTCAAGGCTCTTTCCAGTTGATTTTTTTGGTATAACATTATAAAAAGAGGAACTCTAATCAGGTGCACAGGACCGTTTAAAACGCATTTTAGTTAGTTTCCTTGTAAAAAAATATTGCATTATGGTCAGAAAGACCAGTTAAAAAAATTTATGTATTCACAATTTGTTCAGCTTTATTTGTAAATAATATACCTATTTTGGTTTCTGATTGATTAGTGACACGAGTTATTTTTCTTGGACGAGTGGAGCCATATCAAAAAGATCAGTTATCTTTTTCAGATTGTTTCTTTCTTTCGTATTGTCCCAGTTAATTTCAAGATGTCCAATTCAAATTAACTCTTCATTTGGATGGCACGACTTCAGGATTATTTTCAATTGGTCATAAAATTTTACATTACGTGAGGGTTTTCAATAGATGCAAATAACCTTAAAGCTCATTTCCTTAAAAAGTTCAATAAACTACAGTTTTATAATTCATAAACTACATATGAAATACTTTCCAATGAAGAATTTTACATAGTCAGCAGCGCAAGCACCCCTCCTCAAGCCGCCACCTTATCATGGTGGAGGAATTTGGGTTTCACAAAGATCCGAGAAGCTCAGTTGTCAGGGGCTTGTTGCCTCAGGTAGGGTCAACCAAGGCATACGGGTCCAAGGAGAGGGACCAGACAAATTGCGGTTAAGACGAGTCTCCTATGATAAAAAACACTTATAAATCTTATTTTTCATCGCCAGGAATGCGTGTCACTGGAATCACCTCTGGAGCTTGATTTGATGTGTTTGTGTGTTGATGTGTTGATGTGATTCAGCTTGATGGAGAGTGCCTGATGGCTGGGCCAGCACCCATGGGTCCTGGCCCTTACCATGGGCTCACCACCTGTAGGATCCTTTCCCCCAGCATTTCAATGCGTTCCCCAGTGGCCGTGGTGACACTGAGGCTGGTGTCTTTCCAGCCACCATGTTCCAGGTCAGTGATGCCAGGAAGGACCCCAGGCCAGATAAGTGAGATGGTGGACCCTGTGCCCACCAGAGCCCGGCATTGGACACCGTCAATGTTACAGTCCACATACAATCCTTGGGCTTGGCCAATACAACCAAGTTGTGGTTTTGACCTCCTGCAAGGTTGGGTTGTGGACTCAGATGGCAATTCTCCCTTTGTGCCACCCAGCAATAGCATGCAACATGGCCTGGCCCCCCACACCTAAAACACGCCTTCATTAGGCATTGGACAGATGCCTTCGCTCTCCGTCATGAGGGACCCTCTCTGTCATGAGGGACCCTCCGTTATGAGGGTCGCAGGGTTCCTCTTGGGCCCTGGCCAGTTGCGTCCTCACTTATCGCCTTCAATCCGACAGATAGTTGGTCTTTCTCTGCCCATCCCAAAAGGGAGTTCTCTCCCTCCCAGTTTCTGTTCCACTCATTCTGCTTTCCATAGAGCTTCCACCAAGAGCTTGTAAGTTGAGATGCTCTTTAAGGCAGGGAGGTTGTAACCCCTGAATAAAGATGTGGAGGGCCAGCTCATCTTGTCCAATATTGTCAAAAGTAGGGTATCCTTGCCGGGCATAAGTCCGGACATCTGCTGAATAAGCCCGCAAGTTCTCCCCCCTTCTCCTCTGACAGGTGGAGGGCTGGTTTCTAGCATCTCCAGAGAAGAGACGACGACCAAACTGTTGGTGCAGGGCCCTTTCAACGGCCTGAAAACTAAGCTATTCCTGTGGCTGGAGGTCAGTAAGGATTTGGCAGGCCTTCCCTCCAGGGCCAGGGCAACCTGGGTCGGTTTCCTTAGGGGACCACTTATTGAACTGTGCCACCATCTCATCCACCACCTGGATGAGTAATGTCTGTGGGGGCTCCTTTCCATTTTAGCGTGGCAACTTCATCAAACCTTGCTGGAGCATCTTCCCGGCATTATTTGCAGGCTTCCCATTTGCCACCAGTCTTCATGCCGCTTGTGAACTTCCAGGCCTCAATGCTTCACTTCAGCAGGGCCATCTTGAGTTCTTGCAGGAGCATCACAACGTCCATTTCTCCGAACATGGTTGTCATTTTGCGATCCCCCTTCTGACACCGATGTGACAAGCTGGGGTTTTGCAAATTGACAAACAGAGTCAAGTATGTATTGCTCATAGGATGACGCTCTTCAGAAGATGGGTGTAATTCAACACTCAACAAATGAGGTAAAACCCAGGGGGCGCATTTTGCCAAGTTAACAGTTAAACTGAGGGTGTAACCCTCGTGACAACTAACGGTGCAGGTTAGTGTAATCCATCAATAACGGCATTGTACAACTATTCATACGAAGGAGTTCTCTAACCATGAGAGGCTCCCAAAGGTCCTTGAAGCCGCAAAGGATTCTAGGGTTCTTATGGCCAGTCCCCCAACCACACGCTACAATATATTTATTCATTGGGCCATCATTGACAGGTGGAGGAAAACCAGCAAACACAATATTGTAGTTCAGGAATAAATACTGACTCCTGGCTATCATATATATACAGTGTGTTTAAACACGGGTGTTTACATGCATATTGCATGTTTTTTTCTGCTTTTGATTTATTTATTCTTTCATTATCATAGGATAAATTCTCCCTAATTTGATGTGTACATCCCTTACATTTAAGCTATATATTCACCAATAAATTTGTTTTTGACATCATTTTCAGGTGAATTCTGTTTTCTGGTTATTCAATTCTGCTAAAGGTTTTATTTATCTATCTTTTTTTTCTTTTTTCTCTTAATTCTAAATGAAAGAGACCATATGCAGTATTGCCTTTAAAATATGTAAATATACAAATAGCATAAACTTGTTTTCCAGTATCTGATGATGGTCTGGATTTGTATTTATTTATTCATTCGTTGAACTTTAACATATTTGTTCACTGGATTCTTAGGACTGTGCACTGATTTGAATGCAGGCCAAAAAAATTCAGCTGTATTATTACCATGTTAACATTTGTATGATACCTGGAGAAATACCAAGAAATACTGTAATACATTTTTTGCCCAGATCTGCCACTACTAACGAGCAGATTTGTGTGCTCATTATGTTTTGCTCCTCAGTATTTCCTTGTTGCTGATACCAAACAATCCCCTCCACACACACACCCCGAATCTGTCCTGAACAAATACATACTCTCAGAAAGCAGCTCTTCCATGCTTTGACTTCTCCTCCTGTATTTTTATCACACTGTTATGCAGCATATACAACATCGTCAAATTGATTGTGATACCGCTCCTACCTTCTCGTCACGGCTCCAGACAGGGAAGAAATATGAATAAATACACTTGAAAGGACCTGCTCATCTTGTCAGCATTGTTGTCCTCTTCCATGAAGCCTAAACAAATATGTCTTCCAGAATTCTTACCTCAGGTAGAGTCCCCACAAAATGGACGTCAGACGTAATTATATAGCACGAAACATGGTCTGAAAAAATTTGTGGGTGTGTAGGTGTGTCTTTACTTCTGCACAATATTCAGAAAGAGGAGGCACTTGGACGTTTTATAGTTGTTTGGTGACAAACAGTGAAGGTGTGATTAAAGTGTTTGACACAGTGTCAGTGCCAGAAACCAGTGTTTGTTTGCAGCAGTTTGGATGTGCTGTTTGCAATTTACATTAGAAAGACAAAGAAAGGTCATTAAAGAAATTTGCATTAACCTCCTGAGAGCCAAGATTTTGCATCATGCATTTTTGATATCTCCTAGCGATTTGAGATCAGTAGGACCTAAACAGGCATATAAACCAAGCATTGTCTTTGAACAGCTTTAATTTTTTGAAAAAAAAGATACCCCATGGGTATAGCTGGTTTATTTTACTGTATAATGGTTACACACTGCTTATTTTTTGCCATGACAGCCCCCGCAACAGACCTTTGTAAGATCACATATGGTCAGGAGTGGGGTTCAGGGGCGTGCATGGAATGTGTGTACGGCGGGGGGACTACATGACATACATACAGTTAAATCAACCCAACAACAGTGCTGACTAGTTGGTCGTGCGATAGTTAGGGACAACTGGTGATTTTATGTCAAACTACAAACGTCACGAAACATTGAAAAAAAAAAACAAAACTACGCAACGCGGAGTGTTTGCATCTTGTCCTCCTTAGCGATATGATACTCTGCGAAATGAGCGCACCTAATTTTTCAATTACCAGTTAAAATAAATAAATATGTATCATAAAGCACAGGTTGTGTGTTGGCTATGGATTACAAAGGGGTTAAAATATCCCAGCATTCCTTCAATTTTTGGTGCTAATCAGGTATACGTGACTGTTATCCTGTTGATTAAGGGCTCACAGTGAAATGCAATCTTAATTTGTTTTGTTTCCTTTTTCAATGCTGTCCTTATTCTTGTTAAGGTCATCAGAAAATGGCTTTGGTTTTGGACAGCTCATTTTAGAATATTGCAGTCAGTGTAAATGCAATCAGAGAACAATCACTGAGGTCAATATATTGACTTTTTAAATGTCATATGTCAAAAATGTATTTCTTATTTTTCAGATTTAGGTTTAGGCTTCGGTTTATAAGATGTTGCTGTTGTTCTCTGTCATGATTAGGGTTCTTCATAGCCTACTGACAAAATTCTTCTTTTCCAAGATAAGAAGTCATTCTCGGGCAATCTATATTTTGTCTATAATACTGTGGGGACAGACATTGCCGCTCATCTTTGATGCAGATGTACATGCTTGGTAAATCGGCGCCTTCACTGCCACAATGCTGTTGGATTTTAATTGATGGTACCACGTAAACCCTTTTTGGTCTTTTTACCTTTTTACTCATCGGGCGAGAGACGGGGTAAACCCTGGACTGGCCGTTAGTCAATCGCAGGGCCACATATACAAACAGACAACATTCACTCACTCAGGCCAATTTTCCCTTTTTTTTCCAATTAACCTGGAGAATATGCAAACTCCACACAGAAAGGTCCTCTTGTCGGAATCAAACCAGGATCCTTTGTGCCGTGAGGCCCAAACGCTAACCACTGTGCCACCGGGCCGCAATTAATTTTTAAATTAACTAATTCATTCATTCATTTTAAATTATTTTATTTTGTAGTGTTCCTTGAACTAGAGTCTCCTCTGTTTTAAGTGTACTTATATGCAGTATATGCTGTATTAAAAATAAAAACTCAGACGCAGAGAAATGGGCCAACTCCCTGGCTCAGAACATTTTTACTTTCTATCCGTGACGTTGTTGTTGATGGCATATTGCACCTTGATAAAAACTGCTTGGACAAAGGAACAGGCAACTGAGGGAACCCAACAGTGATTGTATGTATGCATGTCTGTGTGTCTACATGTTTGTGTGGGTGTGTATATTTGTCTCCCACACAGCCTCACCGCTGCCACTCATTTCAAACCAGTCTGCAGCTCGTCACAGACAGACATTACGTTGACACACTCCCAGTCTAATGTGCTCATTAGGGACTACGATGCACACATATAATTGATAGCCATGACACACACAATGCACTCACACATTACTGCAAAAAACAGGTTCCTTTTTTAATGCTGCAGTAGAAAACAAGGTTATATGAAGTCATATAATGGGGGTTCATTGGTAGGAACAACAACAGAAACCAAAAAGGAAATGAAAAGACTAACTGCACAGAATGCATAACAGTATCTGTGCTGTTTACATGCTATTTAACACGTAAGGATTTTTTTCTCTATACTGGCAGCTGTCAGTTTCTTCACCAAATTGACTGCCAAAAAGGTAGAAGTACTTGCCACTCAAGAGGTTAGTGTAACCATGGTTACCTTTCACATCCAAAAAAGATAAAGCTGCAGTGTGGAATCATGGCAGAGTAATTAGACAGACAAGAAAAAAAAGACTAATCAAAAGGCATTCAACAATATGAAACAACTAAGAGTGCTTATAAATAACAGATTACATATGAAATCTCTTCATAAAGTAATATTTTTTTGTACAACCTTGAATGTCTTTTTAATGTTCATATATAATGGTGCATGTCAAGTCTGGTAAAAAGAATCTTTAACCCTTTGAGCACAAGTTGGGACAGAAAGATTAACCAAATATTCATCTGTTGACATATGTTTGCTGCCTCCCTTGTTTGTATCATATGATTAAATAACACATTTATAAAACTATTGTGCAACAAAAAAAAAAAGTCTTCATATACTGTGCACCAGCAGTCACAATTCTTTTAAATTAAAAATATAGAAATGATGTATAATTTAGAGAGGAACTAGGTATTATAATTTTATATACATATTTTACACAGACCTGAATTCATTGAGGTCCCTGATCAAATAAAGTATTTTTTAGTCCTTTTAAAAATGCTTAAAGTGTGGAATTAGACAAATAATGTGCATTTGTGTGAATTTCACACAATAGCTTTAGTAATTCCCAATCTGATTAAGTGTTTTTAGTTGTAGAAGTACTCAAAGGGTTAAATTTCAAATGTTTTCCTGGCACAACAAATTGGGACTCAAAAAAATAATGATAACATTAAAAATAATTCAAAAATGGAAAGTCCACCTGATGTAGTCAGAAAATGTTGAACTAAATAGTTTATGCATGCAGCTTTTCACACCCTTGTCATGTCAAAATAGAAATGAACTTAGTTTCATTTACACATATTTCAAAATGCACACCACTTCATTTTAGAACATTTTTAAACCTTCATATCGTGTATCTTCACAATGACAGCAGCTCCCATCTGCATATTCTGAGACAATCCCAGCATTACTGTCACAAAACAATAAAAAAGGATGCTTCTTGATGCCGTTTCGAGTTGTCCTCACTGCAAAAAACAGATAAATCAATTGCTACAACACAAAAATATAATAATGTGCCAAAACTCAAAGCAGTCATTGTATGGCATCTCGGTGCAGTTCCATTTAATTAATGGTCCTTTTTCTTTTCTCCAAAAGAATTGTCTGTGAAGGCCTTAAGAGACATTAAGAAAAGAGGGTGGCATTGTCTCTAGCCATCGCTACTGCTTTTCCAGCTCAGAGACAAACATGAGGTGATCCTCAGGGGACTTCCCATGAGTTTTGCTCAGGTGAAGCTTGACTGCGTGCTTACTTGCAAAAGTCCGGTTGCAGAGCTTGCACTGGTACACTGCCCCATTGCTGTCGTCCTCATCCAGGGAGGGTGAAGGGGGTTCGGTTGAGGGTATTGGTGTGTTTAAGGAGGGGAGGGACATTGGTAAGGAGGAGGGTACAGACATAGGCAGGGAAGATGGAAGAGGGTGGCTGGATAGGTGTAGGTTAGGGAGCAGCTTTTCAGACAGTCCTTTGGTGTGGCGTTGTTGATGGTGCTGCACTATCTGACTAAGGAGCTGCTCCCCAGACAGCTTGGCCAGATCTCGCAGACGGAAACCTAAGTGGGATTCTAAGTGGCTAACATAAGTTGACGGAGATCTGATCTGTGAAGCACAATCACCACAGAAAAACACTGGGTGACCTGAATCCAAATTCTTCAAGAACTTGGTGCCACCTGTCCTCCTCAGCTGATACTTCACATTAGCCAACCAGTGAGATATAGTCGTCATGGAGAGTCCTGTGAAACGTGAGATATGCATTCTTTCTTGCGGACTGAGGTCTGACATCATGTACTTGCCATCATTTGTTTGTCTAAGACTGGAGGCAAACTGGGCTTGGAGGATGAGGAGGTGTTGGGGATTCCAGTTGGATTGGCGGCCTTTGCGCTTTTGAGCTGGTGACACATCTTCAGTTTCATCCTGTGTTGCCCCTTCAATATCTGACCGCTCAGAAAGGCTGGTTGGAGTGGATGACTTGGACACAGCTTGGCTCTCCGTCAGGTTTCTCAGCATGTCAGAGATATCTGAAAGTGCATTTTCTCTCAGTGGCGAGGTGGACATAAACGAGGCTACAGCAGCTGAAGCTTTGGTCATAGTGACTGTGGAGGCAGGTGAAATGGAGGATGGTGTGGATGTTGTGGACAAGACAGCCACAGAGCCCAAAGAACCACTGTGCTTTTCCGCATTTTTGCCTTTAGTAAGGTCAATCGGTTGGTCATTGTTCAGATGCTGCTGATAGAAGTAATGATCCAAGTGGTCATTGCCTGTTTTTTTGGTCTGTGCTGGAGGGGTAGAAGCAGCTACCGCTGCTTTCTCTGCCAGGCTGTTACTCATCTTGAATAGCATGCTCATTGGGTCAAGGGATGGCAGCGCGGGCTTGGCTGCCTTTCCGAGATGGACATTCATTATGGACTGCAGTGCACTGAGCGGATTGACGAATGGCTGCTCTGGAGATGGGTGGTCTGTTATGATGGCTGTGCTGCCACAAAGGGACCCAGGTAGGGGGGGCATCACAGCAGAGTCCACACCATTCTGCACTGACTCCTTTATGGTAATTTCTCCATTAGAATCTTTATGATTTGATCCCCCTCCCTCGCCGACCACTTTTTCAAGTCCACCCATACTCTCAGGAGTTTTGCAACCCCCTCCATTGTCTTTGGGGGATTCACCTCTGGATGAATCCCCTGCTTCACTGTTGCATGGAGAGGGTGTGGTACACCTCAGGGGAGACACCCTTGTAATCCTGCCAGGGTCCCTCATTTTTTCCTCTACCTTTGTAACTTTCTCTGTTACCTTCTTGACCAGTTCCTCCATGGCATGGAAATTGTTCTTCGACAGGGGAGATGTCTGGTGGCTTGGAGGGGAGATCAAAGGTTGGCTTTTGCCAGAGGGAGAAAGGATTTCCCCTCCCGGGAACATGTATTTAAGTGGAGAGCTCTTTCCAGAGTTACCCAGAGAGAGCTTCATTATGTTTGGAAGCTGGTAGGCTGCATGGATGCTTGGGTATCCACCCCAGCTTGGAGCCCCATTCTGGGCTTTATTAATTGCTGAGGTCACTGTGTTCTCCAAGGATTTAAGGATGTCCAGACCTCCTTTAGGACTCTCATCCAGATCCTCCTCTGTCAAGTAGGTATATTTTGAAGAAATGTCAAACTTCTCCTCAGGCTCATCTTCACATCCTACCTTCTTCTCCTTGTTTATACCGTGGCCATTGTTCATGACTGACTCTTTTGTACACTCCTCCTCCTTCTCCTCTTTTTTAACCTCTACAGCTATGGTAGTGGGGGAGATGCTGGCTTGTGGATGGACTGGGGCTGGTGGAGGTGAGAAGGTTGTGGCCGCCAAGGGAACTGACTGGACTTTTTCTTCACTTGTTGGATTCACTGCAGGGGCTAGAGTGGAAGGCTCTATAATGGGTTTGCCTTTCTTAATGGCAGAGTTTGTGACTTTAATAAAGTGTCCAGTCACCATCATGTGAGCAGTCAGCTCTTGTAATGTATCGTGGGAGCTGCCGCATTCCATGCATTTGAGGATTTGCGACTTCCTTGATTCAAACTGCCAAGCATAGCTGGCACCGTTCTGGTGTCCATATCGGTTGTTTGGTGTAATGTAAGGGTTGGCAGATTTCTGGAGAATATCATTAGAGTCACTGAGAGAGGCTGGCTTAGGTGTAGTGCCTCCGTTTGAGTCAGGCGAGCTAGGGATGTCTAGATCGAGAGGGGCTCTTTTTCGAGTAGAAGAGATAATCTTACCTGCCACTGGTGTAACAGGCTCTTTCAGAGGCACTTTCTGGTAGTGTTTTGTTTTGATCATGTGGACACTCAGGTCTTGGAGGGATTCGAAGGAATGCCCACAGTACATGCACTTCAGAACTTTCTGTGCATCCTCCTTCCCCTCCATCTCCAACAGGGACCGCTTTCTTGGCTTTGACCAACGTTTTGCACCCTCACCATCTGTCTCATGGTTATCATCACGGTAGTGGCCAGTTTCGTTCATGTGCACGGTCAGCTCTACAAGTGTATCGTATGCGGCACTGCAGTCCTTGCAACGGAACTTGCTTGCACCGGTAAAAATAGAGCCATACAACTTGGAGCTCTGTCGGTACAGCTGGACCGTACTGAAGAGATTAGGTTCAGTAGATGTTGTAGATACAGCCACTGTTGGGTGCTGAACCATGTTGAGCCTGTTGTGATGGTTCTGTGAGGCCTGCTGGAGCGTTTTGGCTATTGCTGTCTGGTGCCAATCGTAGCCTCCACTTCCACAGCTACTGCTACTACTGCTGCTACTGCTACTGCTGTGACTACGAGGTGGTTTCTCAGCAGGTGACTGGCTCAGGTTCAAATTCAGTGTGGACCAGTAGGAGTTGGTCAGGAAGGATGTGTATATGGCCTTCATCTTCTCGAGGCTGTCAGCCACAGACCCTGCGGTGGCTAACATGGCCTCATCTCCGCTTGCTGGGGTTATAGTGCTGACAGCAGGCATCATGGAGGAGACGGAAGACAATGAAAGGGAATTTGCGGGGTCTTTAAAGAGGAGAACATCTTCCTCAGTTTTAAGTGAAACACTCTCAAAGTCTGACATCCGGTCACTGGATTCACTCAGGTGGGACTCGCTGTCTAGCTCCTGACTAGAGAAGTCTGCTGCTTGTGGGGAGTCATGAAAATCAGTGGATCCTGGCCTGTCCTTGACAAAAGAGTCCTTTTCCTGACACAGAAACTTGGGGGCAGGCTCCTCCCCTTCCTGGGCCGAGTCATCTCCATCCAGGTCCTTGTCCAACAGGGCTGCTTCTCTCTCATCTTCAGGGACATATGCTGCTCGGGAATAAAAGAGACATAAAGAGATGATTTAATAGAAACCTCACTTTCCCAATGAGGTTCCTCTAGAGTAATTTTGTATCTAACATGCTGTTGTAACATTGATATTGTTTTTCAAATTGAAGAGAAGCCCCCACCCCCCAGGTCTTTGTTCTGTACTGCAGAAAATTAGAGACAGTAAGAGAGAGAGGAGGATGGAAGGAGAAAGATGGAGAGAGAGACAGGGGAAAAATGACTCTTCAAACAGAACTTGCCACCTTATTCTTCTCAAGGGGCAACAGCTTGAAATTAAAACTAAATTTGAAATTAATGAAGCACATTCTGGCGGTGGCATTCGTTTCTGAAGTAATAAATTACTTGTATCAACCTCGGAGACAGCAGTTCCTGTCAATTAATATGTCTCATGCTTCTTCTGTAGACTCTAATGCATTCCTTAACAGACACTCACCATTTAAATTAAGTATGCATTTTCACTCATTACACAGCTCAGCCCTCGCCTCCTCGTAAATAAAATGAATGTATGTACATTTGCCTGCAACAAATCTCTCCCCGCAAAAACCCATTTGCTTCAATTACCAAAGATTAGAAAAAGTTTATAGTTATTATTTACAGTTTAGCTTTGAGATGTGGGCTTGAGGCTTTCAATTTATATTCAAATCCCTTCAGTTTAAGAATAATACAATACCGAGAAAAGATGTATCAAGACAAATTGCCTCCCTTCCTTGTACATCTATGAATGTTTCCTTTTGTTATAAATCCATCAAAAGGATAAAACATCAGATGAGAAACACTGCGTGCTCACACTTGATTCCTGCATAATGAGGGGAGAAGAGTCTTGCACACACAACCTTTTTTGCTTGTTTTTACCCCCTGGTGAAGGAGATAAGCATGCATGCGTGTGTATGTGTGAGTGAATGTGTGAGTGAATGTGTGAACATCAGTGGCCTTGTGCTTAGCATTCCTTCCTGTACAGACCATCAGCCATCTAACCTGGTATGTAAACACACGGTGGCTCGCAGTTTATGTAAACACAGTCAGACAGTGGGAAGGGTGTGGCACGGTGACACATATGCAATCACAATCTGCTGCTACCCTCGACACACAAAGCAAATGTGTCAACATACTGGGCTGTGGAATATCTACTGGGCGTTTAGGTGAAATTACACTAAACTTTGCAAAGAACACCCTGGAAAATGAAAAGGCTGGGATCAGCCTCAGATGAAAATGTATACATGTCTCAAATCACATGAAATTTGATCATGGATACCCTTACAACTGATTTGAACATAGAATTCTGCCACAAAAGCATTTACCAAATCAGAAAAAAAGAATGTGCTCCTATAGTGCAACATATTAAATCTAAGTGATTTAGATATTATTTTTTGTGTACAGATCCATTAAATTTCCATTTTTTATAAAAATCCATCTAAAACTGAATTTGATTTGTTGGTAGTTTCCTTTCAGGAAATGAGTTGCTTATTGTTAAAAAAAAGAGAGTAATGCATGTTTTTCATTTCTTTATTTAATCAAATTTGATTTAATTTTAAATCAGGTGAAAAAGAATACTACTTCTTCTGCAAATTACTACTAGTAATATTAATGACATTAATACCACTACTACTAATAAGAATGATGATGACACTGGGCAGCACTGTGGCACAGTGGTTAGCGCTCCATCCTCACAGTAAGAAGGACCCTGGTTTGAGTCCCACAGGGGTGTTTCTTCATTAAGTTTGCATGTTGTCCTCGTGCCCCCGTGCACGGGTTCTCTGGTTTCGTCCCGCAGTCCAGAAACACGCAGAAGGTTTATTGGATAATTGGAAAAATTGCCCAGTTGTGTTAATGAGAGAGTTAATGGTTGTTTGTCTCTATATGGCGACAAGTTCAGGGTGTAACCTGCCTTTCGCCCAGTGACAGCTGGGATAGGCTCCATTGTTCCTGCAACCCTAAGTACAGGATAAGTGGTAGATAATGGATGATAATAATAATTAATGCTATATTCTCAAGGCCGTGTTTCTCATAGCCAATGAACATAGTAGGGTCTTTAACATTGTCTTATGATTTTTCAAGCTACGCATTAAACAAATTTCTTCAGATTAAGTAAAACATTTTTTCTTTTTTCTACTTATAACAGATTAGAGAACTTTAGACCTAGCAACAGGTCAGTGAGAGAAAAATGATACAGTTCAATTTTTGCTTTGTTAGATCATAATATTTGAGAATTTATTGTACTCTTGGCTTACATTGTCTATCAACCTAACCACATATTCAATGATTGTCTTCAGATTAAGTGAAACATTTTTTTCTTTTTCCATTTAACACAGATCAGATAACTTTAGACCATACAACAGGCCAGTGAACAAAAATGACACAGTTCCATTTTTGATGTGTTAAACAATAATACACGAGAATTTATTGAACTCTTGGCTTGCGTCGTTTATTAACCTAGTATGAACCAAATCTAAGTAATCTTGCACATGCTGTAAATAATATGTACACTGCACATCTTACCCTTGCTGTTTATCGCACCTTTGGTTCGATGCGAAACTGCAATTTCGGCGATGAAGTTATGTAATGGCGATTAATTTAAAACTTTTAAAGGATCAAAAAAAGACATAATTGCACTCAATGTGTTTTTACTGTATTTATAGTTGAGCAGAACTCAAAGCAAATCAAAGACAATCTCAGTCACATTGACTGTTTTATTTGCTATAACCTTACGGTCTTTTAATTTTTTTTTTTTACAAATAGGTATGAGAAGGAGTAAACATGTTTGACAAAGTTCACAGAGTACACTCTTCCATAACAGAAGGCAGGAAAGAAAACAACCTCCAAAGCAACTGCAGCACTGTGATCCTTACACTATGCCAAGCACCACACAACACACCTCAGCTATTCTCTTGGACTTCCTGTGTGTGTGTTTGTGAAATACTCTTGCATCAGCAACACAGAAAGAAAGAGTGTCATTGTCAGGCCATTAGTTGCCATTGGTGATGATATGACACTGCTGTGAGATAAACAGATGCACGGAGAGATGGATGTCCCAAAGCCCACAATAAACACAAACACAAACACATACACACATATGCATGTGCACACACATACACACATGCACACACTCACGCACACACACACAAACACACACACACAAACACATACACACACACATGCACTCACACACAGTTGTAGTCCAACTGCTGTTGTTAAACAAGTCTCTGCCTGGAGGCTATCTCAGGAGCCTCACCGGCGTACAAGCTGTCTGCACCAGTGTTCAACCCAAAAAAAAGGAAGCATTTGAAGCACTTCAAAATTGTTTGCTTGGATTTAACACTGTTGTCAGAAATTGAAAACTGACGTGTCTCTTTCACCCCCCCCCCCCACACCAACACACCACAAACCACAGCCTCCCCCCCCGAGCTTTACCCC
>CAAKHD010013622.1:8694-27339 GCA_901007705.1 Fistularia tabacaria | reverse complement strand
CTTCAAAAAAAGACAGCTAAAAAAATTCGTACCGTTTAGTTGTTTTACTTACTGGCATTGTATTTCAGTGATGTGTTGTCAGAGCATCAACAGAGAGTATTATGCTGAATAATAAGACAACCCCTTTAATTCTTTTTCTTTTTAACTCCATAGTGTTTCAAAATAGAACATCTGTGATTTAAGTAAGTATTTGCATCATATAACATGTTATATGATGCAAATACAAAATATGTAGATTAGTGATGTAGCACATTGGTAAGCAATGTAAACAGGGTTTCAGTTGAGAATATTTTTCTTTACACATTCTTTATTTTGTTCTTTTTAATAACTTCCATGTTCATCCTTCCATGTATGATTTATTAGCATCGCCTCCAGACAATAAGGTCAAGTTAAGGTTAAGTTACAAACAATACTTGGAAGACAAACGACCTTGAAACTGATTACGATGTAAAAATAGACTAGACTAGACTTTAATTCAGTCAACAGCACAAAACAGCAGAGAGCCATAATTCTGCAGTGATGCAGCTCAGGCATAAGGACACTAAATTTAAGTCATCTTATCAGCCACCTTGTGAAAAGTAACTTTATTTATCTATTGGTTTATTTTTTCATTTATTTGTGTTTATTTTAGGAAAAAAAATTGAAAAGTAGAACACTGAAACGTCTGAAATACATCATGAAAAAACAAACTGCAGGAAATACAGTGAGCGTAAGAATGAAAACAAATAGAAATCCTTGTATTCTGAGTTTTGATTTTCGTCGGATTTAGTAAAAGCAAGCAGCAACAGACAATTATTCACACAGACTAGCATCATTTAATAGAAAAAGGTATTCACTTCAATTTATTTTTATTGTATCCTATGACACCACAATATTTCAACACCCTTATTTCAGAAAAAAAAAAACATGACTGTTGTATGTTACCTATTGTTTTCTTTGTGGTTTGTGACATATGTATAAACCACCACTGCTTCAGGACAAAATCATCTACATTTCATTTGCAGTTGTGAATTACAATTATTACTTAAAAGCATTTCCTAATGATTTATGATTAGTATTGTCATCAGACTAAAAATTCAAGCATTCTATGAGCTTAAATGATAAACACAATACTACTTTTCCTTAGTTATCATGTGCATTTGACATGTTCTCAACAATCTACGCAATAAAGCATGAGAGTAATTTGCATGTGTACCAGAAAAAAATCCTCAAAACACAAATCGCCAAATGGCAAATGTGAACAATAAAATGAGTGAAATGCGAGAGGTTTTAGAGGAAAGAAAAACGGCAAGCAATAAAAATAGAAAACAGCCAAGCTGTGAGGCAATTTGGTATGCAAAACACAAACCATTAAGTTTGTGCATTATCTTTTAATTTAATCTTGAATGATTTATAATCCATCACGCAAGGCTTCAACCATATCCAATTATTTTCCGCTGCTTGATTGACAACAAAGGTGATTTATTAAGCTAATAAAAACCTATGTGCTCCTCTCTACTAGCTGAGGATAACCAGCTGGACCGACAAACACTTACAGAAATCCACCTGCATCACACGATCAATGCTATGTATGTTCATTTTGAAGGGGCCTCTTTATGGAAAAATGCAAAACAAAACAGCTTTTTTAAGATAATTTGAATAGATTTCCCCATCCAACATATTTGTATTTATATTGTTATTATTATTTCAAATTGATAAGATAAGATAAGATAAGATAAGATAAGATAAGATAAGATAAGATAAGATAAGATAAGATAAGATAAGATAAGATAAGATAAGATAAGTAGATAAGATAGTCCTTGAATTGCTCAAAAAAGGAATAACTGTTTTGTTACAGCAGAAAGTTAGCAGATGTTTTCAGCTGTTTAGCAGTACAGTGAATACTTAAAAACAGATGAGTATGAGATGAGAATAGGAAGAGGATAAAGATGAGTAAGAAGACAAAAAAGGAAGGTATAGAGGTAAAAGGTTAAAGTCTGACTTGTGGAATATGATTCTAAGTTTATTGCCAGGCTCTGAGATCATCATCACAATTTTGAAATCACATTTAAAAACGAACATTATAGACAATAACTATTATAGTAAATTCATGCTCGTGTCGATTCTCATAACTCTGACTTGGAGCTAAGAGTCGGACAGACAAGGTCACACTCGGGCATGTATTATGCTTCTCTATCCCTAACAGCAGCTCTGATTTCAAATGTGTTACCAGCCACCAAGCACATTTTTTTGAGAGTAACTATCTTCACCAAAACAGTCAAAAATAAAAGGGCCAGTTGTATGAGGAGTGCTGGTTTTTGTCCATAAGGTCGAGTGATTATATTAGGCTTTAATTCTTGCGTCCGCAGCGTCTTTGTCATCTTACTCCGAGCTTTATCTGCTAATGTTATGCTCAATCATTTGATATTAATGGAAAAACAGAGAGCTGGGGAGGGGATGGGAGGCGATATACTGGCAGCCAGTTTATGTGTGTGTGTGTGTGTGTGAGTGTGTGTTTATAGGTGCGCATGTGCCTGTGCGTGTTGATGAGGCGGTGAGGAGGGAGGGGGTTAACGGCCCAGAGTTCACATGCATATCAATGCAGGCGGATGCCATTAAGAAATATTAGGATGTTTACAACAACAAGCCATGTATGACGCTCATTTAATGGGGCTTAGACTCACAGTTACACGTTGCTTCAAGGATGACAGACTGATCTACACACGGATGGGCGCAGGTATTCGTATGTTTTGAGATCTGGACTGTATGAGGGCAATGGTCCGAGTCAAGGCAGTAACACTACACTCATCAGAAACAAATGTGGGAAACAGAAAAGGAAGAGAATGAGGGGTATAAAGTGAATACAGTTTAAGTTACATCACATCCCCACCAATTGTTTATGGTTAAGATAAGGTGAACTTAAGGTTAGACGGGGTCAGTTGTCAGGATAAGGATGTTGGGGAGTTATTTAAATGTGATGCATGTGTGCAGGAAGAATCATGTTACTATGTTTTCCTGTGTAGACAATAAAATGATCTGATGGTGTTCTAACTTCCCACTGGGTCATTGAAGTGATTCTATTTACATAGCGACAATTCATACCAGAGGGAGTGGATTTTGTAAAGTGAGTTTGTAGTCTTTTGGTTGTGGTCAGGATTCAAGGCAAATCAAGTCCTAGACTGTGGGTTTAAAGTCCAAAGTTTAAAAAAAGTCATCATTGTCATTATTATCAATTATCCCAGCTGCCATCGGGAAAGAGGCGCCATACACCCTTATATGGTCGCTTGTCAATTGCAGGGCCGCATATACAGACAGACAGCCATAACTCTCTCATTCATTAACTCTGTCATTCACATATCTGGGCAGTTTTCTCATAATTTCCAATTAACCTGCTGCAGGTTTTTGGATTGTGAGACCCAGAGGAAACCCACCATTATTATTATTATTATTATTATTATTATTATTATTATTATTATTATTATTATTATTATTATTATTATTATTATTATTATCATTATTATTATTATTATTATTATTATTATTATTATTATTATTATTATTATTATTATTATTATCATCAATGCATTTATTTATTTAGCCCCCATGCATTTATTTATTTAGCTAATTATTAGCACAAATACACCAACAAATGACCCAAGTAAAATTATTAAAATAAATAAATAAAATACAGACAGACAGCCATAACTCTTTCATGCCATAACTCTCTCATTCACATATCTGGGCAGTTTTCTCATTTTTTCCAATTAACCTGCTGCAGGTTTTTGGATTGTGAGGAAACTGGGAGACCCAGAGGAAACCCACCATTATTATTATTATTATTATTATTATTATTATTATTATTATTATTATTATTATTATTATTATTATTATTATTAACATCAATGCATTCATTTATTTAGCCCCCATGTATTTATTTATTTAGCTAATTATTAGCACAAATACACCAACAAATGACCCAAGTAAAATTATTTAAAAAAAAAAAATAAAAAAGAAGATTTGGGGAAGGTAACCCCCCAACCCACCAACACAAAGACTGATGAAACAACTCTGTCCTTTATGAATTAATTGCAATTTATAGAATAATTTTGGCTTCTCGGGCAGTATATTTGTTTATTTTTGTTGAAATGGGAACCTGGTTAAATTTTAATTGGAGCGTTATTCTTTATGCCGACATATTTCAAAAAACAGCTTGTAACAACAGCTGAACTGATTAAGCATATACAGTCTCGTTCCTGTACACAACAATGTGTTAAACAAATTAATTCATGTAATGAGATCATAGCCAAACACAAGGCCTCAGGATAAGAAATAACTCACAAACAAACAAGCAAGCAAGCAAATAAATAATCAAATAAATATACACTCGACAAACAGTGTGAGGTGATCTTCGAAATAAATGCAGGTCAGTTGCAGAGAAAGTTTAACTGCAGTGACATCATCTATGTTGACAGAGCAGGCGCTACATCTGCCATTAGAAGCACTGTTGACTTACATTTTTCAACATCATGGTCTAAGTGAAGGGTTTTAAAAAAGTCTTTGTGTTTGCTTGACTGTCTGTGGACTAAAATTCCTACAACAAAATAAATATGAAAGAGCGGTTGAAATAAAAGCAGTTTTCAAGTCTGAAAATGTCTCATTTGTCTGTCTCAAATGTCTGTAAATGTTTCATTTGAGGAAAAACAGTCAAATGAAGACAGCGTCCAACATAGTGAAGGATGAATTCTCTGGAATTTGGTAAAAATCATTTGTTAAAACAGACAGTCTCAATTTATGAACTTTTAAACTCCATCTAACACAATTACTTACTGGTGAACTCTTTTCACCCCCATACCTTCATGATCACATACACAAGCATAATTTATCTGACTATGGATCCTGATAAAAACTTTTTTTTTTCTTTTTTTTTTTTCTTGCAATATTTCACACGATTAAAGAAAATATGAATTGCAGAGAGAAAGAAAATGCAGCAGTGGAATAGAGTAAACTGACAATCGGCAACAATCACAACAACATAAGGATAAAAAAGGCAAAATGGGTTTGTCCTTAAAGGGGAAATAAGAGCGTTATTAATTCATTATTTAGCTTCCGCTGATATATTTCATATCATTGTGTGTGACTGTGGATGAAAAATGATATGGAAACTTGTAAGATCAATAGTTCATATTTCAAATGTTATTACTGATATGCATTCTGCACATTAATTGCTACGGGACAGTCACATTTGAGCAGATAATTATCTGTATATTCAACGTCAACAACTCAGTTTAGAGTACCGTCAGGAGTCGCCATCGTGATGTATTGTTTAAAGGTTTAAAGAGTAAAATCAACATCTTCCAAATGTGAGAATGTTACGTCAATAAACTCCTACCCTGCCTTTCAGTGCAAAACACAGTATTAACGCCAATATAACGATCCGTTTCAGCTAAAAATCTGTCTGATGTCTGTTGTTATATAAGTGTATGTCTATTGGCAAGCGCATGACTGTCTAATGTCAGATGAACTTCTTGCTAACTTTAAGTCGCCATGTTTCTGGCAGTGAATTAAGGTGTTTTTGAAATCAAAATGTCTTGTAATTCTCTTTCCCTTCTATTGCCTTGTAAATCATGTTGTGAAGGAAACGGCCTTTTTGAAAAACGTAATCTAGCAGACAAATCCAAAGACAGACATGAAACAGCACTGTCAAAATCACCCCCGTTTTGAGTGTTTATCTATCAAGAAATTATGACAAAAAAGTCACAGGGGACTTCACCCAGGCTGTAGGCGTTAGGTCGAGCTGAAGCCCTTGTGTTATTGTGGCAGCCAGGTCTTAGGGGAAAACACTCTGATGCAAACTAACCGAGGTACATGCAGACAGATGAAAGAGTGTCCTCACTTCTCCTTTTAACCCCTCAAACTGAAAAGACAGTCGGCCAGTTTGAAGGGCATGTTTATGGAAAACAATAAAAATGAGATAATGATAATAATAATTTCCTCAAGTGTTGGCAGTAACTTGTATCACAGTTTGTAAGACTCTTACTTTATTGTTTCTGTGCAATATTTGTCACTGTGAGGATTACCTGATCTTGTCTTATCTTATCTCGTCTCGTTTTTGCTCTGTAAATAATCTGTAAATAAACTGCAGTGCTATGACTTAAAATTTATCTGTCAGATGATGCTGTACAGGCTTTATTTAGACTTGATATTAGACACTTTTCAAAAATAATTTAAAACATCTATCATTGCCCTCTTTAAATGCATTTAGTTAATTAAATTAATTTTAGCACCAGCGATAGTTTGTTTTGGTCAAATTTTCAGGTCTTTTTATCAATCATTTTATTTATTTCCAAAATTAATTGTCAGATAGATTCTTCAATGATTAAAATACCATTTAAGATGGTTTTAAAAAAAAGAGGAGCCCAGAGGCATCGAAGTGGCCATGTCAAAATCTAAAGTTGGCAGGTGTTTTATAACTTTAAGTGGTTGTTCAAACAAATGCCTCAGCAGGCAATCGTGACTCAGGAGCTATATGTCATGGCTGGACAATTCTTCTCAAACAGTGCCTTTCTGACTCCATATCTTTCTTCACCTGCTCTCAGATTACCTCTTAAATAGAGAAAAGACACACTGATATAGCCTGTTCCAGTGTCGGGGGATGGAACCTGCCAGGTTCATACGTACTTTTTGTTTGTTTACAAAATCATATCGCAGTGTCCTCAAACAAGGACTTTCTAGTGAGTAGCACTGTAGCTTGGTGCTTTTTGAAAAGTCTTCATATGGTAACTCTGAATGGAGTGAGATAATTCATACACTTCACGAGAACACAAAATAATACCAACAAAACCATGTATAAAAGATAAACCAAAGCAGGCTCGAAATGTTTGAATAACCTGTTTTTCTGAATTTAATTTAAATATGGCCAGTGACATGCTTTAACTCAATTTTCCTGCAAATCAAATAGCAGTTTTAAAAAGACAAGAAACTATTTATTTCATGCTCTGACAATTGCTAGAATGGGCTTTGACAATAAGCTGCTGAATACTGACATTGGACCATAGTGTGTGTTTCAAGTGCGCAGTTTAACTTGTTAATCTTTGAAGCTGGTATTTGATTCTAGAATTTATAATCAAAAATGTAATTTACATAAAGTTTAACATATTTACATAAATTAAACTTATTACATACATATGAGCATTCTGCAAACACACATGCCCTAGTAATTGCATTTTTTTTTTTTTTAGGATCAAGACAATTTTTTATTATTTATTGTCAAGTATCTATATTAATAGAACTGAAGAGGCCCCTGGATGAGGGGTGAAAGGTCTTCAAGTGAGGAAAATTCAAGTACAGTTGCCACGGCAAGAAGATTTTGACAAGAGTATCTATCCATATCAATGTATTAATTCATTTTGTCTGAAATCATTTGTTGGGATTCAATAAGAGTTAACTCCCTGACACTTTTCATACCACCTGACCAGAGCCATGGATCATGTCAAAGGCATGAACTCTGACACACACTTACACATACATACACATGCACACAAGCACCATACACATTGATGCTGTGGAGCTATAGACACATAACTGTGATTTGTGACAGCTGTATGCAGGACATCATGTGACAACTGGATGTGTGCGCGCACACACACACACACACACACACACACAAACACACACAAGAATACAAACTGAAATATGCGGACACACAAATAACCACTCACAATACAAAACAATGTTCCCCTTGTGCGCAATGCCTTGAAAAATGAAGCAATTGATTAGTTTGATTTACAACATTACTCTCCCACACAGAAACATACTTACAGACACACTATTGACACACTATTGACACACTATTGACACACTATTGACACATAATAGCTGTTCACATGTGTGTGTGTGTCAGGCTTGAGGAATCTATAAACAGTAACTGTTGTCAGGACAGTATCAAACATTGTTACTTCTTTGACAGAAATAGGAAAGCTGTTGCCTATGTCTGTCTCAGACAGCCAGACATAGGCACACACACACACCCACATTCGGTATCAATCACGGCAACAAAACTTCAATTTCAGTTCTTCCTTTAGGAACGAAAAACGCAGATGTGTCCGCGAAACAAAAGTTCCCGACCTCGTGCTGCTTGACTAAAAATGCCTAAAATAAAACTAAGGGGCTTTTTGCAGCCTTGATCACATTATCTGCAAAAGACCAAACAAAATCATATACCACACAAAAACACATTTGTGCCCCGTCGCTGCAGGCAACTAGCTGGGGAACAATAGGTCGCATTTACAGAGTGAAATACTCAAAAATTTGACTGGGCATTTTATCAAAATGCTGAGAGTAAGAAAATTGTCAGAGCAGTAAAAGGGAAAAGTTTGTCTTCAAAGAGATGCTTAATTGAACATATGTGACAATAATCATATTTGAGTTTTGCACTTAGCCAATGAAAGAGGAGCCCCATTCATCTTGTGAAAAGTATTTGAGAAGAATAACAGAAAACCATTTGAACCCATGTTGTCATTATTATTATTTTTATTATCATTTCACTTTATTTGCCAAATAACCTTCCTTGGTTTGAATTGTCAATGTATTAGAATTTGCGCTGAAAAATGGCCCCACTTTTCTTTATAAAATGTTTAGGTCTAATTTGTTCAGTTCTTAGAATTTTTGGGCATATGATATTCTAATGTGTCGTACCTCACTTACTTTACTACTCGCATCATGATGTTATTTTGATATTATTCCATTTAACTGCATTTAAATTGTATTATCCTCGATTCATTGAATAAGTTTTCAGTTTTATCATATTTCTTATTTGATTATCTTGTCTATCTTTTATTAGCTTTTATCTTATTTTGCTGAAACGGTTTTACTATGTCATGTTCACATTCAACATCTTTTTTTCTATAGCATATCAATTTTTTGGGGCTATTTTACTATTTTTTTGATAATATAAATCTTCACAAGAAAATACTTCATGCTTTATGTTGTTGCTGTTTTAACAGTAAATACTTCAGATTTAACTTCAGCCATAAGAAAAATTGCAATTGACTTTTTTCTCTATCATTTTTTATCAATTAATTTATTCCTTATTTTTAACGAATGAGGTATGCATTGTTTACTTCAACAGATTCAAACGCTATCTTTTCTTCATACAATGGAAAATGGAAAAACTGTTCTTAATCGCCTGAAATATTGACTGAGAAGTGTAATTGCCGCTTTGCTGAAACCATGTGGTCTGTATTTCATGAGGTAGAGTCCACTCAAATAAAGCCTAGGGGACATCATGGAGTTGTCTCTTACAAAGGATTGACATTTACCAATATCATGACTGCCTCTGGTAAAAGTAGCTTTAAAAGTAATTTCCAAAAGGAACGCCATTGTCTTTTACTCACTGGAATGTCCTGATCATACATATAAAAATGCAGGGTGATTCATAAGTGAGAGGTTATCTGTTTGTCCACTTTACAGAGTAGTGACATGAAACTTGAACTTCTTTTTTCTGAAAATATTTTGATATTCGATCATCTTTTTCTTTTTTCTAAACATCAATCAAATTGATTCAGTCAGGAAAGACGCAAAAGACATGCCCACTTCCTTTATGGTACATCCTACTCCCTGATCACATTTCATTCACTGCGGAAATGTTCCACATGGAGTTTTAAGAGAAATAATTGAAGATAAGTCAATAAATAAATAAAATGAAGACCAAAAAAATGATTTTAACAGTGTGCAATACAGTAGCAGCCTCTTAAATGTGTGTTTAGGGCTGGGGCTGTCTTACAAGGCAATTTATGATGGTCAATGAATCAATTGCTACATGTTTACCCATCAAGTCTCTATTGACTGGGTTATAAGTGCTAATGAAAGGAAGACACACACTGGTACATGGACGCTTGTGATTTTGTATGCTGGATCATTCATTCATTCGGTTCAATCAAAAACACAGACTTTAATTTGTCCTTCCCAGCTCGTGTGATGTTGACAAGATCGAATGAAAGTCAGAGGCAGAGACGGCATTCAACCAGACTGGATATTACCTGAGGCAAAGCTGCAGGCGGAATTCATCCTGGAAGAGCAGCAGAGAAAGGTGGAACCCAACATGTTCAGCGCTGACTGATGTTTTGTCTTTGCAGCAACATCACTATGCCTATCCTTCCTGCCTGTGTGTAAGTGTGTCCAGCCTTCTTCCTCTCATTTATCTAAATGTAATGAAGGCACAGTTCAGCCAAATATGTACAGTTGATTGGTATCTGCAAAAAGCATGATAAGGTAGGATGAAGGTTTTAAGTGCATGAATGACAGCCGATTTAAAATTTTCAGAAAAAAAAAACTTGATGATTCTATTTTCCAGTGGGTTCGGATGAGAAACTTTTAGGAAACCCCAAACTAAAGATCAGCATTATATAACTGACACATAACATATAACAGACTGGAGGTACGTTAGTATTCACACACAATTGAATTACATGAAAACAAAATTAAACAATTCCATAGTGTTTGTGCGTAATATGTATCTGGGAATGTCGGGACTAGATTTGTCTTAAAAAGATTTCTTATGGGTTAAAACAAACTACCATCATATTTACCAGCAGGTGTATCAGGTGGTAGCAAGTGGTATATATATATATATATATATATATATATATATATATATATATATATATACACACACACACACACACACACACACACACACACACACACACACACACAATACTTACAAGCAGTTTGACATCTAGGCTTTCAGCTGACTTTGTTCCGCCTATTTGCCATTGACCACAAATTAAATGTTTCATTCAAGCACATACAGATATTATACCCGATAATATCTTGCATTATATTCAAATGTAAAGAATGAAAAGTTTTAACAAAAGCATGTTCATAAACATTTCACTCTGAAAATTATCCAAAGTTGTTTTCTAAAATGTCATTCAAAATGATCAAAAAAAGACAGAAGATGGGCTTAGACAAGTATAAATTCACTATATTTTTGCAGTACTTTGTGTTTGCCCCGTGAGAAAGCACAGAAAGTATTTAAATTATTTGTCTATTCTCTTAGACGATTCCAAACCACCCACAGTCAGTCTACAAAAGAGATTGTCTCCCATCTGCCTGCTTGTCTATCAGTGTTTGTGTCTGTGACTTCCCAATGCTGTTGTTATGTCTCGAAGCCTGGCTGCTGGTGTGTATGAAACACAGAGTTCCACCAGTGCTCGCCTTGCTTAAACTCCAGATAACGAATTGTGGTGTGAAAATGAGGGACGTCAAAACATACAGGACCCGGCTGTTGGAGATCAAAGATGTGACACAAAGAAACAAATTTGGAGATCTTATCTGATAGTTCATTGCTGATGTGCATGTCTGAAGACGACTGCGATTGTACGGAAGAGAAATTATGAAATTCATAACATTTTTTTCTTATTTCAAGCTAAGGATGTGTTGGTGCGCTGCATCGTTCTCCTGTCAAAAATGAAATGGAGAGTGAATCAACCTTTAAAAGACAAGTGGACTCAATTTCATATTTAGAGGAGGAATCCATTTAAATCAAAAAATGCTCCAATGAAGTACATTAATTAGATGAATATGCTCAATTCACACCAAATTTGAGGGAGCGAGTACTGGTATGCAGCATATACTTAATAACAACAGCTAAATATTAGAGGTGTATGACTGTTTTGGGATTTCTCAATGACATTTGAATTCCACTCAAAATTTGATACAAATGATACACCCACATACATATAAACGGGTCTAAAATTACAGTGCAATAAAGACAACTTGGATCCTGCGTTCCTAAATGTCTCAAAGAAGTATTGGATCCCTAACGTGAACAGGCTGATACTCTAAATGAAATGGTGCAGATGAAATTTGTTGTACAATGTCTCAGAAAGACATATTATATATATATTCATATTTAGAAGAACCCCACTGTGTCATGACAAGCATGGTATTACTTTTATCTATTTTTTATCTTTTTTTATTTGTTTAAACCTGATGTTTGTTTCTCGGTGTTGCCTCAAGTTCGGATTGAGTGCCATTCTCTGCCCTTGCCAGTGTTTGTGATCATAAGTCCACATAAAACATAGTATGCCTAAACAAGCCCATCCGAAGGCCTGACAAACCAGGTACTTATTTCTCAGACTCTGTGAAGCTTCAATAGAGTTGACAAATGACCAACCTCAATAGCTCTTTCATTCTTTCCTGCCTCTATGACATTAAAAAAAAAAAAAAAAAAAAAAGATTTCTGCCCTTTTTTTCAGCCCATCTCTTCCTAATTAATGAGAACACTGTCTAAGAAGAGAGTGGGTGTTATCAGCACTCGTCCCACTCCTCCATGTCCTTCTGAGTGTTAAAGGGAGAGAGAAGAAGACCAAACCTCCAGGAAAGTCCACAGTCATCAAACACAGCCTTTTCTCGGGTTCAATTTCTAAAGGAGTGTTACAACTATCAAAGGGTCTCCGCTTCTCCTCTCACACTTCCTCTATCGCTCCCCTTCTCCTGGGCAAACTGTGGACCAAGCACCAACAAGGATCATATCTTTTTAATTATCTTTCCCCACCTTTGATTAATTATTCGGTGTGACAACAGTGCGTCAGTAATGCTTTTCACCTGCCGCCAGTGACTGACGGCCCCTCTGTAGAACTCAAAAGCAAACAGCTGCTGCCATGATTGCCTAGCAACCAGCTGGTGATGGATGAGTTCGAGAGATGGATGGGCACAATAAATCACCACATCTGCCTCGATACTATAGAAACCCAGGAAGAGGGTAAGGGGATTAAAGGGAATGTAGTGCATAGAAAAGCCTTGAAAGGTAATTGTTGATTTCAAATAATTTGTGGAATATAGATGTTTGAGTTTCTCACCTTTTAAATGTCCCTGTCTATACGGAGTCCACAAGAGGCAAAATATGTTATTCAAATGCGAATTTTCAATGTGTCTCTGAATAAAAACCTGACATTAGATTGTGCCTGATGACAGGTGATTGATCCATGTTAATCCGCACAATTTAATCCAACAAAAGACAAACTGCTGGTACAACACTTGTTACCTAAATACTGTGCACAGCAGTACATTCACTTGAAAAAAAAGAAAATAAAACTTAAATGAACTGCAGCAAACTCAGTCATTACAAGTTAGTCTCCCTTGGGTCCAAGACAATGTAACACCATAATGATGTAAAGAGAGCTGAAAAAAAGTAATGCAGCTAATAAATGAAGAACAACTGAGAGATAATGGACATGAAAAATATCATAAAATCACTCTGTATTTAAAAAAGACCAGTAAAAAAATAATTGACATCCATAAATTACTAAAAGTCCCCTGATCACCACCAGATCACCAGTGAATCATCTGCTATGAGAGAAAAGGCAGCTTGATTCAGCTCAGATCCGTCCAGGGTTTCTGCCCGGTAAAAGGCAGTTTTTCCTCGCCACTGACGCCAAGTTCTTGCTCACGGGGGAATGTTGGGTTTCTGAACATTATTTTAAAGAGTGTGGTCTAGACCTGCTGCACGTATTAAGTGTCACGAGACAACTGTGTTGTGACTTTGCACTATAAAAATATAATCTGACTGGACTGGACTATCAGAAAAAAACAAAATGTATAAAAACGTGAGGGTAATTAACTGTAATGTGTTCCTGACTCACTGAATACTTGCCAAAAAAACAGCCATCAACCACTCAAACCTTTTGAACTGTACGCCCATCTTGTTTCATTTGCTGAAGTATTATTTTACTCATTTGACTCTTATTCTGCATCCCCTGCTTAACCCCAATTATCCCCCTTTTTTCACATATTCAACAATACACACACACAGTAAACACACACACACACAAAGCTGCAGCTCAGGTTACAGCTCTGTAGCGATCCAGTCTAAATAATACAGCAGTGATGAATGGCAGGGCCAGATTCATATCCATCAACATGCCCTTTTTTTAAGGAGCATCCATCTTCTCTAAGGCCTCTCTTTGAATCATACAGAGAGAATGTGCCACTGTGTGTTGTGTTGTGTTGTGTTGGGTTGTGAGTTTATGTATGTATGCACGATGGTAACTGATACACGCTGGTGAACAACCCTGAAGACGCATGAGCTCAGTAGAGAGACATACACAGATTATTATTGACAAGCAAACATAAAGGCGCGCCTGCACATGTAACTTCGAGATTAATGGGGGGATGATTTACAATCTATACTTATTCATGATGTATAATGTGAGTAATTGCGTGTAAAATACTGTTTAAGGCGCATATATCAATATTGTCAAGACACAAATACGCACGCATGAACAATTGTGGTTTCTGTTTCCTCTGATCACCCAAAGAGGGGATGGAAAGTGTGTGACACTTCATTAAAAAATATATATAAATATAAAATATATTAAATTTTACAAAACAGAATCTCCATTTTATTCTTTCTGATGTTTAGTCTCCAACTCTTTCTTTCCTGGAGTTGTGGGCCTCAGAAGCAGCGAAAGGACAGCCCTACACACAAACATACACACACAAACACACACTCAATGTGAGGCCCTGGCAAGGCCCAGTTTGATAAATGACATGCATCATTGTGTCAGTGGATTCAGTGATGTATGGCTCGGACGATGAGGAGGGGAAATCAACTGTTTGGCAGTCAGATGTTGACTCGCTACACTCCTCCTCCAGTTTCTGGACACCTCAAACACTCTGGCCGACATGTGGGTTTCTTCCTGTCTTCCAGGAAGCCTCAAATCCCACAAGAGTTTCAGAAGCACAGTCATTTATCTACCCAGACTTACAGATTTTATCTATTGCTCTTGTTGTTTTGCAATTCCATTGAGAGTAAGAAGTTTCATGTGGTTCAAAAGTAGTTTTTGTGTGTGTGTTTTAATGCTGTTATGCATGTAAGCTCCTTCTTTGTTGTCCTGTGCCTTAACGTTTAAGTACATTACTTTACTCTGTCTCTCTAGCTTCTAAGGACTGAGAGAGTAACACACACACAAAAAGCTTTGGTCCTTCATGGTATTAATACTCTGGGGTTTTTATTTGAAGGTAGACAGGATTCTACAGTGTTTTTGCTCATACCATCCAGTACATCTTGACCTTTCTCCTATGACAAAGTAATTAATATACACAACAACACAACAACACAATCAGTATGTTGTTGTGTTTCTGTAATTTAGTAGATGGGTCTACTGGCAATCACAGAACAGGGTTAGTAGCTAGTGTTAACGTGAACTAACATTAAATGTGAATCGTGTGTGTGTGTAATTTAGTAGATGGTCTGTTGGCTAAAGTTAACAGAACAGTGTGACCAGCTAGTGTTAGCGTGAACTGAATAACACGAGCTGTGCATGCATGTGTGTTTGCATACGCACATGAACATGCGCAAGCAAATTAGTCACAATTTAAGTTTCTACATTTTTTCACTTCATGCTAGAGATCATCGTTCTTAACCCCACTAGATTGGAGCGTTACTGACAAAGACGCTACGAGTCTCGAAATCTGAGGTGAAATGAACAGCAGAAGTGAAATGGGCGACAGTTCAGCTAATTTAAATACACGCACTATTCTATAATAGCAACTACTTAGAAAAAGCACAGTTGTACTATTGTAACGTACTTATATCAGGCACTCTTCATATATATATATATAGGGAGGCAGGTGGTAATTTAAAAAAATTATAATTCAATTAAATAAAAAAAAGAAGATGAATCGATGGACTTAAGCCTAAAACACTGCGCCAAATATTCTGCCCCGGAGCAGAGGAAAGCTATCCCTGGTTTTCACTACCATTTCCAACTCTTTGCCTCTCTCTTTCCCTCCCTGGCCAAGTTATAAAGAGGAAAAGGTTCACAACAGTGAAATAAAAAAGGCATAGGAGGGGACACAGTAATACCAATCACACTTCTATTTGGCACCAGTGATACTAGTATTTCAAATAAAACAGCCAAAGACAAACAACTGGCTGTAACACAGGGCTGTAACCTGAGCAGCCTCCTACCCCACCGCTCACACCCACCCAGCAGCCCCCATCTCTTCAGAAAGTATGAAAAACAGAGGCTTAAGCTATATGATTTTTGTTTGTTTGTCTGTTTGTTTGTTTGTTTGTGTATTTATGTGTTTTTTTGTCTGTTGTTTTTGTTCCTCTCAGACTGTCATCCTATTGCCTCTTTGTTGCTAGCAGGCAAGGTAGCTGACATCTGCAAAGTGCATTGAAAGAGGAAAAAATGTGTCAGAGGAGTGCGATGCACTCTTTTGCAGACATGCACACACATGGGCACCCCCCTTTGCTCAGTTTCATTAGCTCACTGGCAGGGTGGCACTTCTCAAGCTCATTACTGAGGAAGGATTTATGGTGCGGCAGCCAGTGGCGGAGAAAAGGCATCTGTCAATAATTGCAGGGAGCAGCAACTCCCATCTCCACCAGCTTTGAAATCTCATTAGGTATGCAGTTATCAGGCATAAAGATCAAAAACATTACTCAGCTCCGACAGAAACCCACCAAGAAACATTAATTAGCAACAGGCCTGAGCAGTACAAAATAAAACAGCCCTCTTCCATCGCTCCCCTCATCCCTTCATCCTTCTCTCTCTCTCTCTCTCTCTCTCACTTTCTCTCTCCCTCTCTCTCTCTCCTTCTCTTTCTCTCTCTCACCTGAGAATACACACAGAGACAGAAACACACATGTAGGTTTTTACCCACATAGACTCACATGTGAAGTTAAAACTATCATTTCTCTGGTTAACTCTCAGATAGCACTTACACACACATTTCTACTGCGTGTTGCCTTGAATTGTTTAACTGTGATTTTTAGCTAAACATTTTATGGCAAGAAATATGATGAAAAAGAAACTAAGCAAATGTATAAAATCTAAAATTTATCTAAAATGGGATGAAAAAGTATACTATTATGTGCGGATAAGCTTCAGGATATGTTGGGTCACAATCCTTCGACAACTTCATTCTGGTGTGCAGGGGGTGAAATACTTAAGAGCCCCTAATGTAGACATTGAGATTATATTTTTCTATTTTAATTTTTTTTATTTCCAGCATCTGAAACTGATCAGAACATAAAGCAAAGGACAGAAAAGGAGGTCGAGGGGCGCTTTGGACTGTCATTTGCAGTGACTGATTGGTGGCCAGTCAGTTGAATTGTGTGTGTTAGGAAAGAAGCGGAAGGTGCTGTCAGCCTAAAAAGGATGTCAGCCCAGGCTGGCCCTGATTACCAGACAAGCCCTCACTGGCTCCCCTGCCTTTCATCATAGCCACCATCACATGCACTCAAGCGCACACACACATACATGTGCACATTAACAGACACAACAAACACACACACACACTCAGGCAAGAACACACAGACACACACACACCAGACTGATGGCTGCCAGTCTCATCTTGGTTCAGCCAAAGCTGCCGTGGGAAAGGGGAGGCACAGTAACACACATACTCCCTAGACATAAAGGCGACCCCCGCTGAGGATAAGAAGAAACCCAGACCTGGATTTGAGCCCAGTTGACACTCAGAAGATGGTCTCACACACACACACACACACACACACACACACACACACACTCACAGCATAGACACAAATACTCCTTGTCTTGACTGTTTCATCCTCCTGGGAGGACACTTCCTTACACTCCATAGGACACGCACACACAAACGAACAGACAAACATATATAATCCAGTTTGTCCTGAAAAGGACAGGAAGGGTGAATATGCAATGAAAAGCAGTTAAACACAAACAGAAGCCACTTAAAATCTCTTACTTAATGTTTCTCTGCAAACGTTTCCGCACATTCAATCTATCAATGACTTGTTTCACCTTCAGAGAAATCAGCTTTCTGTTTACAATCAAAATCAGAAAGGTTGGAAATAAAAATGTATCAATGAAATGTATTCAGGTTACCAACTTAACATTCAAATGACCGTATAAAAATCAACCTAAAATATAACGGTCTGATGAGCAGATAAATAGTAAATAAAAAACAGTAATTCTAGATTGTGCTTCAGTCAATCTGTCTGCTTTAACTGTTACATGCTAATCAAGAAACTAACTTTAACATCTTTGTCATTTTGCCTCGTTTACTTTGAAAACAAAATGAAAGTGTATCAACCCAAAGTGAGTCTACGTATCACAAAAGTCTAGAATTTGGATATTCAGCACAGAAATGGGACAAAGTGGTCGGTAATTCCACTCTGAGGAAACATTGTGAGTCTCACTCTGCGTGTGTCCTGAGATTTTGCTCTCACTCAGCTCAGGAAGCCATAGCTCTTTCTTCACAGAATCATCATGGGAGTCGAAAAGGAGAGTCAGAAGATTTGGGGAAGCTTTGTAGAGTAAGAGAGAGGATGCAACCTTGTGAGCCAATTTAAGAAATAACTGCTGATGCATCAGCTATTGACTGTTTGAGCACACGTGATGGCGCTCAAGGCGAAACTGGGAGCGATACGACGGCATCAACTGACTGCAATAACTTGGGTGCAGCAGACCAAGGGGGCTCTAATTGACAGCTGTCAACCTAATGGGAGCCATGACGGAAGATTCTGGCAGCGGAGGAGGAAGAAACACTGTTTATAAACCATCAGCCACTTATCCTCAAGGAAGAAGGGGCAAGATGATGGGAGGTGGGGGGAGGGGGCCCAATTGCCCTCCCTCCCCTTCTTTTTTCCTCATTTTTTTTCTTATC
>CAAKHD010013620.1:55822-84239 GCA_901007705.1 Fistularia tabacaria | reverse complement strand
GAGGAACCCGGGTGGAACGGTGAGGCTACAGGGAGTTGAGATCAAGAAGTTGGGGGGTTTCAGGTACTTAGGGTCAACGGTCCAGAGTAACGGAGATTGTGGAAAAGAGGTTAAGAAACGGGTACAAGCAGGTTGGAATGGGTGGAGAAAAGTTTCAGGGGTTCTTTGTGATAGAAGAATTTCATCTAGAATGAAAGGAAAGGTTTACAAAACAGTGGTGAGACCAACGATGCTGCATGGTTTGGAGACAGTGGCACTGAACAAAAGACAGGAGGCAGAGCTGGAAGTAGCAGAGATGAAGATGTTGAGGTTCTCTTTTGGAGTGACGAGGATGGATAGGATCAGAAATTAGTCCATCAGGGGGACAGCTCATGTTAGATGTTTTGGAGAGAAGGTCAGAGAAGCCAGACTGAGATTGTTCGGCCATGTACAGAGGAGGGATAGGGACTATATTGGTAGACGGATGCTGGAATTGGAGATGCCAGGCAGGAGGGCTAGAGGAAGACCGAAGAGAAGATTTATGGACATAGTGAGAGAAGATATGAAGGTAGTTGGTGGGAGAGAGGAGGATACAGAGAATAGGGTTAGATGGAGAAGGTTGATTCACTGTGGCGACCCCTGAAAGGGAAAAGCCGAAAGGAAAAGAAGAAGTAGAAGGTCAAAGATCAAAGGCACCAGAATGCATCTAATCAGAATGAAAATGATGGCTTCACATATATGTTGTAGTTGATATAAATAACAGTAATGATGTGAAAAAATAAAATACTTATTTTTGTACTAATATTAAAATCGCTTTAAAATGTTTTTACCTTCGATAATGCAACAAAATACATAGCAATCAGGTCTCTCTGAAATGAAATATGGTTTCAATTTTAAAAAAAATCTTTACCCTGATCTTCATTATCCCACTGCTTATCCAGGCCAAGGCTATGGTGACAGCAGTCTGAGCAGGCCACCTCATGCATTATACTGGCTAAGATTACTCTAATGCCTCCTCTGTATGCCTCTCTAACGGGAGGCATACAGAGGGAATCCTCATTAGATGCACAGACGACATCAACTGTGTTCTTTCAACTAAAAGGAGCAGTCTGTCCTCCTCACCCTATCTCTCAGGCTTAACCCCAAACCCATGCAGAGAAAACTCATATAGGCAGCTCGTACCGGAGAACTTGTAGAGATAAACACCAAAATAAAATGCAACATTTTATATATTTTAAATAAATAAACCTACATAAACCCCAGCAGTTATTGTATTTTATTCATTTATTTAAGACATTTAAGTTCATTCAACTACTGCTGAGTATAGATTGACCAAAAACCTGAACGCTCTCTTAAGCTATTTAAAGATAAGAACATACTTTACTGATCCCCAAAGGGAAAATTTGGGATTTTTAGTGTTTCATCACCCATACAATCTGATAAAATGTAATTACATTTTTCATTTCTAAATTTTATTTGAACTGTCAAAATGGCAGACAGTAACAAACATCCTGAAATGATAATATTGACAAAACTCAAGACTCCCTGTTCTGTTCAACAAAGGCCACTTGTTGAAGCTGACGCATTTATATTCAAACAGTGCTGTGTGACATTGTACGATTGCAGTTACACCAATGAAAAAGTAGAATGTAGAGGGGCTTTATTTTAACTGTCTTACACTGTTCTGCCTTTATTATATGAAGCCAATAAACACTAATCATAGTGTAGGTAACACCATAGGAGTGGTGTGAAAAGGTCCGTAGGGCTTGTGACGGGCCCATGGGGGCCCCCTGCTGAAGGAGTTGCTCATTGATCGGTTTAACTGACTTAGACTTAAGAATCTTTAGAACAGGTGGATGCCTGTTCAAGAGTCCAGCACATGGATTAAATATAGGACAATGTATGAGTAACATAGTGACAGGAAACACAAATACACAAAGCACCTTTAAATCCTTCCATTTTTCATTTGAAATAAATGTGATATCCATGAGCTTTCCTGTATCCCTCGTCAAGAATCAGAATGGAATTTAAAGCAGGATCACAAATAAAACTTGTGTTGACTTGTCCTTCTAAAATGTATTAGAGTGACTGGAGCCCAGAACACAGAGACCCTTTGGCACATATTTCCCTCTAAGAGCGCCTGAGGCCCAAGGTCTCGCAGGAGGAAATTAAATAGAGACTTAATATCCTGTCAGACATCACTCAGGGAAGCACTTCCTCCTTTTCAACTCAGATATAAACTTGACCACATAAAAAAACTCACTTTCAGTCATCAATAAACTCAGCTGATGGATCCCATCCTTAACAGGTCAGAAGCTGCAACAACTAAATACAAAAGGTATGCTTAATCTCCATGTAGTTACGAGCATGTGCTAAATGCAATGAGTCATTGAATGACAAAAGGCATGCCAAAAATACAAAAATCAGCATCACTGGACGACAAGGTCTAGTCCATGAAATGGTTACCCCAGAACACAAGAGTTCATTGTAGGTTGTCAGAGGAATGTGACTGATTAGATGTGACTGAGTAGCTTAGCTTGAGGTGGGGTTTGAGATGGAATCTCTCAGATCTTAATTGTTTACTTTATGTTTTTGTTTTAGATATTGTTAAGCAATTGAAATCTCCGTGTTGTGTGATCTATAGAAAATAGCAGAATGTACTGCTGGTCTTGATTACCATGAGTACTGTAAATGCATATTTCAATCAGGTCGCAGAATGGTCTGTGCCAACTCTCTAATAAACAAAAACAGTATTATAATTTATGATTACTTATCTGAACACAACCAGGTGATCTTCCCAATCAGTGCATGTGAATGTGTAGTAAATTGTGTGCAACTCAGGATTAAATTTGATTCACTCAACAAGATAAATAATAACTATACTCATCTTATGCAGCAATTTTTCTAATGCCTCCCCCATTTTGCAAATTTCACAATTATTGCTATCAAAAAAATGTCTTCGATGTGATTACAGGTCATTGAAATGAAATCATGTTTTAACCCTGTTAATGCATACCAGTAAATCAGTGTTTTGTTTAAGGTTTCAAATATCCCCATCATTTTGTGTTTAAATGCTAATGTTTGAGAATCCTCAACCCACTCAACATAAATGTTTTAGGTTTTTCTCATTTAATGTAGAAAATTAACCTAATAGTCAGTAGCACTGTTTCTCTAATATTTTTCAAATACATTAATTTATCCCCTCCTTGAGCTGCCACCTAACCGTGGTGGAGGGGTTTGTGCATCCCAGTGATCCAGGGAGCAATGTTGTCGAGGGCTTCATACCCCTGGAAAGGGTCACCCAAGGCAAACAGGTCCCAGGTGAAGGATCAGACAAAGCGAGGCTCAGAAGACTCTCATGATGGAAAACAACTTAGGACGTAGTTTTCTTCTGCCCGGAATCGGGTCACCAGGGCCGCCCCTGGAGCCAATGGGGTGACATGGGTCCCCCTTCCCCCGGGCTCAGTCAGGTGCAGTGTGAGCCGGGAGGTGGCCGGAGCGGGTAACCTTGGCGGTCAGACCCTTGGCTGCAAAAGCCGTCTCTTGGAACATGGAATGTCACCTCTGCGGGGAAGGAGCCCGAGCGACTGCGCGGGACTGAGTGATTTGGATCAGATATAGTCGGACTCACCTCGACGCACAGCGTGGGGTCTGGAACCAGGCCTCTCAAGAGGGGTTGGACTCTCTTTTTACTCTGGAATTGTCCTTCGATGAGAGTCGCCAAGCAGGGGTGGGCATATTGATTGCTCCCCTACTCAGCGCCTGCATGTTGGGGTTCAACCCGGTTGTCAAGAGGGTCGCCTCCCTCCGCCTTCAGGTGGGGGGGCGGGTTCTGACTGTTGTTTGTTGCTATGCACCAAACAGCAGTTCAGTTTACCCACTCTTCTTGGGGTCCCTAGGGGGGCTGCTAGAGAGCCCTCCCTCTGGGGACTCCCTTGTTCGATTGGGAGACTTCAACGTTCACGTGGGCAACGACAGAGCAACTTGGAAGGGCCTAATTAAGAGGAACGCCAACCCCCATCTGAGTCCAAGTGGTGTTTTGTTATAGGACTTCTGTGCTTGTTACGGATTGTCCGTAACAAACACCATGTTCAGGAATAAACGTGTCCATATGGGCACTTGGCACCAACGCATTTTAAACCACTGTTCTTTGATCAACCTTGTGGTCGTGTAGTCGGACTTACGGCCACACATCCTGGACACTTAGGCAAAGAGAGGGGCGGAGCTGTCAACTGATCACAACCTGGTGGTGATCTGGCTCCGGTGCTGGGGGAGGATGCCAGTCTGTCACAGTCCCCTGTCAGAAAGAGTTTCAACTCCCAACTCCAGCAGAGCTACAACCTAATCCCGAGGGAGGCGGGGGACATTGAGTCCGAATGTGCCAAGTTCCACGCCTCCATTGTCGAGGTGACAGACCGGAGCTGCAGCCTTAAGGCGGTCGGCGCCTGTTGGGTCAGCAACCCTCAAACCCGCTGGTGGACCCAAGCAGTGAAGGGTGCTGCCGAACTGAAGAATCAGTCCTATCGGGCCTTTCTGCCCTGTGGGCCTCAAGAAGCAGCTGACAGATATTGGGAGGCCAGTCTCAGACCTCCTCAATCCTGTTGAAACGCCTTCCAATCAGGAAGCAGAGCCGGGGGACTCTGGAGACGGTCCGCCTATTTGTGGGGCTTAAGTTGCTGAATTAGTCAAAAAGTTCTTAGTCAAAAAGTTCTTCAGTAGTAGGGCCCCGAGTGTGGATGAGATTCGCCCTTGGTTCCTCCGCCTCTGCAGCATTGCATGGACGGCAGGGAAAGTGCTGCTGGACTGGCAGACTGGGGTGGTGATCACCCAGTGTACTCCAACTATATGGGGATCACACTCCTCAGCCTCCCTGGCAGTCTATTCAGCCATGCTGGAGAGATGGGTCCCCCAGGTTGTTGAACCTCGGATTCAGGAGGAGCAGTGTGGTTTTCATCCTGGTCTTGGAACAGTGGACCAGCTCTATACCCTCAGCAGGGATCTCGAGGGGGCATGGGAATTTGCCCAACCAGTCTACATGTGTTTTGTGGACCTGGAGAAGATATTCGATCGTGTCCGATGGGCAATCCTGTGGGGGGTTCTCCGGGATTATGGGGTACCAAACCCAGTGATATAGGGTGTTCAGTCCCTGTATAACCGGTGTCTGAGCTTGGTCCTTATAGCTGGTTGTAAGTCGGACACGTTTACGGTGAGCGTTGGACTCCCCCAGGACTGCCCTTTGTCACCGATTCTGTTCATAACTTTTATGGAACTTCTAGCCAGGGGGTCAAGGGGATCTAGTTTGGTGGCCACAGGATCACGAATCTGCTTTTTGCAGACGATGTGGTCCTGTTTGCTTCATCAGGCCATTATCTCCAGCTCTCACTGGAGTGGTTCGCAGCCAAATGTGAAGCGACCAGGATGAGAATCAGCACCTCCAAATCCGAGACCATGGTGCTCGACCAGAAACGTGTTGAGTGCCCACTCAGGGCCGGGAAGAGGTCCTGCCCCAAGTGGAGGAGTTCAAGTATCTTGGGGTCTTCTTCACAAATGAGGGAAGGATGGAGCAGGAGATCAACTGGCGGATCAGTGCAGTATCTGCAGTGATGCGGACTCTGTACCAGTCTGTCGTGGTGAAGAGGGAGCTGAGCGAGAAGGCAAAGCTCTCGTTTACCAGTCAATCTATGTTCCTACCCTCACCTATGGTCACGAGCTGTGGGTAGTGACCGAAAGAACGAGATTGCACACACAAGCGGCCGAAATTAGTTTTGTCCGCAGGCTGGTCGGACTCTCCTTTAGCGATAAGATGAGAAGTTCGGCCATTCGGGAGGAACTCGGAGTAGAGCTGCTGCTCCTCCGCATAGAGAGGAATCAGATGAGGTGGTTAATGCATTTGGTGAAAATGTCTCCTGGACGCGTCCTGGGGGAGGTATTCCAGGCATGTCCAACTGGGAGGAGGCCACAGAGAAGACCCAGGACATTCTGGAGAGACTATCTCTCTAGGCTGGCCTGGGAGTGCCTTGGCGTCCCCCGGGAAGAGCCGACCATGTGGCTGGGGAGAGGGAAGTCTGGGCCTCCCTGCTCTGGCTGCTGCCCCCACAACCCGACTTTGGATCAGCGGTAGAAGATAGATAGATGGATGGATGCATTAATCTATTTTACTTTCAGTTGATTTCTCATTTTTTCTGTCTGATTTCTGAAAACATATGAATCATCCAGATTGCTAGCATCAGTGCAACTGTCCTGTATGAGTGGGACAGGAAGAATGTATAAAATCAGCATTTTTCAAGAACTTTTGACCCCATCATGTGATCCAGCAGCTCAGCAGCTCCATCTCTGTCAGGCAAGTAGCCACCTGCAGCAGCTCTCTTGCCTCAGGCCTGTGTGCTCTGTTGGAATTCTTCAAACACCTCAGTGTCAGCTCGCATGTATGACTGCGTGTGTGTGTGTGTGTGTGTCATTCTGTCTCTGTGTGTTGGCAAACAATCAGTTAGACAGTGCTGATCCACCACAGTCTAATTAGTTTTATAATTAACCCTAAATATTTTCAAATTCGCTGGTTTTTCACACACATGTGCACATAAATGCCTTAAAAACACCCCAGTCCTCATCCTGTGTGTGTGTGTGTGTGTGTGTGTGTGTGTGTGTGTGTGTGTGTGTGTGTGTGGCAGCAGAGGACTGCCTCATCTTTGATTTAGAAAAAGATATACATTAGCCGATGTTGCCACTGGTAATTTCCTCTCAGTCTGAGAAATGTGTACAGTCCTGAGCCATCATCCATATTCATTGCCATTTTACTTCTATATTCTACACTTCAGGCAGGATGCCAACTGTGATCCATCAGACATCCTTGTGGGTTTAGCTTCTCTCCAAAAAAAGGGGGAACCAAAATGAAACTTATTCTGAAGGGGGGTTACCTACATCTTGCATTTACCATACTTACCAAACCATCTACAAGAGAACATTGGTCCAAGACCAATTTAATGACCATCTAGATAGTCCAACAGACACTAACATGGGCAGCAGCTGTCCAATGTCTTATTATAAATCCAGAAACATATGCTTGACCTTCTGCCCCCACACTTTAACTGTGACTATTTTAATCCACCATTCTGATAGTTCCATTAGTTAATCCGGTAATCAGAAGAAAATTGCTTTTCCTATATAAAGTAACACCAGTAAACAGAAGACATAATTGAAATTCATACCTTTTTGCGTTGTCTTTTTTTGTAGAGAATTTGACAGTTACAAAATTACTGAACCCATTCTTGTCCACAGACTGACCTTACATGTTGCCAGTTTTAGAGGCAGCACACTCTTTCTCTAACTTTTCAGTTGTTTTCAATGATTACAAAAATGTCATATCAAAAAAAAATCTCTTCATAGGTTTTCCAAAACCTTTTGGACCACTCTCCCAGGCATTCCAGGAATTCAAGGATCAAGGTCATGGATGCTTGGGGTAGTTCTGAACCAGATGCCTTGAATGCTAATTGAGCTTTTTACTTTGTCTTTTCTTTCATGTGACCAGCAAGGATCAGCCAGAAAGACCAAACGTGAACATGGTTTAAGGCAAATTGATGATGGTAAGACCTGTTTTATTCATGAAATAAACTTAAAACAACAAATCTAAGACCAAACATGCTACAATCATCATCATTGTCTTGCAGCATAAAACAACAAAGCTGTCTGATATACAACATGCTCTTACCGTCAGGAGACTGAGACTCCCTCCACTCAACTCCTCACAGCCATTAATCCATAGTAAAGCCACATCCTGACAACAGGGACAAACTCTAATATCTGGAGCACATGACCAGCTCCTAGACAAGACATCTAGACAGACAGGTTCAAGTCTGCTGCCAGTGGAGTGAAAAACCAGCATGGGGCTGAAAAAATATCAGTCGGTAGACTCACAGCTCCACCTCTCTCTCACCCTCTTCCTCTCCAGCTCTCTCTCCCTCTCTTTCTCTCATACATACACACACTAAGTGGTGCTGGCAGGAGTTAACAGACATTCTACCGAAGACAAAGCAGATCTTTAAATAGACCACAAGAAACACAGCACAGTTACACGAGCAATCATAACCAACATTAACTGACTTCATTACTCTTGAACCAAGTCAAAATATTTTCTCAGGGCCATTACAAGATACAGATCAGATCTGAGTCTGTCACTGACAGCATAATGTGTTAAAAAAAAAGTAAGTCATTGACAACTTTCAAATGCTACGCATTATGGTTTTACTACATTCTGCCAACTGCTAAGCAGCAGAAGACAGCCACCCCCCCCCCCCCGAGGGGGAACAGGCCCAGATCACGAACCCAGACAAATATCCGTACAAGTATGCCTCATGGTCAGTAATGCAGCCTCAGGGCGGAATGCAGCCTCAGGCCGGCACGGGCCAGTGTCTCCCTGAGCTGGTCCCAAGCCCGGATAAATGCAGAGGCTAGCGTCAGGAAATGGCTTCCGGCATAAAGCTTACGCCAAAACCTAATATGCAAATCGAACCTAAGAATCTCATACCTGGGTTAACAATGACCGCCATTGGTGCCAACAACCTACAGGGTACAAGTGAAAATTGTGCAACTGTGGGTTGAAGAAGCAGAGTAGGAAGGCATGTTCTGAAGGCTCTGGATGGTCAGGGAGAGCTTCTAGGTGACTGGACAACTACAACTAATGTGATCAGAGAAAAGAGTAGGAGAGTACTTGTGTCATCTGGAAGAAAAGTAGAAAAAGACACTTGGTGGTGGAATGAGGAAGTGCAGGAGTATAGACAGAGAAATCAGTTAGTAAAGAAGTGGGACACTGAGGGGACTGAAGAGAGCAGACAGGAGTACAGGGAGATACAGCGTATGATAAAGATAGAGGTAGCAAAGGCAAATCATAGGGCGTACGATGACTTGTATGCTCGGTTGGACAGTAAGGAGGGAGAGAATGATTTTCACAGTTTGGCTAGACATAGAGATACAGATGGAAGAGATGCACAGCAGGTCCGGGTGATTAAGGATAGAGAGGAAAATGTATTGACAGAGGCTAGAAGAGTGATGGGAAGATGGAAAGAGTACTTGGAAGAGCCGATGAATGAGGAATGAGGAAAATGAAAGAGAGGGAAGGGCAGAAGAGATCACTATTGTAGACCACAGAGTAGCAGAGATTAGTAAAAGTCAAGTGTGGAAGGCACTGAAGAGGATGAGGAGCGGAAAGGCAGGTCGTTCTGATGATATACCTATGGAGGTATGGAAGTGTCAAAGAGAGGCAGTGGTAGAGTTTCTGGCTAGATTATTCAACAGGATCCTAGAAAGTAAGAAGATGCCTGAGGAATGGAGAATTGTGATGGTGTCTATCTTTAAGAATAAGGGGGCATGTGTAGAATTGTAGTAATTATAGAGGGATAAAGTTGATAAGCCATGCAAAATGTTATGGGAAAGAGTAGTGGAAACGAGACTGAGAGCAGAAGTCAGCATTTGTGGCTTTATGCTTTGAAAGAGTACTACAGATGCAATATTTGCTTTGAGAATGCTCATAGAGAAGTACATAGAAGGTCAGAGGAAAATATATTGCGCTTTTGTAGAACTAGAAAAAGCATACGACAGGGTGTCGAGAGAGACACTCTGGTATTGTATGAGGAAGTCTGGAGTAGCAGAGAAGTATGTTAGACTGGTGCAGGACATGTATGCTGGTTGTGAGACAGTGGTGAAGTGTGATGTAGGTGAAACAGAGAAGTTCAAGGTGGAGGCAGGACTTCATCAGGGATCAGCCCTGAGCTCCTTCTTGTTTGCAGTGGTGACGGACAGGCTGACAGATGATGTTGAACAAGAATCTCCATAGACCATGATGTTTGCTGATGACATTGTGATCTTTAATGAGAGCAGGAAACAGGTTGAGGAAAATCTTAAGAGGTGGGAGGTATGCTCTGGAAAGGAGAGAAATGAAGGTTAGTCAAAGCTAGACTGAATATATCTGTAGGAATGAGGGGAACCCGGTTGGAAAGGTGAGGCTACAGGGAGAGGAGATCAAGAAGTTGGAGGATTTCAAGTACTTAGGGTCAACAGTCCTGTGCATCAGAAACTGTGGAAATGAGGTTAAGAAACTGGTTCAAGCAGGTTGGATTGGGTGGAAAAAAGTTTCAGGGGTACTATGCGATAGAAGGCTATCAGCCAGAATGAAAGAACATGTGTACAAGACAGTCGTGAGATCAGCGATACCATATGGTTTGGAGAGACAGTAACAAGACAGTAACAATGTAACAGAGTAACAGAGAAAGTAACAATGACAAAGAGACAGGAGGCAGAGATTGAGGTTGAAGAGATGAAGATGTTGAGGTTCTCTTTGGGAGTGATGGGGATAGATAGGATCAGGAATTAGTCCATCAGAGGGACAACACATGTCAGATGTTTTGGAGAGAAGGTCAGAGAAGCCAGACTCAGATGGTTTGGTCATGTACAGAGGAGGGATAGTGAATTTATTGGCACAGAGATGCTGGAATTGGAGCTGCCAGGCAGGAGGGCTAGAGGAAGACCAAAGAGGAGATTTATGGACGTAGTGAGAGAGGATATGAAGTTATTTGGTGTGAGAGAGGAGGATACAGAGAATAGGGTTAGATGGAGAAAGTTGATTCGCTTTGACAACCCCTGAAGGGAAAAGCCGAAAGGAAAAGAAGAAGATGCTTAATGGTCAGTGGGACATAAAGTTAGAGAGTCATCGATATATTCAAACATATAAATGCTGTTATTTAAGCACATGATTGTTCCAATATAGTTCCATGTCATTTTAAAATAACGTCTTATATATATTAAGGTAATTCCCTCTTAGTCTCTTCATGTGTTTAGCTTTTTTTTACTTGTGATTTTGAAGGGGAACTGCTCTGAAAAAAGGGGATTCAGTAAATAAGCAGAAATGTCAACATCAAATGGAGAAACTGAAAAATACATTCTGAGAGAGCTTAACTTGAAAACTTACATGACTAACAGACATTTTTACCCCTCAGCCCTGATGTGTCTCCAGGTCACATAATACATTACAGTATAGTAATCATTCCAGTATAGCTCCCATTGCTATCCCCCCAGTAATATATCACAGATTCTCATTTAGATATTAATAACCATGTTGACAATTTAACCTCTTCTGCAATGCAGTCTGTCTATAAGAGCCCTAAAAATTGCTCATGTATCCTTTCATGTTAATTTATCCACTGGTTTTCTGGGTCTGGGTGTAGTGCCAGCAGACTGAGCAGGTTGACCTAGGTATCCCTGTCCACAGAGACACACTGTAGCTCTTCCTGGGAAACAAAAAGGTACAACATAATCCCTGCAGTGTGTTCTAGGCTGAAAAAAATGGGCCTCCTACCAGCTGATGTGTGAGCCTTGCTACCTTTTGGAGTCTTCAGAGTTTCTCTGATCTCTATCCTGACTTAGTATCACTTGGCTTCCGAGATTCTTCAAGCTCCTGATGCCACCAACAATACAGCTCCCTGTTTAACAGGGACACACAGAGTCCTCCAGCATAATAAGGTGACAATTTTAGGAGTTCGGTCGCAACTGAATTGAAAACCGCTCAGACACAAAGGATAAATATTTTGTAGCAAGGAGATAAACTGTTTGTCAGAACAGAAAATCCCTCAAATTCCTGCTCTGTGGAACCACAATATGGAATACTGTATCTGTATTTGTTTTTTTGCATCACAGGACACTGAGCAACTTTTCAGCTGGCCTTTTCAATGCTTCACCAACTATGATTATTGATCTCTTAAACTCAGTAATACGAACGGCTCTTTCATAACAAATGCTGCCCTGTCATTGTGGTATTCGGACGAATATCAGAGATCTTCCATTTAATTATATTATCGATAATACAAATTAAATTGCATTTTACGAGTCTGTTTGGATTTTCCTTTTTTAGCTCCAATACCATCAACACCCAAATAAGCTTTGGATGACTCTCCCTCAAACAAACTTGACCTTGCTCTCCTGCTCTCAACCTCATAACAACATCACTGACCTCATCTTGTTAAAGTTATGACCTGTCTCAGAGTCACTCCTCAAACAGAAAAAAAGGCAGCCACTCCCTTTCTACCTGATTTAAACACTTCTTTGCCTCACCTAAATATTCACCAGTCACATTCTAACCTTTCATTTTTTCAAATTCTAAAAAAATGAAGAAATGGAGAAAGAGGCAGGCATACACTGCAATTACCAATTTGAGCCTTTTTACAGTAGTCAAGTTTCCACAAAAACAGAAGAAAAAACTCCAGTACAAAGGAGTGATTGAGCTGGTGCAGCCTCTTAAGTAAACACATATGTCTTTATTAGCTCCATAATGTGTCTACCAAATCTTTTTATCAATTATCAAAAAGGACCTGTAACCATGGCAGGATGCATCAACTCAGGGGGGAGAGAGATTCTACATCACCAGCTGGTCTGCTTTGTTTTCTTTCAAGTACATGTCTAATTGCACCCCAAGCAGCAGAAGGGAATTTTCATAATTAAATAAATTTAAAAAAATGCCACTGAAAAAAAAACTGATGCTGCTCATGGTTCTTTGCTGTATCATCTAATGTTAAGTAGCAGGTGGTCCAACCTAGTTTGTCTGACCTTCAACCTTGAGGGGTTTTAGTGGTAACAGAGGGGTGGTGAGTGTCTCCAGGGAGAAGACACCAGCATAATGAATGTGAAGAAGTCTGGTTGAGAGTGTTTTTGTGTGGGCATGAAAACATTGCGTGAGTGTTACCGTGGACTCCATCTATATTCATCTCAGGATTTTCAGCATCATCAAGGTGCTTCATTTTTCAGGCACCAAATTAAGTCATGCAGCAGGCATTTATTGATCCTTGAGAAAATAACTTCTTTCTCACTGTTTGTAGCGCACACACACACACACACACACACACACACACACACACACACACACACACACACACACACACACACACACACACGCGCACGCACTAAATCAATGACCTTTGAAATCACAAAGTTAAGGATGGAAACTTAATAACGTGAACTCAATCTGTTGTCTGAAAGTAGAACCTTCAAATAGCGAAATATAAACACCTTCAGCTCTGAGATGTTTAGACTAGATGGACAGAAGACATGGTTCACACTTGTCTATGTCCACAAACAACTACAGAAAGATGGGAAACGCCTTAGAGTTGAGATTTATAGCCTCATATAAAGTATTCAGTCAGATGCCACAGGATGAGGAAAAACTCTGCCCAATGGAGTTACCATCATGCCAAAGACACCTAATGGTCCTTAGACCTGCATCGTTTTTTCTTTACCTGACGGTATTTACAACAACCTGGAAACATGTTGGGAAGTCTGCGAGGGAAAGTTATATCATAAAATCCAGGCAGCAGGATTGATCGTGTGAAAATACACAGGCATACAAAGCTGTGTAACATCAGAAAAACCTGCAAAAGGCACAACACATTGCCCTTCACCTCCATCCCCTTCTGAGGGGTCTTAATCTTAATTATCTATGTTGCCTGTTTTGTACAGCAAATTCCATAATAATAATGATTGTCATTTACATTTATTTGTTCTTTTGGAGATGTGTAAAAAAATGTTTGCTTCTCGCAAAGACAAAATTACAATGCAGCAGGTCCAACTTTGAAAATGGACTTCAATGCATCAGTTAACATTCCTGTATTTATTGAAGGAGAAACTACTTAGAAAAGATTAAACCTCCAAAGAGAAAAGCCGTACTATGGATTGTTAATCATGCTGATTCTTTTTAAATCTTTGACTTGAAAACCAGTGCTCTCTCTCTCTCATTAATAATACAGTAAATGTAAATGCAGTTCAAACAGTAGTTGATCTCTAACGCTCTCTTAACAAGTCATATCATAAGCATAATGAAAAACAAAAGTTTTTCTTTGAAATTACTAAAAAGGTACAGTGAAATGCTGGTTTGTGTTCATAAAAGTCCACGAAAGAACTCTAAGGTTTGGATCCTGGTGGCTTTTTCAACCTTTTTTGTGTTTGAATCTTACCTTGGGTCTAAGCCTGCCTCATCTCTTTCAGTTAGACTGATTCAAACTAAACCTGCAAACAGAAAAAACATTGCACAAGCAGCTTACAGCCCATTGCAATAATGTCATTTGCCATGTTACTATGTAGCCGTAATTTTTTTCCACATACCAGAATAAAAATATTAGACAGTGACAGTTTGAGGGAATATTGCACATCCTAAGCGGCTACATGATACAGATACTGTATTAGCAGTCCTGCCAATGGTGTTGTGGCTGAGTTGTGTCATTGATTATTATTATTGTTCTGTAATGAACAGATCAGTGTGGGCATGAACTGTGATCAGTATTATTACAATGTAAAGTTACAGTGTGGCTGCAGAGAAACATGGCAGGATAAAAGAACATACATTGTTCCTCAAATCTCGTACAAACCATGAAGCCCCCAAGGTTTGCTGATTAATGTACTTTGGTTCCACTTTGGCTTTACTTAAATAAATTACCAGAGAGGAGCTTGATTAAACTATATGGTTCTGACAGGCATTTTTATTATCTCTAACAGATGTAAGCAGTTGCTTTTTAAGGAGTTGTTCGCTGGGGGACCGCTATAAATACCTATTCAAAATCACATGGGTTGATAATCAGCTCATTATTTTTTCAAGAGATACCATGTGCTTTATAATGTTTATTCAACTAACGACCCAGGACACCCCTGACAGTGAAACTAACATGAATGCAAATACTGTAGAGCTGTTGTGCTGAAATTGTAAAATCCATCACGAAATATACAAACATTTCTTCAAAATTATCTTGACCTTAGAAGTATCCTTCCTTCTGTCTGTTTGTTTATACTGACAGCATAGTATGACTTTGTTGGTAGATATAAATAACCTTGACGTGTTCTTTTTATCATCTTACAATGTTTTTTGAAAACAAAGCTACCAGACCTGTCTTGGTGGTGAATTGGTGAGGTGGTTTGTGGCGTGTTGCACTGCTGTTGTCACTTTTTGCTTTTATTTATTAAGCAGGGTTTTGCTAAAATGCTAAATCAGGTCTAAGGGTAATATATGTTTTTTCATTTTCATTTTTCATGCTTCTTGTTCTGCTGGATCTATGTATGAACGATTGTACTGTTAAAGAGTCCAACACTGTCAACAATGTGATATCAGACAAATAATTAGCTCTTCTATACCAAATCAGGAGCCATTTTGTTTTAAACATGAAAAAAATATTATGCAAACCAATGTGTCTAATAATGACAGGTATTTAACTCTCTTTGTCTTTCTTGCACCCTGCAACTGAAACGGTCCCTTTAAACTTGGCAACTGGGAAGATCTGAAGCACTCAAGAGGCCTCAAGGGTCTCAGTTGAGTCTGCTTTGAATAAAGGCCATTGGTGTATCTGCTGGGGCTACTGGGGGGCGGGGGTTCCTGAGACCCCATCATCTCAAATAACCACAAGCCTGAGACCAACCTCCTTTAGAGGCTGCAACATCTTCAGTCCCATTTCATCTATTCAGCCACCAAATCTTCATTTCACACATCTAGAGTTAACCTCACACTCCTTTCATCTCATCAACCAAAATGATTACAACATTTTTAAATGTTCAATTTATTCTTTTCTGATTCATGATTCTTATTATGATTCTGTCCAAAATTATTAAAACCAGTGACATTGCTCAACTTTATATTTGCATTTTAAAACCGCAATAATGGCATTACGTATACCAAGTTACAAACTTTCTTCAAAAGAAAATGCAGTGCCTTTGCTTTTAAACACGAGCCTTGTTAAGGTCTATGAAGAGGAATGGGCTTAATCTACAGTCCAGTAGCAGGTAGGTTTTCTAAAGGCAGTGGGTGTATGTGGCTGACTCAACATTATTTTTACTGAATTTAACACTTTGTATAATCATTCAGTCACTTTCATCCAGGATGAGACATTAGATAAAAGTGACACCTCGGAATATACACAAACATTTATGCAGTAATTCTCAGGATGAAATGAACAAGGACTGATGAATGATGATTGTATTGCTTGAGTAATTTGTGCTATGTGTATATTTGAAGCTGCTATGTAAACTATTGTGTGGCATCTTTGTTGTTCTGAATCAAACATTCATCAAGTTACAGCAGGCAGGTTTTCTGTGATCACAATGGATGTGAGGTCTGATGCAGTGCGCCCAGCAAGTCATCACATGTCTTGGAAGGAAAGTGGTGATTATCCTGCCATGGTGGGCCAGTTTGTTTCTTCTTCTGCTGTGTAATTAGTGTTGCTGTGTGAGCCAAGGGGGACCGACAGGATGACAACAATCCTGCTCCGTTCTGATGGAAAATTCCCTCTGTATCCAGCTCATCAGACAAGAATGTGAGCAGGTTTTCCAGCTCGCAGAACAATCTGCAGGCAGCCAATGAGGAGCAGAGCCAGGCAGCAGCTAATCCTTAACAGAATAGCTCCATTCTTCGTGGTACCAGGCTTGGACCAGGACCTCTCCGCTGACTGCCACACTGGGCCGGAGGTCGACAATAATGACTAGGGTGTCACGAAACAGGTACTAACACTGGACTGATTATTAAACATAGAAATAAATTTAATTTGTGATTAGTTTAACTTTACTTTTGTATAAATGCATGAAAAGGACAGACTTCAAAACCGGGTATGACTGATGAAACTGAAGCATATTTCAATGTAATGCTTTAAAAGAATGCATTAGGTATTCCTAACCAACAATGGACTGAATACAGCAATGACATTTAATTTGTCTGGATTAAAGTGAAGTTACAGATGGGTCCACTAAATGTTGGAATAACCTCTTTGTAGCATAGGTTAGAATTAGTATCTCCAGATTCTGGCTGCCATGTGTTTGAAAAGCACACTGAAATCAGCATCAGGATCTCTTGAACTAAAGTTATGAGAAAAATCTGTTTCTTGTTGCTATTTCTGTGTTCTGGATTGACAGGACAAAGACTCCTTGAGTATTTCCAATATTTTAGGGTTCCTGTTAGTGACGCTTGCTAAAGAACAACACACAGAGATTGCAGGATGTGAACTAAAGAAAGCAAGTTCACATTACCACTATCACCATCCCCCGAAACTTCAGACAGACCAGCAGACAATTGGATGACCTGCAGCTTCTTACCTAATGGGCTGAGACTCCCTGTTCCTCTGTTCCCAGACTCAAGTCCAGACCTGCAATAATCCCCAGTCCTGTCAGATGAAACAGGGGGAGAAGCAGCTGAAGCAGGTTTATATGATATTCTGTTTTATAGAACTCAGTAACAGACGCCATCAAAGGATAAAACAGTTGTCAAGGAGGAGCATCCAATAACAAAGTTAATAAATTGGATCCTCCTTTCTGTTACTGATTTGACCAATCTATCACAGACAGAAAGACAGAAAGTAGTTTCTATAACCTTTAGGTCTAACACACTGATAGTCATTATCAGCTACACAGCTGACACTTCTTAAAGCTTTATGGACTCAAGATGTGACGTTCTTTTTTCAATCCCTTTTTCTGAGGTTGATTGATTATGAAGTTAGCTGCCAATTAATTAGAAAATGACAAACTTGAACATTTTTTACTCTTTATTCTTCATAGTTCTGCTTCTTCTCCAGGGACAGGTTACAGTTGCAGCAGACTGAGTATGTCAAACCAGGTCCCCAAGGCCACTCAAAGTCCTTCTATTTGGCCTCTCCAGATTCTTTCCACTCTGTTTTTTTGCCTCCATGGCCACTGAAGCTGCAGCCTTCAAAACCTACTGAACTCTTCAGAAATTTCAGATAAACCCTGGTAATTTACACAAAAACAACTCCTTCTTCTGTTAATAACCTCCAAGTTTCTACATCATTGCCCAAGTAGGCCTTGAAATCTGCCAGCAGAATTGCAGAAATCTGGCAGCATCCCATCCAGGACATTTCCCTGCAACACTCAGTAGGAAACTGTTACAAACTGGTCAGCCATTCACACATCCAGGGCTATTTTCTAAGTATTGAGTCCAGCCCAAATTTTTAGCTGGTAATGCTTCACCTCTTTCACCAGATGTTCTACTCCCCCAAAGGCTTACATTCTATATCCAACAAACAAGTTTATCAAACCAGATGCTGGCAAACTCCACTTGTCTTTCAAAATATACAGCAATGAGGCCTGTTGTCTCTCTACAGTTGGTGAAACCATCGAGAGTTGTAACTCCATGTTGCTTGCTGAGGCTCCATGGACCTAGGCCCAGTTAACCAGGCACTTGCTGGCGAACTCTTCTCCCAGGACTGCCTCCGGGAGGGTTGCCCAGGCTCAGTAATCTCAGCAAAGTATGTTGCAACCTTGTACTATAGATCATCAGGGTAACTAAAATCATTCTTAAACTCGACCCTCACCTTGGACCATTTTGCCTTGGATAACCCTACCAGAGGTAGACGATCCTGACGATACAGCAATTGCAATCACATGGACACATAAACTCCTCCTCCATCATGTAACAACTAAAGAAGAAAGGAATTCTGAAAAAAACAACAACCTAATTTTGTTATTTTTATGAAAAACATACAGTGATTTTCATTTGACTCAACATAAAGTCATCAATGTAAAAAAAAAAAATTCTCTCAGCATTTTTCCTTCCAAACATGTGTCACTTTAAATCGTGTGTCCGTTTAAATCTTTCAAACAAAAACATATGTAAAACTCCAAAGGGTTAACTGCAACATTCATTCATTGACCAATTCAAGTGCTTTTATTACTCTTCCTGATGTTATTTCATTTATCCATTATCTATGCTAAGGGTTGCTAAGGGTTGCTGGAGTCTATCCTAGCCCTGGATGGGTCACATAGAAACATACAACCCATCCCAATCAACTGACTGCATTTTTTGGACTGTGGGAGAAATCCCGTGCAGACACAGGGAGAACATGCAAATTTCACACAAAAAGGCCCACTTTCAGAATTGAACCAGGGATCTTGAATCGGGAGGATTGAACCTTTGATATTGAACATTTGAAATAGAATATGCAGAATTGATTATTGCGTGTGCAGCAAGAGTAAATGAGGTTTAGACCTCATGTGATCCCGCTTGAGGGTCTTTAGCAGCAGTGATGGGACGCACCATGACTGTAAAGAATTTAGTGTGTGTAACCGTGTGTGTGTTAGGCGCGCCCCTGCATGCACACTGTAACTGGACTAGTAGAAGCACAACATATGTTCAAACTGGGCTACCACAACTGAAGGCTTTGATCGGTTGCTGCTCTCTGAACGCTCTTGTTAAAACTCTAACATTTTAGGAGCAATTGGACTTTCCTTGACATCTAAACCTCCTCCAGATCTGTGATCAAGCGGCAGAGCAATTGGATTATAAAGCTGAGGAAGGATCTTCATGTGGAGTGCACAAATAATGAACCCAAACAGATTAAGGTATTGTGAGATAATCACTTTGACTGACCTGTCAACGATGCTTTAAAATTAAGAGATTCAGCCTGCCCTAATTTAAATGGGAAACATATAGAGCTATTAAATCAAGAAAGCCAAAATTATCCAGGAATTAGATCTTAGTGTTTTCTGTTCTTTTAACACTTTCTCATGTTAAGGACAAATATAAACATGGTAACTTGATGATGGTCATATCGCATTGTTCAACTGTAATATCACCATCATGACATATCCTGACCTGTAACATGTGTTCTAGCTCGTCCAGTAAACACATCACACATGCAAATTATAAAGAAACAGAAGGGACAGTCTAATTCTTGTTCATTGTCATCAAGCACGATTGTTACCCTAGCAGCCCCGTCTGAATACTTTCTACAATTTACCAATTTACCGCAATTTTGACCCCAAGGAGAAGCCTGAGGCCAGATGCTGACACCTTCTGGTATTGAGAGGATACACTTTATTCTGACTTTCTAACACCTGAATGTTTCACACATAATTATAAAAGTATAAAGGGCTGAAATTACTTATGCCATTCAATTAATCAACATTCAACGTGAATTATTTTCTCTCATTAACGGTAAAAAAAACGTCATGACAACTTCATGAAACACAGTCATTATACTTCCTACCAACATGCTCAATCAAGAGAGCAAATACTGTAACATGGACAAGGACAAATACATTTATGTTCTTCTTTTCACAAATTAAATCTCCATTGCAGCACCACATATTAAACAGAAGGTCTCTGTCCAGCAAATCTCATACGAGAAAATGCCTGGTGTTTATGATAGTTTAGGGTCTGATTGGAGAGAAAAAGAAAAGCGATAAACCTTCACAGCTGAACACCTTTCTTGACAATTGTTCAATTATTTTTTCCACTGTCTGTAAATCCTTAAGTCAAAAAGATTAATTCAGACAAATTAACACAATGTTTTACTTCACACTGCATTGAAGAGCTCACAATGACACCGAGCACATAAATCGTTGCATCAGAATTTTTCAAATACTTCTATCGAATTTTGAATATCTTATAAATCCTTTTCGGGAAATTGCTAATCATCTGCATTTACCCATCATAGATGAACCATGACACTGAACAATAGTTAGGGCTGTAAAGTTTTGCTTAACAACTTTCAACAGGCGAACAAACTAACCACAGTAACATTAATCATTGCTGATCAAATGTTAGAAATATAGTCTGAGCACCTCCATTTATATATAGGCTAAACGCAAGTAACATCTCAAGACACAATCTGTGTCTCCTTGGTTGGCAGTAGCTCAGTCACGTACTGCAGAATCACTTGAGTTTTCCTTGAGGTTATATCTAAGGATGTAGGAGGGTTTCATAGAAGCATCACCAGTAAGATGTCTTCACCATATTTTAAGGGAAAATCCATCTTAGTATTGAGTGCATAAGAATACCCTTGTTCTTTTGCAAAATCATTCACTTAGAGCATTTCAATGACCCGTTACATACCTTAAGGGGAAAATGGTTAATGATGAGACAGCGCCTCTGTACAATTTGCAGAAAAAAACATTAATTCGGTATGATGACAAAGTCTGTTTTTGACTTTCTTGCGTAGAATGCGTAGTTGATTGTTTTTTTGCTATCATTTTGTCCATCTTGGTAAACATTAAATATATTGAAATAATAAAAGTAACATGAAATGACAATGCCAGTGAAGCATAACCATGATAATGGGAGGCCGCAGAAGTCATTATGATGCAACAACAGATAAGGCCTCAATCAAGTGTCTTTGACAGGGAAAAATCTCTATAATACTACATGAACCTCTGCTCTGTGAAATATTTTGCCAGAGGGTCAAAGTAAATATTGAAACTTAAGGTAGATTTAAATCTATTATGAAAAATTCTAAACATCATCTGATATTTCTGGCTTCATCTCAGCCATCCAGTAGCCGGCTTTAACGAAACATGGGATACATGGGCAAACAGCGAGATGGACAGCACTTTATTACTTTGTCCTCTATTGACACGGTGTACCTTCTGCCATCCTTAAGTATCAGGATCAACCAGAACATGCAGCTGCAGTGATGATGTTACACAACACTGTTCTGGAATTACATAAACAACATGATAGATGGTTTTACTAGAGGTGCTGATATCTCACCTCCAGGACATAAGGCCTGCTGTCACTCACAACACATGCATAATATTCATTGTATAACTGCAGGTCTTTAAATTGTATGAACTGAGCTACTGTAAAGCACAAGCTTTAAGTAATAGTCCTCCTCGACTGAATTTTCTGTGGACGGCCAACCAACATCCGCAGGACAGGAGATGGACAATATCATCTAAAAGCATTGGATTACTTCCTATTTTCTGAAGTTTTAATTTAGGTGTTCTTTTAAAAGTAGTAGCTTTATATTTGACTGAGCACATAGAAAAGGGTCTGATGAGCGCTTATCAAGATCATCAATGATTACTACCGCACATGGAAATTACCACCAAATTTATAGTATTTTTCTTTAAGTTGTGTGATCTGATTGTGGTTCACCTCAATTACTGGTATCTTGTTTACTGAAAATTGAGAAACACTTTTGAAAAATGTGCCGATTTCTTCCATCCACTCATTATCTCCTGCCCATTGTGCGCTTAAGAGTCGGCGGTGTACACCCTGGACTCTCTAATTCAAATATATTGTCAATTTTGGAGTTTTCACTATGTCCCTTCTGCATCTTTTTGGACTGTGGGAGAACCTCGTGTTGTGTCCTTTGTGCGGTTAAGTGGAAAGGCTTACCACTGACCCACCCTCTTGAGTCCTTGAATTTTAGAAATAAGAAATAAACAATAATGTAAATAGACATCAGAAACCAAAACCTTGGGAATACTTAACTCATTGTTAACGTCTCCAATTAACTGCTACTCTTGAAATAAGCTATATCAAATACAGGCATAAGGCAAATAAATATAAAGGGACGCCCTACTAGTTGCATGCCGCCATTATAGCAGCGGTCAATGTTAATACTGAGCCAGTAGCGATATGGCGTTAGTTAGCAGACCGGAAGTGAATACCGCCAAGATGCTACAACAGTTGTTAGCTACCTTAAAATGTCCTGTAAAACTGAACCAGGCTTTATGACATTAACCAGCCTTTTTCGAAATTATTCCCGATTTCGAAAGTCATCACAGTTACCTTAGGTCGGTAGGCGTTTCTAAATTTTAAAAACCCTCCATTTATCTTGGTCCTATGTCGAGCTGTGGCCACCTCAGTGACGGTGAGGGACAATTGTGGGAAAAATCTGCAATTCCTCCGTGAACAGCAACACACACACGACAAGCGTCAACTTTTTTTTTCGTCACATTTAAAGTTAAACCGAGCTATTAAAGAGATTTTTCTTCAAAGCTGTCGGGATTTTTTCACTTTTGCAAAATTTCTTGAGAAATATAATCCAGTTTAGACTTTTTTCAGCGCAACTTATTTAAATTCTAGAGTATATATATATATATATATATATTATCATTTATTTAATGGTCAGAGTGAGATGTCAAAAGATGTTCTTACCGAAAACTATACAGATGATAATATTCTGCTAAACAAAATCCAAGTAACAACCTTTAAATAACACTGAATATTTCCGGAATACAATCGGAAATCTGTACAAAATAATTATATATTTTTGATTTCATATCTAAATATCTGAATCCAATAACATTTTAAAATCATAATAAAATGCATTTCGGACATGCTGTGTGACTTTCAGCCACCTTATATAGATTTTTTTTCTGCAGTGCAGCATACGAAAAAAAATGTCAGAGAACACGACTCCTTTTAAGGTTTGAAATTTGGAATTTGAATGGAAGTTGGAATTTTAAAAAGGGAAAACAATTTTCAGATGATTAATTTAAATCTCTCGGTTTTATTTTCATCGTGTAAACTTAATTCCGCAGGTTTCAGGGGCAACACTGATGAAAAATGTGTTTTACTATCCTCAATCTTAAGTTCATTTATTTAATAAATGTGTATATGTGGTCATAAACTAAATGTATTTTTTCGAAACAACATATTAATTTGAGACATTGACTGGTTCAATAATTCAGCAGAGAAAGAGATATTATATACTAACAAAAACATCTACATAAATTTGGGTGACTTCAAAGGCATGAAAGAAATGAAAGTAAAATGTAGTCAATTCTATCTGAATCCTATCCTGTGCATGACTGCAATTTGACAGTTTCTTTTACAATGGTGATCATAATCAATATTTTTGTGATATTGGCCAGAGTTGTTGGAACCTTTTCCCACTGCCTGGAAACACAGCCACCAGCAGAATGACCAGACTCACAGCAGCACCATTCACACAGAAAATATATTTATTGAGGTGTTTGGCGAGAAGCTGACAAACATTTGGCGCAGAGGTTTTCATTTGTTACGAACGGCACGAGAACTTGAATCACACAAGACACGATGTTTTTCAAATCAGGAAAAGCAGAGTAAATATATCAGATGGTCAATGGTGTCGCATGACATGTACGGTTCAGCTCCGTCCTCAGCGTTTGAGCATTCGTATGACGGAAGGCCCTCCAATGTGGAGCTACACCTATGTTTTTTCTTTTTTTTTTCTGTTAACACAGCTGCTGCTGGGCAAGACAACAAGACAGACAGACAGACAGACATGGGACAGGACGCCCTGCAGCCACTGCAGTTGTTTGTCTTACATTCAGCAGAGTTAAAGACTGATGACAAAAAAGAGGTGCACACATTCTTTTCTTAACATTTCAAGTTTATGACAAATGTGTGTTTGCATTTCTTTTTACCAATTCCTTCGGTTATTTGCTCAAAATAATTGTGGGATTGTCATTGTCACCGTGAGAGAGTGGTTAACAAATAGCATGGAGGGGAAAACACATCAAACTTTGAAGGGAAATTTCCCATATCTTACAGGAAATTACCTAAAAATAAATCATACATTAATTAATAATACACAAATTAATAACAAATAAGGAAAAAATTATTCAATTTTTTTAAAGCAATTACACAAAACTACCTAGCCGCTCACCACTATAAGGCAGACTCCACCGACCTCTCGGGTTATTCAGCCTCTCATTAGTGCTGTGATCGAACAGTGCAAAGTATAGATTATCAAGAAGTTTAGATTGCCTTGAGGCACAAATCTGCACCAGGTGACACCGATGAAGTGAAATGAAGGGGAGAATAAACAATTTGGAGGAGGCTTATAATGTTCAGTCCCACCGAAAAATTTATTGTGGAATTCTGTAATAAATACTTTCTTTTTTCTCTGTCAGTAATGAGTCCTGAACACTGAAAGAACAAGATAATTGTCTGAGGTGGCTCCATGACACTCAGCCCTGTTTCCATCCAGGCCTTCATTCACCATTTTTTGGCTGTGTCTTTGAGAAAGAGAACATGACAACTATAACTATAAGGGATGCTTTAAAACATCCAGAAAAAGAAATGCCTTTGCTTTCAGTCTAAAAACAATGTCATGGGCATTTTGGACGGATATAACAGAGGACGTGAGTAATAAGATGCTGCCAAAGGATATGAGGTCTGAGGCAGTTTAAAAAGGACAAGAAAGGACTGTCACATTTCAAGGCAGTTCTGGGCCAGAGGTCTATCTTTAAAGCTCTATGTCTATTATTAAATATTGGAGGCTTTGAATGAAAAGCAATGTAAAAATGCACTGAGATCAATGGAAAAAAAGTATGTAACTTTTGCAACAATCCCTGAAAATAGCAAGAAACTACCTGAAAATAAATGCCTCAAAATTATCTATTTTGAGATTTTTGGAATGAGAGAAAAATTACACTAGTTGCTTGCTTTCCTAACATTTAAATGCTGGCCCAACATTCGGGTCGATTTTGATGGGAACTGAGTTACAGTGGTTGACGACTGTTTCCTCCCTCTGCCTGAAAGGCAACGGGATGAACCAGGTGATTCATCGAGGTCAAACAGATGCGGAAGCTGCAGGACATGAAAACCAAAAACAAAGGAGACACGACAGAAAGTACAGTGACTCACAGAGACATCTGTCTTCAGCTGGTGGACAGTCTCCGACAAACATAAACACAAATACACACACGCACAGCAACATGTACAGAGACACACAGCAGCGGAACCAGTAAGGCAGTCACAGACAGGATATTCAAATGTTCATTCTGCTCTTTTTTTATACAGTTTGGTCTCTCAAAATAAAGTCAGTATATTTTATATATCTGCAGCTTTAAAGAAACAGTTTCAAAATTTAAAATAGCATCATGGACGGAATAAACATCTGATGTTTGAGAGGAAAGAGTAAAAAGCTTCTAGCAGCTCTTGGAAATAAATAACTTCAAATAGATTTCAGTGTGGACGCAGATGAGTAGTGTGGTATGTGTGCGTGTGTGTGTGTGTGTGTGTGTGTGTGTGTGTGTGTGCGTGACTGGAATGTTACTGGTTAAAGCTGGGTTGGGCCACGACTATGCGTCTCTGTGCCACTTGTAGGTGGCGTAGTCACCAGGCTCTTCAGGTAAACGCAGGGGTTCCTCCGTCTGCCAGAGGCTTGTGCAGCCCCGGGTAGAGGCGGGGCACTAGGGGGCCTCAGTGATGACATGAGTGGCTGCCTCTCCTGTGCTTCACCTCCATCTTCATCCTCCTCCTCTTCCTGCTTTTTCTCAGGAAAACGGAAGGATCCAATGGAGGTGGCAGCACTTGGCGGGGTATAGGAGGCAGGGCGGGGGGCAGCTCGACGGGACAAGGCACTGACCCGGGGATGGACTGGCTCTGCAGGGGCTGGTGGCGACGAAATGCTCTCCAGGGATGATATGCTCTGATTCCAAGCCTGCTGCAGGTCCACGGGGATGATCTTTGTCGCCTCCACCGACACGCATGGTGGCAGTAAGCCTACGCCCCCCTTCCATGGCAAGTGGCTTTCTCCACTGGTGGGCGAGGGCGGTGCCACAGGGGGACTCTGACTGCCCTCCAGAGCCGCTGGCACTGAAGGAGGAAGTACAGAGTTCTCTCTGACGTCAGAAGCGTTACCGGGGATTGTGTCTGCTTTGTTTATGTCAGTCATTAACCCTAAGCAGCTGAAGCAAATTTTTACAGCACTATGATCCAGGCAGTAAAAGGAAGTGATCTCACTCTAAGCAAAACAACCAGAGTCGTGATGGTTCAGCACTCAGTGTCTCAATATGTTCTGACCGTTTTTATCTGAGGTCAATGTATGTCATTACACTGAGTTTGTTGTTTATGTTTGTTCAAGAAACGAACAGATCACTGATGAGATAATAAGCCATCAGTCTAGACAGCCAATAAGAAACATTGTTCTCAGCTCTTGACATCACCTGATTTGGGTCGCTGTTTTGGTGTCTCGGGCTTCCGAGCGATGAAGGTAATCCCGACATCTTCCTCTTTATCAGGGTCAGAGTGGTTACCCTTCTCCTCCTCTGATTCCACAGGAACCACCACTGGATCTGTCTCACATACACACACGCACACGCACACGCGCGCGCACACACACACACACACACACACACACACACATAATCGCTAGTATCTTGCTGCACAACAATCGCTGATTACATGTTTTCCAAATTCTGTCCATAGAAGAAGTACTTTCAAAACCCTGGGGGAAATATCACGAGTGAATTTAAAGAAAAATACCAGAAAATTAGTAGTAAATAAAAAAATGACAAACAGGAAGATGCAAAGGAATATCAAAAGATAATTCACATAGAAAATATCTCTGAATATTTTTCAGGATCAAATTGTAATTGATGAATGCCTGGATGTCACTCTGATTATTTGTTCAGTAGCAGATTTGAGCTTCCTCTTTGTTAACTGTTCACCTTTGTCCTGCCAGCTGACATTGCGTCTCGGTTTTTCATTCCCGTCGTCCCTGGTGTCAGACCCTCGCCTCTGTCACAAGCAAGAAAGAATCAAAATGTTACTGAAATTTGCAGCCGGAGGTCATTCATCATGACAAAATGAAAAACATAACCATTAATTATATGTTCATTATTCATTCAACATCTATGTCACTTATTCTGCACGGAGGGTCATGGGGTGTGGGTTGGAGTGGGGGTGATGGGGTCTGCCCCAACTGGAACCAATCCCTGCTGGCATCAGATAAGATAAGGGATAAACTCTGGACTGGGCTCAGTTTATACAACCATTTAGTCTACCATTCACTCTAACACACAATTTAGAGTCTTCAATTAGCTACTGTATGTTTTGGTTTTGTGGGAAACTGCATACAAGCAGGAGGAGGGCTAAAGGTCTCCTTGCCTTCTTGAGGCTGCGCTCCTTCTTGTGCCTCTTGTATCGGGTGGACTTGAACGTCTCCATACGGCTCCTCATGTTCCTCTGGAAAACCTCACGGTCCTGTCGCTCTTTCTCCCCCAGAGGCATGAAGTGACGACTGTAATGCGACTGATACTGAAAAGAAACAACAGAAAAATCATTTTTGGTCTGTATCCATTTTTTCAAGTTATTTTGACAGTGGTTCTTTTAGGTAATGAGCCTTAGCCATCATAACAGTAGTGCTATGCTCTTAGTGTTTTTGTGTGTGTGCGTTTTACCCGTCTCCGAGGTTTGTAAAGGTTTTCAGCAAGGACGTGGTGGGTTTCAGTGTCCTCCTCTACTTTGGCCCCCGGCACATTATCGATCACCTGGAGGTCGAGGCATACACCACTGCCATTTTCCCGCCTGCGATGAGAAAAGAAGTTGGACGCGAATTAGCATGCTCTGTGACAACTAATGAGCAGTCAAGTAATCACATACCAGCAGTTAGGTAACCACTGGCCGGGGGTCAGGTTAGCCCTCTGAACTTAGATAAACACACTTTTACAGACAGGTAGCCATGCAACCACTCGCAAGTAGTAAGTTGGTAATACACCAGAAGCTACCAACAGGTAGTCAGCTTTTTATAACATATGGGTAGTCAGATTCTAACAACTAAATAGTTTTCAGGCAACTATGGATAATTAATGTCAATTAATAACTAACAAAAAGTCATATGAGAAATAATCAGTGATCATCAAATAATCTATGACGAGATTCCCTGGTACGACAGATAAGATCGGAAGAGCACACGTC
>CAAKHD010013620.1:10798-55802 GCA_901007705.1 Fistularia tabacaria | reverse complement strand
ACACGACGCTCTTCCGATCTATTCTAACAACTAAATAGTTTTCAGGCAACTATGGATAATTAATGTCAATTAATAACTAACAAAAAGTCATATGAGAAATAATCAGTGATCATCAAATAATCTATGACGAGATTCCCTGGTACGACAGATAGCTCATGATGTGACTTACAGGTAGTTGGTGACGTTGGTTACCTCAGGGAATGAGGCTCGACTGGCCATTGAGGGCAGAGACAGTCTGGCTGAGGTTAAGACATTCCCACCCTGTGAACAGCCACACTATTTCAGATTCACAATATCTGGTACAAACAGAATGCAGACTATTCTTCACTCATCGGCATGACATCATGTTTGACTTTGTCCCTTATGTGTTGATATGCGTTACTTGTGCTCGTGTGAGTCATATGAATTTACATAAAATATTTCTTTTATGTCCAATGTCACCATCAAAACAGAAATGAGAGGTTAGAGTTAGCTTTTAAATCTCTCAAAGATGGAGATCTGACCAAATCTATACAGAGCCCAGGCTGCAGGATGAACAGTATGTCTGGTGGTGTGTTGTGGTGCAGGACCCCCCACCTGGTCAATGACGCTAATTGCATCCCGAATGTTTATCTTCTGATACGCCTCCCAAAGCTCACTCTTTCTGTAGACAGATTTCCTCAACAGGAGCTTACTGAGGTAGTTCTTATCAAACTGCTCCCACCTAACAGACACAAACGTTAACAAACACACACACACACACTCACGATGTTTTTTTTATCAGGGCTCCAGTGTTTTGTGTCCATTGTGCAGGAGGACGGCTCCCCCTGCTGAGCTCACTCAGTACTTACAGCTACAACTTACAACGACATTTATTAGGCAGTGTAAGGTCCAGAATGCACCAATATATTATATAGCGTAGACCGGCCGCCTGAAACCCGGGTTTCCCTGAAACCCTGAAAGACCTTTGGGAGTCTCCCCATGGTTCAGCTTTTAAGAACTATGTAATGTAAATAGTTGTACAATGTTGTTCATGTTGTGTTACATTAACTTGCATCATTAGTTGTCATAATGGGGGGGATGCACCCTTGATATAACTGTTGGGTTGGGAAATACCACCCTCGGGTTTTTCCACTGTTGCGGGTTGACTTCTAACCGCAAATCTCAGGAGCATCATCTTGCGAATAATAATAACAATATTAACCTATAACAAGTCTTATATAAATATATAAACGTACTGTATGCATTATTAACAAACACAGACGCACACAAACACGTGCACATATACACACACACACACACACACACATACACATGCACACAAAGTATGAATTTGAAAAATGCTGATTATTGGCCAAACCAAAACAAGGAACAATTATGAAGATACTGTGTTATTTTTTAAATCATGTTGTTGATGATGGTCTATGTTGATTAGAGTGCCTAAAGCTGAATGAGAATCTTCTTGGGGGTTGGAATCAAGAAGAGAGTTTTAGTGGAATGTAGATGTCACGTGTTAGTGTTCCTTGACTGGCTCACTTCACTGACTAAAATCACAAGGATTAGTCCTTCGTTTGTGTGTTAAGTGTGAGGCAGGAGTACTAACTTGTCCCTCCAGTGGTGATACCCTTGCAGCCCAGCGATGTCCTCCACCGCGGTCAGAATATGATCAAATGCCTGAAAAAGCACACACACACACACACACACTTTCAAATGTCTCTAATGAGTAATCTAACTGATCATTCTGAGCAGATCATCGTTAAAGTCCTTTCTCCCAATGTGTTTAAAAAAAAGTTAGTTGAGTCTGAAAATGAGTGAGAAACAAAAAAACTGCTCAAAGCAACAAGGAAATGACCTCAAATTTAACAAAAAAAGTACTTGAAAAGTAAAAAATAAACCTTTGTGATGGACACTGAGGGGCGTGGCCTCTCACCCCACGGGAGTAGGGACTAGGGTGTGTGGCTTAATCCGATTGTATATATGCGCCCTGGAAGTGCACTGTCTCTGTAGTTGTATGGTGGTGCTCATGATTAAACTTAGACGCATCCAAGACCCCAAGACTCCGTCAGCAATTATTCCTTGCCGAGAACGACATTGGTGACTCTAACGTGATGAGGTCTTGGAGATATCTGAAGCTGGTCCGCTACTTGCTCAGCCCCCAGAACCTGGCCGACGCAAACAAGTACCTGCACAACATCGTCGTCAAATACTGGCGCTTGCCCTGCCGGCGCTACAATGGAGGCACGAGCTGCTGCCTTCAGACCAAGTAGCTTGGCCATACGCCGGGTCACAGGACCAATAAGAGCGCAGAGTTCCTGCTTCAGACCGAGAAGAAGGGTGCCGTCCTCAAGTCCGAGAAGGTGTGCGATTCCACCCCGGCCGTATCGCCTCGATTCGCTCAGCCATCAATGGCCACCGTGGTGTTGCCACCCGGAGGAGGTGAAGGACCAATCTCTGCTTCTACCACAGGAGATTTGGCAGCAGTGTGGCATTGCATTCCCCCATGCTTGTTCTGGGTGCCGAGAAACGGCAGAGCTGGCGCCTCAGTGGCGGCCGTGGGTGCCGGCGGACCCACCCAGCTGCTGTTCATCAAGGAATCAAGGTATGGAATGAGATTCCTAGTGGAACTTTTCCCGCTGATGCGAGCAGACATTCAGGCCAGAGGCAGCGGCTCACTGCTCAGCGCCACCAACAGGTCGTCCATAGCAACTTTTAGTTCATGGTAGTATCTGTTTGTTTCAGCGGCCACTGTTTTGAGTGGGACTTCCTCCATCACGCATCAGGGCATGTGTACCAACGTTTGCTGATGAACTTTCAGTCGCTAACAGCGCCCACATTTTCCACCGTGTCTACAAGGCCCAGTGTTGAGCACTTCATCCCCAAGGTGGGACCACTCATTTTCGCGCGGGTGCGGTGCCTAGACACAGCCAAGCAAGCGACCGCGAAGGAGGAGTTTGCCACCATGGAACACCTGGAGATAGTGCGGCGGACCAACAGCCGATGGGCCTCCCCGCTCCACATGGTGTCCAAGACCAACGGGTCACGGCGCAGGCTAATAATGTCATCACGAACGCAACCCCACCCCCCACATTCAAGTCAGCAGAAGTCAGTGTCAACAGCTTGTGTGAACGGTTCCACCAATCCCTCAAGGCGGCACTGCGAGCCGTACTCTCGCACAGCAACTGGGTGGACCATTGACCGTGGGTTACGCTGGGGCTGCGCTCAGCGTCAAACGACAACCTCGGTGCATTGCCCACCGAGCTGGTTCTGGGCCAGCTGCTGAGGATCTCAGGAGAGTTCTTACCTGAGAGATCCGCTCCCCCTACCCGTCTGACCACGGTTCCGGTAGGACCCCCTGGCCCTCGGTTTCCAGGCCCCACTCACCACTGTTTTCTGCCATCTTTTGTACCGGCGGAGCTCGTGTCAGCACGTTTTGTGTTTGTGCAACACGACGGTCACCGGTCACCTCTTCAGCCCCCGTATGACGGGCCGTTCCGGGTTCTTGAGGCGGGTGCTTAGAGTTTCGTGCTGGACAGGGGCGGGCTTAGGGAGCGGCTGTCGCTCAATCGGCTGAAGCCAGCTTACAGGGTGGCTGGTGAAGTTCTGCTTCCTGCCCAGGTTCCTCGCCGTGGTTGCTCTCCGTCCAGGACCACAGTAGCACCTCCACGGGTCCAGTGTCCGGTGCCCCCTGCTTTTCCGACCGAGGAACACTGCAGCCATTATGGCAGGCCGATCAGGCCTCCCGTGAGGCACTAGCTTGTTTCCAGGGTCCCTTCTGGGTGTTTGAGGGGGAGGGGGGGGGCTATGTGATGGCCACTGAGGGGCGTGGCCCCTCACCCCACAGGACTAGGGGCTGGGGGTATATGCGCCCCGGAAGTGTGCTGTCTCTGTTGTTTTATGGTGGTATGGTGGTGCTCATGATAAAAGTTAGACTCATCCAAGACTCCAAGGCTCCGTCATTGATTTTTCCCCGCCGAGCACCATACCTTGTTTCTATATCCAGGTGATATACTCTAAATCCCCTGGAAATGAGAAGCTGGTCTGTTAGCCGTCCTGAGCTAGGCCACTGCGAGCATTAAACATCCAATTTAATAACTTACACAGGAATTTAGAATTCACAAGAGTTACATCTCTGAGATCTTTGTTTGTTAGTTGTCATCAGTAGACTTGACTGTGCATATGAGGTTTGTCACCAGAATGGCCTTTCACCTAGATATTAAGTATTTGTTTTATTCAGTTTAATGCTGCAGAGTATGTCACTGATGTGGGTTTGAATCTATGTGTCTTCAAGACATAACAAGAGACCCACCCTCTCATGAATCTCCTCATTGATGGTGGGTTTCCTGCTGGTGGAGCGAGGAACCTTCAGCCACTTGACAAGAGGCTTGATGGTCAGACCCTGACAGGCAGACACATGATGAGCAGATGGACAGAAATATGGTGGACAGATGAAAATACAGACATTGTGTTGTTTATTCTGGCTTGAATTACATCTATATCTAAAAAAAAGATTTTTCTTCTTTTTCAGAAATTTAAATGTCTTGTATACATTCAAATTTGAATTACACCTCCTTTTTTCTTTCTGGATAAGCGCTATGTATAAATAGCGAAAAAGCTTAACTATTTGTCACTTTCGCTTCCTTTCCAACATATCACCAGGTAATTTTGCTTAAATTTTACCCAATTTCTTTTTTTTTTATCTGGTTTCTGACAGGATTCAGAGTTTTAAAAAAAGTCTGACATACACAGATTAAAAAAAAAGGTATCCAAATAACCTGTAACAACCCTCGAAGACAACTCAGTGTCCAAATGTAAGTGTAGGTCTCTTTGGCAGGAAATATTTTGCTGATTCACGATGAGAAAGAGGAAGCCGAACTCATCATGAACTCAGAGGTATTTACATAGTTAGTCACTTGGAAAAATACATGTTCCAGTTAGGTCGTGGTCTTCACATGAGCTGAACATATTTTTACAAAGAAAGAGAACATCCAGAATGACATGACGAATTAGCTGGTGTTGAGGGGGCTTGTGGCTGGAGCTAATACTTTATTACCTCAGTCTATATACAAAATGTGAGTAGACTGTCATGTCCTACCAGCATGGGTTCTTAGTAGTGTTAGCATGCTAGCTGTAACACACTCACTGGTGAGGTCACGTGACAGGTTGTCGATCAAATAACAAGTTGCAATGTCATCTGACAGCATGTTGTCCAGGTCATATGATAGGTTGTAGGTCAACCCACAGTGTCATCTGAGAAAAATGCCTCCTACCTGAAACATGACGGTGAAGAAGACGACGACTATTGTTGTGGCAACAAAATAGTCTTTAGCTTTGACAAATTGGCTGTCCAGCAGCACCACCAGGGCAAACGCCACTGCCCCCCGCAGGCCACCGTATGACATCACCACCTGGTCGATCCTATCCAAGGGGACGAGGCGGAAGCGGTTGAGCACCCAGGTCTGACCAATTACACCTGGGTCGGGGTCAAAGGTCAGATACTGAGGTAAAGGAGTATGGCAATGACTTGAACCAAAGTGGCTGAAGTGAGAAATGATCTTATTCATGACTACGAAGGTTCACATCTCACCTGAGAGGCTCCTTCAGTTCGACTGAGTTACCAATGACTTGCATGCCTCAATATCACATGGATTACATTTTATTTTATTTGCATTATGATTTAGCTTATATCATTCAAATGTTTTTTTTTTTATATTTTGATATATGTTTTAATGATTTGCATGTTTTTAACCCTCCCAATCTGAAATAAAACCAGATGGTTTGACAATTTCCTTGTTTTTTGTTTGTTAATTTCTTATTTGACTAACATGACATTCATTATCAGCGCCTTTGTGCAAAATCACAAAGTATGTACACATTTTTGAAACATAGGGATTTTGCAATGGCCACATGTTAAATGGATTGATAAATAATTAATTTTAATTTCACTTTGGGGAACCTCTTCAGCCCTTCCTTGAGCACCCAGGCCCAGGGGAGGTGCTCGATGGCAAACGCCTAGTGGCCTGGCTGTACCCATGGGCCAAAGCTCGAAGGAGCGACTTGGGTCCCTCTTCCCCTAGGCCCCTCTTCACCACCAACAGAAGGGGCCAAGGGTGTCCGGTTCAGTGTGAGCCGGGAGGTGGCCTAAAGTGGGGGACCTTGGCGGTCCGACCCTCAGCTGCAGAAGCTGGCTTTTGGGACATGGAATGTCACCTCTCTGGAGCAAGGAGCCCAAGCTGTTGTGCGAGGCTGAGAGAATCCGACGAGATATAGTCGGACTCACCTTGATGCACAGCGTGGGAACTGGAACCAGGTCTGGTGGTGAGTTGGCTCCGATGGTGGGGGAGGATTCTGGTCAGACCTTGCAGACCCAAATGTAATGTGAGGGTCTGCTGGGAATGTCTGGCAAAGTCCCCTGTCAGAGGGAGCTTCAACACCCACCTCTGGCAGAGCTACAACCACGTCCCGAGGGAGGCGGGGTACATTGAGTCAGAATGAGCCATGTTCCACGCTTCCATTGTTGAGGCGGCAGTCCAGACTTGCGGCCGGAAGGTGGTCGGCGCGTCAACCCTCGAACCCGCTGGTGGACCCCAGCGGTGCCAGCGGGTGAAGTAGTCAAAAAAAGCTCTTCAGTAGCGGGGCCCTGGGGGTGGATGAGGTCCGCCCTGGGTTCCTCAAGGCTCTGGATGCTGTAGGGCTGTCCTGGCTGACACGCCTCTGCAGCATTGCGTGGACGTCAGGGATAGTGTCGCTGGATTGGCTAGACCGGAGTGGTGATCCCCCTTTTTAAATAGGGAGATCGGAGGGTGTGCTCCAACTATAGGGGGATCACACTCCTCAGCCTCCCTGGCAAGGTCTATTCAGCGGTGCCAGCGGATCGTTGAATCTTGGATTCAGGAGGAGCAGTGTGGTTTTCGTCTTGCTCATGGAACAGTGGACCAGCTCTATACCCTCAGCAGGGTTCTCGAGGGGGCATGGGAGTTTGCCCAACCAGTCTACATATGGTTTGTGGACTTGTCGAAGGCATTTGACCGTGTCCCATGGGCAGTCCTGTGGGGGATGCTCCGGGAATATGGGGTACCGCCCCCCGTTATATGGGCTGTTTGGTCCCTGTATACCCGGAGTTGGAGCTTGGTCCGTATTGCCGATTGTCAGTCGGACCCGTTTCCGGTGAGAGTTGGACTCCGCCAGGGCTGCCCTTTGTCACCGATTCTGTTCATAACTTTTATGGACAGAATTTCAAGGTGCAGTCAGGGCGTTGAGGGGATCTGATTTGGTGGCCACGGGATCAACTCTCTGCCTTTTCAGATGACGTGGTCCTGTTGGCTCCGTCAAGCCATGATCTCGAGCTCTCACTGGAGCTGTTTGCAGCCGAGTTTGAAGCGGCCAGCATGAGAATCAGCACCTCCAAATCTGAGACCATGGTGCTCGACCGGAAATGGGTGGAGTGCCCGATCCGGGTCGGGGAAGAGGTCCTGCCCCAAGTGGAGGATTTCAAGTATCTTGGCGTCTTGTTCATGAGTGAGGGAAGGATGGAGTGAGAGATCGACAGGCGGATTGGTGCAGCGTCTGCAGTGATGCGGACTCTGTACCGGTCTGTTCTGGTAAAAAGGGAGCTGAGCCGGAAGGCGAAGCTCTCAATTTACCAGTCGATCTACATTCCTACCCTCACCTATGGTCACGAGCTGTGTGACCGAAAGAACGAGAATGCAGATACAAGCTGCCGAAATTAGTTTTCTCCGCAGGGTGGCCCGACTCTCCCTTAGAGATAGGGTGAGAAGTTTGGCCATCCGGGAGGAACTCGGAGTAGAGCCGCTGCTCCTCCGCATAGAGAGGAGTTAGATGAGGTGTCTCGGGCAACTGGTCAGGATGCCTCCTGGACGCCTCCCAGGGGAGATATACCAGGCATGTCCATCTAGGAGGAGGTCACGGAGAAGACCTAGGACACGCTGGAGAGACTATGTCTCTAGGCTGGCTTGGGAGCGCCTTGGTGTCCCCCCAGAAGAGCTGGACCATGTGGCTGGGGAGATGGAAGTCTGGGCCTCCCTGCTGCGACTTCTGCCCCCGCGACCAGACTTCATATAGATGGATGGATGGATGATGGATTGAACCTCATAAGGTTAATGCATTAGAAATATTGTGAACAATAGCAATTTCTTGTCTTTTTTTTCTGTGATGATCATTGTGGAAAACTTTAATAATTATATTCCCTCATGTTTTGAGTAATTCTTGTTGTCAAAGAGATTGTGTGACTTCAAACAGTCTGTGATGATGGTGAACCAACAATGTCCAACTCAGAAACACAAAATCGGTTTTCTCCTCATGAACATGAATCTAAAACTCATTCCATTTAAGCTACCATTGAGATTTGTTAGTACCTTTCAGCACAATAATGTTTTAGAATCTTAAATCTCTAACTTAAAGTGATGCTAATGTCTCTTGATTGTGTGAGTTATCATAAGGCTGTTGCTATGAAAATGTGTGTCGTACTGACCCATGGCCCTGAAGATGAAGATGAAAATCAGGGTGCAGGACACCAACCCCGTGTCCCAGGCCCACTTGGACTTGTCCACTGCCGAGATGCCGAGGAAGATGAAGATGATGGTCTCTGCAATGCTGGCCAGGGTCTTCATGGTGTACTTCACCGTGGTGCGAGACTTCTGGGAGATGTTTGCCTCCACGTACTTATTGGCTCCGATCCCACAGAATGTCATCCTGAGGGTCAGAGGTTTACATATTGAACATGATTCCATCAACAACAGCTCTGATCCAGGATTAATTGAATCTGATCTTCAAACCACCAAAACCTACCCAGGATCCACTGAATTGATCTGATAATCTCTGAGCCTGGTCTGGAATCCTCTAAAACAGATCTAGGATCTACTGATCATCATCTAGGATCCTGATTGAGCATTTACTTAACTTAAACCTGGAACTACTGAACCTAGGACACGGTCCACTGTATTAATTCAATTTTTTTTACTTTATTGTCAATACTGCCATATGTTTAACATATGGAGTGGATTGGAAATGCATTTCTCTAATACACGTGGTGCAAAATAAAAAAAACAATTTCAAGGACAGCTCGACAACAAGACAACAAGTTATGTCAAAGTCAAAAATCATTATCCACTGAAACTCATGCCAATGGTAACCAGGGATTGCCTGAATCTTCTGCTAGATCCTCACAGACGGTACAAGCAAGATTTTTAAAATATGGAAATTGAGTCGACTTCTTCTTTCTTGTCGAAATCTTTCGTGGTCATTCGGAACTAAAGAAGCCTCTCAGATGAGAGGTGAAACGTCTTCAAGGGAAGAAATTCAAGTCCAGTAGCCACGAAAAGACATCAATAAGAATTAACCAGGACCTGGATGACTAAGAACCTCTCTAGACATTTGTGCTTCTTCTTTTCCTGTCAGCTACTCCCTTCAGGGGTTGCCACAGGGAATCAAGTTCTTCTGTCTTAACTTTTTTCGATTCTAAAGAAAAGTATCCTCCTCTCTCACACAACTTAACTCCATGCCCTCTTTCACTACATCCATAAATCTTCTCTTTGGCCTTCCTCAAGGCCTCCTTTCTAACAGTTCCAACCTCAGCTTCTTTCCACCAATATATTCACTACCCCTCCTCTGTACATGATTCAAACATCTCAGTCTGGCTTCTCTTACCTTATCTCTAAAACATGTAACATGTGCTGTGCCTCTGATGGACTCATTCCTGATCCTACTCTCAAAGAGAACCTCATCATCTTCACCCCTGCTACCTCCAGCTCTGCTTCTTGCCTTTTCCTCAATGTCGCTGTCTCTATACAGTATTGCTGTTCTCAACACTCTTGTACAACTTTCCTTTCATTCCGGCTGATACTCTTTTATCACTCACTCCCCATTACACATTTCTCTACCCGTTCTAACTTGCTTGAATGCATTTCTTCGCATCTGTTCAACACTCAATTGCTCTGGACTGTTTACCCTAAGTACTTAAAACTCTCCACCTTTTTTATCTCTACTTGCTGTAGCCTCACCATTCCACTTGGGTCCTTTTCATTCACACATATGTATACTGTCTTGCTGTTGCTAACCTTCACACCTCCCCTTTCCAGGGCATTCCTCCAACCCTCGAGATTTCCTCTGCTTGGTCCCTGCTCTCACTACAGATCACAATGTCATCTGCAAACATCATGGTCCACGGATATTCCTGTCTACTCCAGTTGAGTAATCTTACCAGGAACTCTACTGCCGCCTCTCCTGGACATTTCCATACCTCCACAGGTATATCATCAGGACCAAGTGCCCTCCTAACTTCACCTTTACTAATCTCTGCTACTTCGTGGTTCACAATAGCCACCTCTTCTACCCTTGCTCTCTTTCATTTTCCTCAATCATCAACTCTTCAACGTACTCTTTGCATCTTTTTTGTCACTCATCTGGCGCCTGTCAATACATTTCCCTCTCTACCCTTAATTACCCGAACCTGCTCCCCCTCCTTGCCATCTCTATTTCTCTGTTTTGCCAACCTGTATCAATCATTCTCTCCCTCCTTACTTTCCAACTCATTATAGTCATCATACGCCCTTTGTTTTGCCTTTGCTACCTCTACCTTCACCTTGCGCTGCATCTCCCTATTCTCCTGTCTGCTCTCTTCAGTCCCCTCAGTGTCCCACTTCTACTTTGCTAGCCTCTTTCTCTGTTTATACACCTGCATATCCTTCTTCTACCACCATGTCTCCTTATCTACTTTCCTCTCCCTGACCACCCAGAGCCTTTCTCAACTCCTCCCTGAAAACCATACAACACTCTTACCTTTCCCACTCTTTCCACCACTTTGACCTGTGCTCTGCCTTTGTCCTCTTTTGATCTTCCTTGTCACCAGAGTCATCCTATACAATCCACCTTCCTATGCTGTCTTGCTACACTCTCACCTACCACTACTTTTCAGTCACTGATCTCCTTCAGATGACATCGTCTGTATCAGATGACGTCCACCTGTGTGCTCCGACCTCCGCTCTTAAAAGTTGCCCATATGTTTCTGCCTCTTTTGGAAAAAAGTGTTCACTGCAGCCATTTTCTGTCCATTTTGCAACCCCAGCTTTTTTCTGTCATCGTCCCAACGTTCAAAGTCCCCCTCTCAGTCCCAGAATTTTTACCTCTTCCCTTTCTGCTTCCGAACACTTCTTACCCCTCTTCTTCAACCCACAGTAGCCCAATTTCCACTGGTACCATGTGAATTATCTGCACAAATAGCAGTCATGTGTCTTGGCTTCGATCAATCTGGTATGAGAGTCGTAAGTTCGATTCACATATTTGGTATTGGAGAGTAAAGAAACAAAGAAATACAGAGAGATATGGGGCATTTCATTAGAAGATAAATTTCACTATGATTGGGATTCAGAATGCACCATTCGCAACCGAATCAATCTGCCCTTTAATACGTGATTTGAATATCCGTGGACCAGCAACCGCTGGCAGCACGAAGTAAAACTCACGACAAGATGGAGGAGAGAGACAACAGCTCAGCAGTCAGGTAGGCCAGGTAGACCAGCAGGAAGACAAAGAGCGGCTCAATGATCCGAACCTTCTTCGTGAAACGAGTGGTGAAGCCCAGGATGACTGCGAAGACCAGACCCACCAGGGTCCCACCGATACTGACAATGAGGAAGGATGCTGAGGGGGAAGAGGAGTTTTTCAATAAACCTTTCTATCAGCATTATCTCTTAATCATCATCATTGTTGAGGGTCATCTTCCCGCAAAGTAATCTGTATATCACTGAAACAGACACACACGTGGGAATTAATTTCTCGTCTTTCATGCATTTTCTTCTTGATAGCTTGTTGTGGGGTTTTTTTTAGATTTTAAATTATTTCTAAATGTTCAAAAAAAGAAGAATGTCTTTGGTATTTTTGGGCAATTCAAGTCAGATTTTTAAAGAATTTAATTTCCATTTAAGGAAATTGTAGCATTTTTTTTGTTAATAGCTTCTTAATTTTTTTCTTTAGTATTTTCAAGAAAACAAAAATGGTCAAAATAAAAAAAACAACTTTTGCAAGTTATGATTGCAATGGTTTGCCGTTTGCTCACCAACTCCTTTGAAGTAGTCAGCTGTCTGTACATTCTCCACCCCGACTTCCACAAAAGAAATAAAGACTTTGTACAGGACCTGTGTGATCGCACAGAGATATACAGAAACATGCCTTTATTATTGTAATTAAAATAACATTTACAGAAGTAGTTCTTTGCTCATGACACTGCCATTCAAGCAACATCATGTTTTATCAAAAAGCCCTCTTTGTTGAACGTAGAGACTTTTAAAGACTTCTCCCAACACGAGAAAGAAACCAGAGGCAGAAACATTGAAATTCTGTGGTTGCTAGGAGACAGAAACAGGCATCCCACCCTTCACTCATCAGCTGTTAAGGACTTTTGTGGTTTAAGGTATTCATGGGCGGCTTTGAGGTCCTTGATGGAATGAAATAAAACCTTTATTACAATACATTATCATTTCTATGTTTCATCGTGCGGCTGATGCCAGTTTAATTTCTATAACTGCTGCTGATGTTATTCTCTGTAAACAATGCAAAATTTCTCCTTTTCCCTCAATCTGCATGTGTTTTGAATCAAGGGTTGTCTGAAAATTTTTGAAGCTGGCTTGGAAACATCTCATGCGGTTCATCACCTGGCTGCATCACTGTGGTTAAACGTTTACCATGGCTATTGTTTTCAGGAAGAACAAGAGTTCCAATCTTTCTCTGTCTTTTTGTTGATGACACTGCAGAGATACATGGTTTCATATTCCTCGCCAGGTTTGTTCCACTTTAAGTTTCTTGTGTTTCTCTGTTTACTTTGTACTTTCTTGGTTTCCCTGCATGTTCTCTTGGTCCCCCAACAGGTTCCTCAGCAAACTCCCCCTATAGTCCCCCCCCTGCAGGATCAGCTCGCTCTGAGTGCTGCAGAGGATTAGAATGGGGTTAATCTGCTAATCTGCTCTCAGCAGCTCAACACTCAGCGAGTAAATGACCAATTTCTCTCATCACTCATCAGAAACACTGGGTTTTAAAGGGGTATATTGGTGATCATGACCCTCTCTGTCACCATGGAAACACACCAGTTGTCATGGGGATTCGTTCCTTGTACTGATGAACGGAGATAAGTTACTGTCCATGATGAATGGAGGTCAGTGCAGTAACATATGTGTGTGTGTGCCTGTGTGTGTGTGTGTGTGTGTGTGTGTGTGTGTGTGTGTGTGTGTGTGTGTGTGTGTGTCTGTGTGTGTGTCTGTGTGTGTGTGTATGTTGAATGTCTCACCACAGTGACAGCATCATTAAGTAGTGACTCTCCGAACACAATGATGAAGAGCATGTCATTAACATGAACTTCCTCAAAAACAGCAATCACTGCAACAGGGTCGACAGCCGAGATCAGAGCGCCAAACAACAGGAAGTCCATCAGCTCCGCCTGTACGCGCTCATCTGACACACACACACACACACACACACACACACACACACACACACACACACACACACACACAAAATGCTTGCATCATTTTCTGCATCAAGCTTCTGACAAATGAAAACTTTCTTTCCTGAGCGATGAATTAAGCAATTGACCAAAACAATTCTTGGCTTCTTGTTTTAGTCAGAACGAGTTTCAAATGTCATTACCTTTCCAAACCTATAAGATAATGAATTATAATTTCAAGCAGCTGAAATCAGGCTACTTTGACATTTTTGTCTATTAATTAAAACTAGATTAATGCTGACAGCAGCTGAATAGTTGAATTCATCAGTTAATTGCTGCGAAATGGGTGAAATGTTTAAAGCTAAAAACTACCCAGATTTTAGGAAAAGGGAAAAAGGGTGCACTAAATGTCATTTAAAAAAAAAGTTGTACTTGTAGCACGGTTACCAGTTTCCTTTTTTTTCCATTTCAATTAATCAGCATCTCCATCTGAATCAAATCATCAGTTCACTGGTTACAATATAAATAATGTTGATCCAGCTCAATGACCTAAAGATGACCTGATAGTGACCTAGGACTGACCTATGACCCCGAGCAGCTTGGCAGCATACAGACAGAAGCCGGTGCAGAAGGCATTCCACAGTGTCCCCACCACGGCATACGTTAAGATGGCGCCCAGGTTGTCAAAGAAGAGGCGGGCGGGCATGAAGTAGCCAGCATCACCCACAATGGTGGGCAGCAGGAAGAGAAAGAAGAGGGCGGGCTCCAGCTGGTAGAGCTGCTTCTTGTTGGCCACCAACACGACACCACCCAGGACCAGACCCAGCAGGATCAACATGCAGCTCTCGGGCACCACGGTGGTGAAGCGCTGAGAGAAATGGAACACTGCCGGAGAAATTAGATGTTAGGCTAACATCTTTAGCATGCCGTCACTCCTCCAACTGGCTTGGGGCAGCCAGGAAGAACCCTGCCAGTGGCAACAAATGATTAATTACAACACCTTAGAATTACACACACTGGAGAAAGCTGCTTATTTAAAAGAAATAACCCTGTGGAACAAAATTGCCAAAATAATACCCACCTGAAAGTCTGTAAAGGTAAATAATACAAACCTGAAAAAGTCAGAATACTATGAATTTGTAAATACATACATTATACAGAAAAAAAACACAGGTATCTCTCTCATTAATATTAGATCAATTTAAATGTAAATTCTCAATACATCTGAAGACATGTAGCTGAATAAATAAATAAATATTGTTATTTTATTTGATTATTCTATTTATTTGACTTCCCCTAGAGGTCTTTATAATCCCCTGCCTTCAAACTGCTTCACCCAGAATTATTGTAGATAAAGTAATGATTGTTTACGATTCATGAAAAGCCCCATCCGATGGAGATTCAGGTTCCCCGATGGGTCTTCAAGGTCTCAAAGGAAATTAAACTCTTTTAGAATAACATCTAAAGATACATACATTTGACACTCGTATGTCCTTTAACTGTTAAGTAACAAATATTATTGATTCAAATATAATTATAATATTTATCACCTATCTTCCTTTTTCAAATGGTCAAATGGTCGCCAGTCAATTGCAGGGCCACATGTACAGACAAACAGCCATTCACTCATTCAGGGCAATTTTCCCAATTTTTTCCTCTTAACCTGCTCCATGTTTTTAGACAGGAAAACCCAGAGGAAACCCACACAGACATGGGAAGAACATGCAAAGTCAACAAGGAAAGGTCCCCTTGTCGGAATCGAACCAGGGTCCTTCGTGCGGTGAGGCCGAAGCACGAACCACTCTATGACTGGAGAACTTTTATATTCATAAATTATTACCAATACAATAATAATAACTCAGTGAAATAAAATCTCTTATTATTGTCTGAAGTTTATCTTTAAAGGTCAGTGGTGTTGTTATGAAAAAACAAATAAATAAAAACTATGTAATTACTGTGCTTAAAAACGCAGAACATAACGAGTGAGATTCCTATTTTACAACATGACTTTAAACCTCTGTTCTAAACAGTTATAAACATGTCTTAATAAGGGTGAGGCAGAGCCACATCCTGCTCTGTTTAGATCGTGATGGATAACAGGTGGTTTGTTCTCATGTTACCATGACGACACACGCCCTGATCCCTTCATGAATCCAAAACATCAAACAGTTCTTACAATCAGGCGTTTGCGTGTCTGTTGTATGGCTTCAAGGGGATGGAAAATGTCTCCCTCGACGTCAACCCATTTGGGATGCAACAAGTCCGCAACATGTGGAGGAAGGGGAGGAAACATGGAGGCCGGGAAAGATACCCGGAGATCAAGGAGGAAACGGGGAAGCTTTCGTAGACAAGATGCAGGTGGGGGGATAAAGTATGAAAACAATAGAAACTAGGTAATCGAGGAGTAAATAAGGAGGTGATTAAGGGCATGAGAAATAAAAAGGGATGATCAGTGACATGAGGTGAAGGAGAATATAAGGAGGAGGCAAAGGAAAAAAACAAGGAAGTATAAGAACTATAGAGGTTCTGGAGCACATGTGTCAAACTCAAGACCTGCAGGCCAAATGTGGCCCAGCACGTCATTTTTTGTGGCTCTCGAGAACATCTTAAGGGCTATGATTGTCTTAAAATAAATAAGTCAAACACATGCAATGGCCATAAACTACATTTCCCACAATTCATGTCTGTCACGTTACCCGAGAAGTGATAGCATCCTGCCAATAGATTGCAGTGTATCCACATCAATGCGATTTTCAAAAAGGGGATTTGAGAAATACAAATGATCCCGAAATGTCCAGGAAAAGAAAAGCTGTTGCAGATGGAAGGCTGTTTCAAGAAAGATGGGAAGGCAAATACATGTCTGTGCTTCAAGGAGAAAAAAACAGTATGTCTTTTGCGTTAGGAGGCAGTGTCGGTTGTCAAAGAGTACAATCTATGTTGGCATTTTGACACCAAACACAGAGCTAAGTATGCCAAAGCTAGACATCCAGAAAAAAAACGAATTGTCCAAGAATTAAAAGCCAAAATACTATGGCAGCAGAATGTGTTCACGAAAGCCACATCCAAAAACACTGCAGCAGTGAAAGCCAGCTTTATTGTGGCTGAAGAAATCAGTCAAAAGGATTTATGTTGTAACAGAGCAACTGGTAAACATAATTTTTTTACATCAACGCAAATGCATATGTAACATTTTGGATTTGAATGAGTAATAAATTCAGAGTCATTTAACATTAAGGCAGAGTTACATTTCTTTTACATTCAATTGATTACATTTAGCTACATTTATACTGTAACTCTTACATGTTGCCCCCCTATTGGGCAACCATTACGTTGATGTGGCCCTCGTTGAAAATGAGTTCGACACCCCTGTTCTACAGCGAGGAATAACTTGGCGGTGAAGGACACATGGGGAAAGAGGAGGAAATAAAGTAGCAGTAAAGGACAGGAGGCATGAAGACTGTAGAGCAAGGGTGAGCAAACTTTTTGAATCAGGGGCCGCAATGGTTTCTAAAATTAGACAGAGGGGCCAGGCCAGGAACAGATGGATGAAGACTTTTTGTAAAGTAATATGAATGACAAAGATAGAATAGAAGTATATTTAAAAGGCATTACATGAAATGATTTGGCCTTTTAGCAAATCATGAATATGCAAGGCTCATTGTACAAGTTGTTTTACAAATGCATTGATTTCATAACACAGTAGAGAAAGTCACATTCAGTTTCAGTGGGAACAGTGTTGATGATCTTTTCATTTTTTGCCAGTGCATCGAAGCCAGGAGTTGCGTTGTGGAAATTCTCAGGATGGATCTGAAGGTGTTGATCTGATAACTTGGACCTGTGACTGGCTTTGTTGGTGTTCACGACACTGAATGCCTGCTCACATATTTAGGTTGAGCCAAAAAACTTGAGCATCTCATGTGGCATCCTCTAGAGGTTTAGAAACATTGCTAATTGCTAATTTGAATGCCAGCACGAAACTTTTCTTGGTTGTCATGGTTCTCCTCATCAGTTGATTTTGTCCACCAGGACAGCTGCCACCCATGGCAGGCAATCAGTGCGGACCCAAAAGCTTTGCTTCCAGTCCCACTAGTTACCAGCTTGTCTTCTTTCCCTTCCTAGTAGACAGCTTGCCTTTGTCTACTTAGGTAGACCTCCAGGAATTACCCCTGTCTGTCCCCACTCTCTCCCTTGCTGGTCTTAGGGAGCCCCGTGCTTCCTCACCGTGCTTCGCGCTCCCTTGCTGGTCTTCGGAAGTCCCGCACTCCCTCATTAGGGCTTCACACTATCTCGCTGGACTTTCGGGGGCCCCGCTTCTGCTTGCCCGTCTTTCCTGTACCGACCTTGCCTGCCTCTGATTTTACTGCTTCATCTGTATTCTGCTAATATGAACTGCCAGAGCCTCTGTAAAGTCTTTGAAATCTTTCTCTGTTGGTATGGAGTCGTGGTGTTGCAATCGGGCCGTACTCCTACCATTACATTAGTACTTAACTCTTGAATCGTGGTTTGTCCTTAAAAAAAAAAATCTCTATGCGGCAGCCAACCGGTCTTGCAGTGACTGCGAAAGAACGTAGTTAAAGATGATATCGTATTCTTTGAAAACCCTCAAATTTTCTAAGTAAAAGGTAAAAAATTGAGGGTTTAATTGTAATAAAAATTTCAGGTTTGGCGGGCTGGATAAAAATGCTAAGCTGGCTGTATATGGCCCACGGGCCGTAGTTTGACCAGGCCTGCTATAGAGGATACAAAGAGGAAGAGAAGTGAAAGTGAAGTGGAAGGAAAACAACAGAAGTTGTTGAATGAACGCAGCTGCTGAATGGCGTCTATTGACTCAGACTTCCTTATCTCCAAAGTTGGACCTGAACGCACCATGAGCGCTTTGACCCCAGCATGAACCTAACAGACACTTCCTGCTCTGAGGGGATGAAGGGGAGGATTCAACTCCTTACTTGACATACACAGGCAAACACACACACACACACACACACACACACACAAACACATACATACATACATACATACATATACACACACACACACACACACACACACACACACACACACACGCACACACCACAGAGCCTCCCACTCAGCAGACGAGCAGTGACACAAACACTGAGAACATTCAGCTGCTCAGAAAAATATTTCCATTAGTTTTCATGGTTTCCACACATTTTTTCATTTTTTTCAAACTCTGGATCTGAATGTGCCATGTGCCAAAAAATAGAAAGAAAAAAAGCAGTAAAAAACTGCAGGAAATTGTGGAGTAGGACAGACAAAAAATTATTTTGTAAATTGGGAAATGGGGTCAGTAATATGAAAGATTCTTTCACAAGTAGGTAAATAAAAGTAGAATTGAACTGAGGGGCAGTCAAGTCCAAACGCATGCTGTAATAGTTGTAATAAAACGTAGTTCGAAACATTTAACCTCATTCAGGATTCAGCAGAACAGAAAAACAGCATGTCGGCAGCGAGGATGAACAGCACGTGTGTGTAGGTTTCATCACTTCATTAATATTATAAGGAGTGTGTTGTATTGGGGGAGTTTGTCCCACAGGCAAGTGAGTCATCAGCTGCTCCACAAACATGACTTTGTTTGTATGTGTGTCCATTTTGTTCATACATCTGTGTGCCCAAGTCTGTCAGTCTGCGCCCAAGCTTTGTGGGTGTGTCAGCTTGTGTGTGTGTACGTGTGTGCGTGTTACTGTGTGTATAAGAGTGTTTGTGAAATCAACAATTTGCAAAGTGTTGTGCTTGAAAGTTTTTCTGTCACTTTTGTGTTGCAGTTTCTGCTCTCCATCAGTCATTTTGGGTCATGGGAGAAGGGGGAGGGCAGAGGAAATAAGGAGTTGGTGATTGACATGAGCAGTTCGACGAGGAAACAATGGGGTGGAGGAGGAGAGGAGGTGGGAAGGGAGGAAATACAGACAAAGTGATGTAGAGAAGGTATGGAAGGGCATGAGAAGGTTAAGGGAGAAATGAGTTAGTGAAGGACATGAGGAGGAAATAAGGAGTTTGTGAAGGACAAGAGAGGAGGCAATAAGGAGGCAGAAGGGGAATTAAATAAACAAGTACGGTAGGACATTGGGAATTTGAATAGGGAATGAGGAAGCAGTAAATGACACAAGGAGCTAGGGAAGGAAATAAAGATGCACTTAGGGAAAGTTAGCAGTTAGGAGTCAGAGAAGGACACCAGAAAGTACAGAGGAGAATGAGGGGGCAAGATAGGATACCAAGAACTTGAACAGGAAATGAGGAGTCACCTAACGCAACAAGAATGCAGAATAAGAGACTCGGTGGACACAAGAATGTTAGGAGAAATAAGGAGTGAGAGGAGGGAAATGCAGAGGGATAAAGTAATCCCTGGTTGCAGACCTGAAGACCCCCAGATCAGTCTCACACCCTGAGGTCTGGATTCTGTGATCTAAGTGAGTGTGAAGGAGCCTGTAGGTTCAGGATCAGGCGACCTTCAAGCGTTTCACATGAAGGTGGGACATAATCCAGAAATCAAAGAGGAAATCTGAGGCCTGGGGTTTATCCTGCCGAACATGAATTGCTCCTTTTTTCATTCTGCGGGAGAAGAGGATGAAGATGGGGGAGGCGGAAAAAAGGAGAGGGAGGGCGTCTCGGACTGCATAATTCAAAAACTTGATCCAAAGTTTCAAGAAACAACACACCGACACACACTTTCGTGACAAACTCACGTATCAGAAACATGATCAGAAAGGTCAAATTTTGGTTTCCGACCTCAAAGTCAGAGCCAGATGATTTATTCTACGATAAGAACTATTCTTATTTTCGTCATCATTTTTTATTCTTTGATACATGAAATCATTAGAAAATGCTTATTTTTTAATGCAGAAGGAGAAACCGTTTAAAAAAAAAATGAACTGGAAGTCACGGAATCAGCTTGATATTAGTTTGGAATTCAACTTCAGGTCAGGCGTCTGTTTTTACATCTCAAGAGTTCATATACATGAACTCTATATCGGTATGTTTGGACCCCACCCCCGATCCCCTCTCCGCCGGCCGCAGGTGAACTCACAGATCTTGGCCACGCTGGCGAGCAGCAGCCACACGGCGATGATATAGGGGGTCTGCACGTAGCTCCACTCCCACTTCACGATCCGGTAGCCGCCTCCGTGATGCTCGTGCTCCCCCGCCTCCGCGACCGCTTGCTCCCCGCCGCCGAACGGCTCCTCCGCGGCGGCGGACAGGGCCGAGGCTACGCCGGGCGCCCCGTACCCCGCGGCTGCTCGCCGGAGGAGGAGCGGCGGAGGGGCGGAGGGAGAGGCGGGCGCCGGCGCGGACAAGCGGAGCCCTGGGCTCCCGGGCGCTTCGGCGGCAGCGGCGGTCGCCGCCAGCAGCAGCGACAGGGCGAGCGGCGGCAGCATCTTCCCCCCCCTGAGCTCAACGGGCGGGCATCCCCCCCGGTTATATACACACACGGACACGCCGACGGGACGGAGCCGGAACGCTCAGGCTCCGGTAAGACGGAGGAGGGGACACCGGACCTGGACATGTGACCCGCCCAGGCCCCTTTAAAGTGACGGCGACCGCGCAGGTACAACAGATGTAAACTGGGCCGGATTGCGGTAGAACCGGGTAGGACGCTCACAGTTTGGCAGAATAATAAAAAAAAAAAACCTCGAAAGTTCCTTATCACTCATGCGGGGCGGTCAGGGGAGCCGGTGGCTGCCAGGTTGAGCGAAATCCCCCTCCGCCCCCCATTTTGGCGGGTTAAAACCTGGAAGCTGCAAAACGAGCGGTTGATTCAAGCCGGCGCTGCAGGGGATGGAGGGAAACTCACCGGCTGGTTAGAGGCCCAAAACAAAGTTTGAGAGAGGAAAAACTCACTGGATGACAATATCTGTGATTAGTTTATCAATATAAGTCATTCTTCACAAGTTTTTTTTTCCCCTGTGTTATCATTTAATACTATGGGATACTTAATAATATTAAATGATAGCGTTTTCGGCTCACAGTATAGAGGGCCCTGGTTCGATACCCACAGGGGGCCCTTCTGTGTGGAGTTTGCTTGTCCTCCCCGTGTCTGCCTGGGTTTCCTCCCACAGTCCAAAAAAAAACTTCCCAGAAGGTTAATTGTAAAAAAAAAAAAAAAAAGTGAAAATTTTCCTAATGTGTGAATGAGAGAATGACTGGTTGTTTACCTCTATGTCACCCTGCAATTGACTGGCGACCGACCCAGAGTGTCTGTCATTTTTATTTCGTTCAGGTGCTCTAATATCTTTATTTCATCAAAAAGGTATTTCAAATATCCACCGAATCGGTAAATCATCTGACCCTGAAACTGACAAGCAATAAACTTGGACCAGCGTCACACCTTCAAACAGTGAACACACAAGCATTTGTAAACGCTTCCTAACAGGGCAAACCACGTTATAAACAATAGGCAAACCAAATGGATGATGGGACCAGACACCCAGAGAAGGATCTCAGACAACCTGGCTGACAAATAAGTCGATTATTTCATCAACAAATGTGTTATTTTATGAGTAGTTAGGTAACACTGCCCCTTAAACAATGTCTATAAAAGGTATGAGGAGTTTGACCTTAATTCAGGAGAAATAACACACTGATCTGAACCTCAAATATCACTCTAATCATCAAATTCCCCTGATAGCATTTTTCTCATTTTCAGGCATTTTCTCTCTCTCTCTCACATACACATACACACACATCTATCGATCTATCTATCTATCGCTCTCTATAAATATATATATATATAAAATTTTAACATATTTTATTGATGTAGCTTGCTCAACATATTTGTATTCCCTTTTGTAGATTTTTGGTCATTGATTGGGCATATTAATGTTAAACACACGCCTTTTCAAATTTGTAAATGTATCCATTTAAAAGGGAAAGTTCAACCGTATAACACGTTAACACGCTATAACACCAGACTTTCTCCAGATCCTTCAGAGAGGTGATGAAACCGATGTGGTTGGAGACGCCTCTTGTTCTTTGAGGAGTTTCAGATTCCTGGCGCTCCAGCTTCTTCATGAATTAAAAAAGCTACCAATAAATAAAGCTATATAAACGTGTCTAAATATCATTATGTCCCAGATCCTGAGCCACATCCAGACTGAGGATGCTCTTCAGAGTTCTCTGCAGTGGAACAGAGATGAACTGGTCACATTGAGTGGAACCGGTTCTCAAAGTAGGTCCTTGGACTCTCCTCTGTACTACTGTTTATTCCAACCACTTTGGGAGCTGACGTTTTACGAAAAGAAACTGCTCCAACAAATATTTCCTCCTGAGAAAGCTCATCTTGTGAGAAATATGCAGCACTCTTGTTCACTTAAATAGTTTACATTTTGTCAATAAAAGGAAGAAAATGTGTCTTTTCCTCCTTCCTCAGTGTGCTTTGTGATTAGAAATGTCTCAGTCAAATATCAGAAATAAATATCAGAGACCACATTGAGAGAAATCCCATCCGTTGAGAAATCTAAGGCTTTTTAAGGATACAGTTTAGGAACGGGCTATTTTTTATGGATTTATATTACTTTTGCGAAATTTTAACATATTTTATTGATGTAGCTTGCTTAACAGATTTGTATTCCCTTTTGCAGATTTTCAGGTCACTGATTGAAGATATAAATGCCCAATCACACACCTTTTCAAATTTAGTTTCATGTATTTTTTTTTCCAATATTTTGGGGTCTGCCTCTGCTTCCTTCCATTAAGTAACTTGTATATAAAATGCAGTGTACGGTTGTGTGTACGGTATCAGTCAAGGTGGAAGAGAGACGCTACAGAGTTGATTCATAATTAAAATTTATCTAAGACTTTAGATCATTTAAAAAACATAATTAAAAAGAAATACTGTGGTATTTTCAGCAACAAAGAGGAAGTGTTATATTTTCCATCCGATATCAGAAACTTGGCTCAGCAAGTTTTAGTACCAAGCTCTTCAGTGGAACTGTGTCTCCTAGTGGTTGAATGCTATCTTGAAAAAATAATGAAATTGTGTGGCTTGTCTTCAGACTTTTGTGATGAGTTTATAATTCAAACGATCAGTGATGTCTGCTGCATCTTTAATGACCCTGCCCCCGTGAATTTTTCTTGATTAATAAATGCGATATTACACCGTTACATCGGCACTAAACCCCAAATGCAACATTTTCAGATCAATAGAAATGAGTATGTTTTTTTTGTTGTTTTTTTTACAAAACTTTATTAATTTCAATCTGAAACAACCAGTTATAAACCAAAGTCATTAAGTTAAAACTTTGAAAACCTGAACTGCAACCAATAAACACATGCAAGTAATCCGTAACACATCCTTACATACATGCTCATTCACATAAGCCCACACTCACACGTACACACCCGTGATGTGTACAACAGCTCTGTACCAAAAACGTGCTTTTTTTTTTTCTTCTTCTTCTTCTTTCTAACAGGTGATTTGGACTTTATTCTGTGACATCGAACACTCTCAAGAACTTTCCAAACTCATGAAAAAAAAAAAAAACTTAAAAAAGGACCTTGTGTATCTTCGTGGGAAAAACAAAAGGCGGCAGACGTTCCTCCGTATCTGAGAAAGGTCATGTGACAAAAATGAGAACATTTCCACTGGTTTCAAGGTGATTTAACTTTGGCTTGTAAAGTGGTCTCACGTTTCAATCCTGCGGTTTAAAAAAGAAAACATAAAAAACATTCTAGCGCTTTCAAGGCCCAAACCCTTTCGGGACAAGAACATGTCTTTTGGTTTTAATCCTTGATTAAATAGATAAATGTCTCTTGAAGTGTTTCCATATTGAATTGGAGTGTTTTAACTGTAGCTTGCTGTTGGTAGAAAAGCTGTTTTCCAGTTTTTCATCACTCAACTAACAGTTTAGTGTCCAAAAATGGGGGCCACAGTGTGCTTCAACTGCAGGTAGAAAACCCCACAACAGAAACGTCTCACATTTTCTATGATTTTGACAGCAAGACCAGACTCTCTTGAGAAAACACCAGACTTTCTCCAGATCCTTCAGAGAGGTGATGAAACAGATGTGGTTGGAGAAGCCCCTTGTTCTTTTAGGAATTTCAGATTTCTTCCGCTCCAGCTTCTTCATGAATTAAAAAAAGTTACCAATAAATAAAGCGACCTCTACTTTAAAAATCTTCCATCGACCTCATCACCATCATCTTCTTAACCGCAGTTCTATGTATCCATTTAAAAGGGAAAGTTCAACTGTATAACACGTTGAAACCACAACGGTCAACGCAGGGACTTCTGTGAAAAACCTGATCCTGTTAGTCTCTAAAGTTGGATGGGTGGGGGTTTTTTTGAGGGGGGGCGGGGTCAGACTTTGTCTTCCGCCTTGTTGGTGAGTCCCAGAGCTTGAACCACATCCAGACTGAGGCCGCTCTTCAGAGTTCTCCGCACTGGAACAGAGAAGAACTGGTCACATTGAGTGGAACTGGTTCTCAAAGCAGGTCCTTGGACTCTCTCCTCTGTGCTACTGTTTATTCCAACTACTGTGGGAGCTGACGTTTTACGAAAAAAACCTGCTCCAACAAATATTTCCTCCTGAGAAAACTCATCTTGCGAGAAATATACATCTCTCTTGTTCACTTAAATCGTTTAAAGTTTGTCAAAAAAGGAAGAAAATGTGTCTTTTCCTCCTTCCTCAGTGTGCTTCGTGATTAGTAATGTCTCAATCAAATATCAGAAATCGATATCAGAAACTACATTGAGAGAAATCCCATCAGTTGAGAAATCGAAGGCTTTTTAGGATTCAGTTTAGGAACTGTGTCCAAGGTAAAGCATCAAGCATTCAAAACTAAAAGTAGCAGCTGTACAAAGATCTGGTCACATTTTCATCAAACATCACGGACAGAAATGCCGAACTCTTCCTGCCCAAGACCTAAACATGAGACTTTCTTCCTTCTAACAGGGTTCTGGTTCTTCCGCCACAAATGGGTCTGACCCTCAAAACGGCAGCAACAGATATTAAATGTCAGCTTGAAGTTAAACATCAGACAGGAATTAAACAGGAAGCAAAAACACTGATAGGAGTGTTTAGGACACATGTCTACTGTTGTTCCTCAACACAGGCTGAAGAACCGTCCACATGGCGTAACCTCCACAAACCACAGAGAGGACTTACATGACTTCCTGTTCAAGCGAGACCTCTTGCGTGTTTTGGGGCTGGACGGTCGGTCAGAGGGGTTCTGTGTAACAGATTTGACCAGCCGGTCCATGATCTCGTCTGTGGCGTCGTCCTGTGAGCTGGTACCATCTTCTTTGGCAGCAGAGAATTGAGACGGACTGACCCTCCCCAGACCTGGGCGGAACAGGGGAAGAAGATCAACCAGGACCAGACCAAGAAAAGGGATCAAACCCTGAGCTGGTGCATCGACTAGAAACAGACAGCAAGTGGAGTTCTGGTTCAAAGAGGTGAATGGAAAGCAGGAACATCTTACTTTTTGAACTTTGTTGATGCAGCAGTTTGTTTTAAATCCAATACACATACACACTAAATTGTTGTCTGGTTTGTCTCAAAAGGATGCAGGAACTCCCGGTTATGTAACTACTTGCAGTATGTAACATCTGGCCCAGGGGTCGGGGGGGTCATATTTGTTTATTTTGGGAGTTGGACCTTAAAAGAACCCCTGAACCTTCAATAATAGCACTAAAAAATATCAGACAAAATGCAAAATGGATGAAGATGTTTCACTTGTGAAACATCTCGGTGATGACAGTTGGAACGGTGCATGCGATGAACATGTGTAAAGTAGGTGGGGTCAAAGGTCACATTAGTCAGGGTCTTACTGCGGACGGCTCTGGAGCGCCTCAGGCCTCTCTGATCCACAGTCAGACTGTCATTGCTGCTTATCAGCAAGTTCTTCATGTTCTCGTGCTCCTCCTCCTGGCCATCGTCCACCTCCACTGCTGTGGACACAGGGGAGGGGCTGTCCTGGCGAGACACCGCCCCTGAGAATTTCTCTGTCTGAGAGGAAGATGATGGAGATTAGTTCACTTGAATAAAAAAAAAAAACCTCCCTGTTGATGGCACCATGTCTCACAAGGCTCAATATTAGGTGCCTTTAATTTTCTTGCCACGTCAATTTTCCGCAAAAATACAAATCTTTACCTGAATTCAAAATTCAGCGGACCATTAGACAGAAATGAGATGTTGATGTACCTCGGTGATCATCTTGCCACGGGTCTTTGTTCGCTCTCTGTGGGCGGCCCGTTTGCGTTTGAGCGTGAGGACTCTCTCTCGGGTGGTGCGGTACTCCAGGGAAAACTCACTGATGATGCGGCAGAAAGTGGTGACCTTGATGTCCCGCACAGACGATGAGGGCTGACCAAGGTACAGCAGGAAGGAGTGGAACCTACAGAAGACAGTAGGTCAGACAGGAGGTAAATAAAGGGAGTCAAAAGGAGGTTCTCGGGTCAGCAAGGAGATCAAGATAGCCGGGTCACACGCCTCTGAGGTCAACTGATATGAATGAGTTATAAACACCAGCAGCAAGGTAATTCTTCAACTTTAATTAATTTTTAGGTTATTTGAAATTCCAACATTTTGTGTCAAAGACAGTTCTGGGGGTTCAAACAGAAGTCAGAGGGTCAGAGACAAACTCCACAGAGTATCAGAAAGGTCAGTCACTAGATCAGGTGAAGGGTCAAACATGGGATCCGGCTCAAGGTCACACATGTGGTCAGAGGTCATCACTGGGTCAACCTGGTCTAAAGTCACATGATGGTAAACATCGGACGCCGAGTGCCTGCCTCTCTTTTTTCTGACCTGTTAACGACTCTCCGGTGGACGACCTTCAAGATGATGATCCTTTGCGTGCAGTCCTTCAGGAATTCAGTCATCTTGTTTTTCAGCACAGCTTTGGTCTCATGTTTGGCGACCACCTTCAGGTTATCCCATGATGCTTTGCAGCGTCTCTCCAGCTGTACCAGGTTCTCAGCGAGCAGGTCAAAGTCCACCTTTAACAATTGGCATAAAAGGAGCTGCTCTTAGCCATTTTAAACCCTATTTATTGGATCATATTCAGTCTTTTATTTCGACCAGCAACAGCTCCGTGCGGAGTAATTTGTGAAGTTCCACAAGTTTTCATTGGATCACATATTTGATCACTAAAGCGAGACGATACCGACTGTCGACCAAAAACATCCTTAATGACAAAATTACCTGGCAGACATTTTTGGCTAGTAATTTGAAAGGAATGTTTCTAACCCTGAATAACCCTGGCGGGTTCCTAGGGTCGCTAAAGGCTCTTCCACTGTTGAAGAAGAATGCAGGTGGGTGCATCATGACTAAATGAAACCCCAGATAATGATCTACCCCATCACATGAAAAAATTAGATCAATTTCAGTTGGAATCCCAACAGAGCTCTGCGTAGGTCAGGCCTGCTTTTGACCCTTTTCTTCTGCAATGGAACGATAGGCAGAGTTTTTCCTTTTAGAACTACGTACCTATTTACATACACTAGTCTTTATGCGACAAAACCACTTATTAGATTGACACCCACGACCACCACCTTAGTCATACTCATTCATGCAAATATCTATTCGGCTAATCACTTGGCATCGACTCAGCGCATTTAGGCCATGAACACCAGCTGAAACTCAAATCAAGACTTAGAGCAGGCAGGAAAGGTGTCTTTTAATGTGGCAAGGCCCTCGGTGCCAAGAGGGGCTGTATTTTCTGGGTATTTCAGAAACTGCTGATCTGGTGGGATTTTCATCTCCAGGGTTTACAGAAAATGGTCTGCAAAAGAGAAAATATTCGGTAGGTAGCATTCTTCGGGAAAATGCCTCGGGGGTGCCAATGGTCAGAGTGAAAGGGCCAGCCGGGCTCCAGAGGACCGAAAAATAACCCCAACTCCAACAAGCACTGGCCAAGTGTGAACATGTTGAATCTTGAAGCAGATGGGTTACTGCAGCAGGCCAAAGAGACTTAACCCCTCAGAGCAGCAAATGGAGGCTAGAATTTGCTCACCAAAATAGAAGATTGAATATTCACTGCATCTTGATTTCTGCTGTAGCCTCCAGAGAGTGGGTTCAGGACAGGCCATAAACACAATGGGGGCATGGATCCATCCAGCCTTGTATCTGCAGCTTAGACGGATGGTGGAATTCTGTGTGCGTGTGTTTGGGGCGGGTATACTTTCAGCCCCTTATTACCAGCTGAGCTTCTTTTAATTACCACAGCCGACCTGAGTGTTACTGCAGACCATGCCCAAAACTGAAAGACCACAGAGTACAGTCTTCTGATGGCTACTGTCTGCAGGATAACTGACCATCTTCCAAAGGTCAAACCACCTCTGATCGTTTTACAGTCATGATAGAGAGGCTACCGCATTTAAAGCTCCTCCACAGTTAGGAATTAACGCAGTTCTGAAGGCAAAAGGGGGTAAAACCCTAGTACTAGCAATGGGTACTTAAGCAGACAGTGCGTATAGACAACAGCTGTGTCTTTTTAAGTGTCCTTTACCAGGGCCAGATAACAAAAGTAAACATTAAAACCCCAAGTGGAGGGATGTGATCAGGACAGAGTACCTTGGCGGAGCGTGTGACTGCAGGGATCTCAGAGTAGACGTCAGAGGTTTCTGGGTAATTTTCTGCCACTAGGTTGCATGTGTGATGCAGCAGAGACTGACGGTGGACCGTATCCTTTACTTCCACCACCTTCTCCAGGTAGTTAAGCTCAAAGCCTTTAGCCTACAAAAGACACACACACCTTGTTAGAAACAGGGTAATCGGCACAGGAGAAGAGATTAACTCTGTTTTCCCTCCAAACACAGATTACAGAATTCAGCCAGATTCAGATTCCAACCTGCAGACTGTGTGTTTATGTCCATGTCAGTTGTGGGTGAGAGAGACGATGATGCAGCGATAATGAGGAGATAAAACGAGATAACAGGTGAGAGAGTGTGTCTGTTCTCACATTGGAGCTATTGAGGAAGTTTCCGATGGCAAGCAGCGTCGCCAGGATCCTCTTGAAGGTCTTATTCGACGCCAGCTGCTCCATGCCCAGCTTCAGGTCAAACAGGGGCTCTGCGATCTCCTCCAGGGGGCGACATAAGCACAGTATCAGCATTTGGCATTTTGGAGACCCTGACGAGCGGGCCATAACATGTTGGACCACCTTCTATCACGGGGAGAATACTGTGATATTTTACCTTCTCTAGAGACTCGTAGTTGAGCTTAAAGGCCCAGAGCTGGAGGCGGGGGGTGAGGGCACTGATGGAAGCCAGGCTGAACAGGAACTGCTCTGCCGTCCCAAGAGGGACATCAGGATTGGCCAGCTGGGCCTCCTGGATCTTCTGTTTCTCCTCCTCTGTGGGAGTCATAGTCAGGATCTTCTGCTCAGGAAATAGAATAAAAATCAGGCACAGACCAAACATTAGTGGAAAGACCAACAACCAATCGGCATAAGAAGGAACATGTGACCCAAGATTCTATCAGATATGGAACTTGTGACAGGACAACCAATGTGCTTACTAATGGGAATCTGTAGCATCATGCTAAGACTTGGGAAAATTTAAATAGAAAATACTTTTTTGTCTCAGCAAATAAAAAAAAAAAAGAAAAGTGTTGATCTTTGAAGCAAATAAATAAACTCAAAACTGTTGAGATTGTCTTCAGAGAGCCAGTTAGAGGCCTTCAGTCTGGCAGACATCATGTTCCTACCTCGATTCCCTCCTTGCTGATGGCGAACTCATCAAAATTAAGAACGGCAGTCTTGATGACGTGGACAGCCGGCAGGACGGTCATTCCGATGTTGATGGCGTTACTCCTCTTGGGGTCCAAAACCAGAATCTCAGACTTTTTTGTCTCGGGCCCCTTCTGTACATTAAGACCATGAAGACAATACAATGTCATATATCAGTTTTACAGAAGGCTTTCGAATGCAAATCCATCAACTCTGCTTGTTGCATCTCACCCACTTAGTAATGGATTCAGGCAACAAAAAAAATCATTGAGTTTGGCAGGATTAAAAATAGATATTATTTCATGTTTAGCACTGATGCACTTTTTTTTTTAATAAGATAATAACAGCGATATATTTAGCAAAAGATCAGAAGTAGAGTGTAAGAGCATGTGTTTGTAAATGGAAATTACAACAAGGGAAATTTAAGTAAAGAGATATAAACGTGGTTACCTTGGCGACGGGCAAGTCCTTGGCCTTGGATTCGAACAGATGCTCGAGACGCCCTGTGTCCAGGGCTACCTTGTCCAGCGACGCCCACACTGTTCCGTGGCCAAAGCGGCACTTCTTAGGCCCGTCGGCCTGTTTCAGCTCCTTCCAGAAGAGCTTCACCGTCTTCTTCTTCTTCTGCGCTGCTGTTGCACTGGGAGAAGGTTGGGGGGCGCCTGGGGGAGGGAGAGGAGGTGGTGGAGGTGCGAGGCCTCCAGGTGGCGGCGGGGGCGGAGGGGGCGGCGGCGCAGAGAAGCCAGTGCCAGGCGGAGGGGGAGGAGGAGGTGGGGCCCCAGATAGGGAAGTGGGCTTTGACTCAAAGGTGTCAGCATCTAGCACGTCAATGTCCTCCTCGTCCAGCAGGTCAGAGAAGTCCAGGTCTTTGATACGCAGTGCAGCGGCACTTGGCTGCAGCTGCTCCCAGGCATCAGCAGGGCATCCGGGTCCCAGTGGGGTCATCTGGGTGGTCTCTAAGCGTCGGGCCGGGCTCTCCACATCCACGCTGTTCTGCTGCCGCAGCTGGTGAGACTAATGGGGTCACAGGTACCCATGTCCATAAAAAAAATTCCATTGAAAATGTCAACTAATTAACAGACACCCAGTAACATGTGTATTTGGTTAAAACAGTAGAATGTTTCTTTAAGTCAAAATAACTAGGTAGTCATATTGAAACAGAACAAATGAGAGGTAACATTTTCTAATTTCTTCTATATCCATTTAAATCCTCTAGCAGATATTGTTTTCTGTGATTTTCCATTTTCAAGGCATTTTTTGAAATTTGTTAAGTTTTCTTACAAAGTCCAATTGAATTATTTTGTGCCATTACAAAGATTTTGGAAAAAAAAGCTTGATATGACCTTTTAAGGAATAATTCTTATATATTACTGAGAGTAGAACAGAATATATAAAATATAAAATATAGTATATATATTCCTTAAATAGTGATAAAGGTTTAGAGCAACAGTTCTAGACAGATTTCTCAATTGCACATCAAGGTAAAAAAAAGGAAACCTATACAGGCCAAATAAACGGGGAGTAAAAAACAGCTATGTATCCAATAAGATCTACATTCAAAAATATTGATAATAGTCAATGAACTGCACCCTGTACCAAAATGGGCATGTGAATATTTTCTTGTTTTTTAATGACATGAACGAAAAGATCAAAATCAAATATTTAAATGGAATTTGAAAATCAATATTTAACCTTTAGATGGAGAGAAAACAAAGCAAATTAAAATAAAACAACAAAACAGACCTGCTGCTCTTCAGCCAGTCGAGACAGCGCCACCCGGGTGGAGCCTTCCAACCCCTCGAGCTCTGCCCTGCGGGAGGCGCTGCCCTCACTAGGGGGGGCAGACTCCTCTGAGCGAGCTTTGAAACTGGACAGCCGCTCCAAGACTCGACCCCCAAGCTCTGCAAACGAGAAAGAAAGGGAAATCTCTGTTGTTTGCCTTTTCATTTACACATTCCCGGAACCCCAGGGTCTGAATGTCAGATCAGGTCATTTCCTCCTTTACGACAGTCCTTCAAATTAAAACAACTGTATATGTATATTGTATATTAACTTATATTTTACAAAAAAAAAAAAAAAAGAAAATTGTTTTGTATCACAAATGAAAAAGACAAAAAAACAACCATTTTAAAAACCTATATTTCTGGCCTTCATTTTGAAAACTTGCCTTATCCTGACATACATTCTGACAAAGGCAAACTAAACTGAGGCCTTTGCCTTCATCACATCTCACCAGGCTGGAAGTGGCTTTCTTCTTCGCTGGTGTCGGGAGGAGGGGCAGGCAAGGTTTTGGAGAAGAGCATGTCCATCAGAAACTTCTTGTCATTAGATAACGTACTGCTGCCCTGACGCTGCAAGCACACTGACACACACAATACAAAGTACAGGTTGTGACCTCGTTGACGGGACCAGATTCTCCTGCTGCACTTAAAAACTATCGATGGCTCAGTAATCAAACCACATTAATCATCTGGAAACGGATCAGTTACAGCAATAAAACACATCCACTGGCGCCTTTACATGTTCCTTCCCTCTGGGGATTGTGGGTAACGCCTCTAACCTGAGTCTTTAACTGCGTCAGAGCTGCTGGAAGTGACAGCTGAAACACATCATAACCAATTTGGGATGAGTACATTTATCACTTTCACCAAGTGGCAGCTCATAGTGACACTTTTGAAAGTCTACTTTTACCATTTGTAGGCGGGTCTGCTCTGGACACGCTGCCGCTGTTCGCCACCTGTGGGCTTGGGGTGATGAAATCATCAGATGAAGACACGTCGGACTGGCTGAGGCGTTTGCTGCGTCTCTTCTTCTCCCACTGGGTCGCAGCAAGGCTGCGCAGGAAGGTGTCTCTGTGAACAGAACCGATCAATAATCAGTCACAATCGGGGAAGGTCTGGTCTCTGTGGGCGGAACAAATCACCAACCATCAACCAATATCCACGGGGGAAGCACCTTCTCTGCATGAGCAAACTCAATCAAGTCCCAACAATCAACAATCACAGAGGAATGACTGGGAGGTCTGAATTTGTTATAAGGTGATGCCTTATACATTTAAATGCTTTTTTAATTGTTTTGAGGTAATTTCTTTCAATATTTCTAATTCAATTATTGCATGTGTAACTTGGATCTTTTCTCTCTCATTTTACTAAGAAAACAAGTGAGTATGCTAATATGTCGAAGTAGCCAAACAGTATAGAAAATATTCCTCAATCAGACGATCATAAATTTTGCACAATAAATTTGCTTCTGCAAATATTGGGCTAACTTTCAGATCATTTTAATGTATTTTTAAGGAATTTTCGATAATTAATCATAGTCCTACTTACTTCCGGGATTATTTTTCCCCTCATATTTTCTTTATTTAGATTTGATGAAATTCCATGAACTTGTTTGGAAATTTTTCTTTTCATCATTTTGTTATTTATCAGGTTTGTTGCAGCGGATGGAGAGAAACACAGCCTGTTTTTTACTTAAACTGTGTGTCACGTGAGTTTGCCACAGTGGTGGATTTAACCAATGATCGGCTTGACAACAGGAAGAGTGGCACGTGTTTCCCTCCATCACAAAGACCATTTGACAAAGACACAACCAATCAATGGATGCCCACTGATTTCAGAAATCACAGCAAACCAACACCATCAATCCCTGACGAACAACGAACCCCATTATTGACCCAAAGATCCTTCATCTCCGCCACGCACCAGATTGACAGTCCTCTCCAGCTCCCATCATGCAGTGGAGCTGCAGTGATACTTACTCAAACTTCCTCAGAACTGGCTTGTCTGGGTTTGCACGACAATCATCGGAGCTGCAGAACAAAATGTGCACGCGCACACAGAAACACAGAAACTCTGAGAGTCCTGCTCTAACCTGATGTCTGTCCTTGTAGGAAGTCACAATGTCACAACAATCTACATAATGTCAGAGACGTACTTTACTGTGAATGTGACAAAATCGGAGCTTCCTAAACAGAAGGTTCACAGTATCGGTCAAGATGCAGGTGTGTGTGTGTTGGTGTATGTGATTGATTCTATTGTTCTGAGCATGTCTGGTCATTAACAGTGTCCTTCTGTTGCTGCGGGAAGGATATAAATTTGCATACATTTATTTGACATTCAATAATTAAGATAAAAAAACAAGATTTCACTGTTGCTTTAACATCGGGTTGTAGTTCTCTCTAAAGAAACTGAAGAGTTGCAATTTCATCAAGTTTTGCTCTAGACTTCAAGGATGTGACACATCATTAATTGAAAAATCCTGGAGGGACAGAGTCTCAGATCCATGCGGTTACCACAGCTACACACAGCTGGACCTGGAGCATCACTGAACACAGCCAATCACACAACCACGCATACACTTTTTATGCCAGACCAGCAGATGGCGACGATTTCAATTGGAGATCGTGGACCATCAATATCACCAAGGAAAAACACAGCCAAGTTTTTTCACTGAAGTCTAAGGAAAGTGTAGTGTTGCCCTTCCTTCAACAATGTTTTAGTTTCCCTCTAGAGGTTTTACAGGGTTAGGATAATTTGTTGTTTTTTTTCACAGTCATAGTTCACTCTGAAAATTCTACGGATATTATTTCGTTTAATATTCATAATTTTGAATTGGTGTTTTTAGTAATATCTTAAAGTACAAGAAATACATGTGATTAACTAAATAATGAAGTTTTAACATGTGAACTAAGTCATTTCTTATAAGAAAATAAGGACAAGGGCCTCACAATTAATTTATCATTTATCAGGTTTGTTCTAGCAGATGGAGAGAAACACAGCCTGTTTTTTACTTAAACTGTGTGTCAGGTGAGTTTATCACAGTGGTGGATTCAACCCATGATCGGCTTGACAACAGGAAGAGCGGCAGGTGTTTCCCTCCATCACAAAGACCATTTGACAAAGAAGCAACCAATCAATGGATGACCACTGATTTCAGAAATCACAGCAAATCAACACCATCAATCCCCGCCAAACAACTGACCCCATTATTGACCCAAAGATCCTTCATCACCGCCATGCACCAGATTGACAGTCCTCTCCAGCCCCCATCATGCAGTGGAGCTGCAGTGATACTTACTCAAACTTCCTCAGAACTGGCTTGTCTGGGTTTGCACAACAATCATCGGAGCTGCAGAACAAAATGTGCACGCGCACACAGAAACACAGAAACTCTGAGAGTCCTGCTCTAACCTGATGTCTGTCCTTGTAGGAAGTCGCAATGTCACAACAATCTACATAATGTCAGAGACGTACTTTACTGTGAATGTGACCAATCAGAGCTTCCCAAACAGAGGGTCACAGTATCTGTCGAGATACAGGTGTGTGTGTGTGTGTGTGTGTTGGTGTATGTGGTTGAGTCTATTGTTCTGAGCATGTCTGGTCATTAACAGTATCCTTCTGTTGCCACAGGAGGGACATAAATTTGCATAAACTTATTTGACATTCAATAATTAATAAAAAAAACAAGATTTCACTGTTGCTTCAACAGCGGGTTCTAGTTCTCTCTAAAAAAAATAAAAGAGTTGCAACTTCATCAAGTTTTGCTCTAGACTTCAAGGATGTGACACATCATTACTTGAAAAATCCTGGAGGGACAGAGTCCCAATCACACAACCACGCATACACTCTTTATGCCAGACCAGTAGATGGCGACGATTTCAATCGGACATCGTGGACCATCAATATCACCAAGGAAAAACAGTTTTTTTCACTGAAGTCTAAGGAAAGTGTAGTGTTGCTCTGCTTTCAACAACGTTTTAGTTTCCCTCTAGATGTTTTTACAGGGTTATTGTGATTTGTTTTTGTCCACATTCATAGTTCACTCGGAAAATTCTACGGATACTATTTAGTTTAATAGTCATAATTTTGAATTAGTGTTTTTATTAATATCTTATAGTGCAAGAAATAAATGTGATTAACTATATAATAAGGTTTTAGAATGTGAACTAATCCATTTCTTAAAGACGATAAGGACCATAGCCTCACAGGCTGGAAGAAAAACATATAATTCTTTTTTTTTTTTTTTTTTTTTTTTTTTAAATTGAGCCAAAACACCATGTAAAAAAAAAAGAACAAAACAGCTATTCTAACACTAGGGATAACTTTACAAACAGCAATGAGACGTTCACTGGCAATCTGTGAATGTAGGATGTACTAGAGGTTTCTGAAAAATGAAGCGATCATCGGTAAACAATCACTTCCTGCAAGGCACTTTATTGCGCCGATGGAAAGGAAACGAGAAGCTCATACAGGATAGAATAGAAAAACAGAGAGTGGAGCGGGGAAACCAAGCGGTGAAGTCGGATACGAATAATTCATCAATCAACTACCGTGGCCATACTGACACGGTCCTAGGCAGGGAGGTGTGTACTCACCAGAAGAGAAGCATGTCGGCCTCCCCAGAGCTGGGGGGAGGGAGGGGGGGGCAGGGAGACAGCGAAAGACACAGGAGAGAGAAAAAGATTAGACTCAAACAAAGAGAGAAGCGGGGAAGAAGAATTGCAGGAGAGAGGGACAGGGTCTGGGGGGCACAATCATGAAAAACAGTACCTGACAGAGAAGAGGAAAAGTCTTTATTGGCCTCAGGGGAAAATTGAATTAAAGAAAAAAAAAAAAGTGAGGCACAACTTTATGTAGAAAAATAACAGAAATGTCATAAACAGGGAAGTGTGGACAAATTATTTTTGATTACAAAAATATAATCAATTGGTTAATTTTTATATCCACACTAATTGTTAAAGAACTAAATATGTGGTGTCCGACACAGAATAGAAATTAGTAATATTATACTGCTACCCTTGGCTAATGAGTAAAGGATGACACCATTAAACCCAGACATCAGTCAAATAGAAAAGAAAATCTTCGAACCACGGAGTGAATATCTGTTGCCACGGAAACAATAGGTTTAAATGAACTGAAGGACCCTATTTAGAAATGTGACCAAATGTAAAAAATGGAATCCAAACTGAGTGAGTTTTAGTGGAAATGAGTCATGGGACTGATGGTGGAGAGAGTTACTATGGTTACCACCCAATGTGTCACTTACTTGAAGCTGGTCTTGTTCTCAGCCTTGTTGGCCACCTGATCTGAGTTCAGCTGGGGTGACTGGGAGGAGGGTTCTGACGAGCTGTGAGACAGCACGCATGCGTGCACACACACAAACACACACAAGTTATTGCGAAGTGAAGATGTTTGTTCTAAATCTTTGTCAGATCTTCATCAGTGTTCGGCCACAAACAAAACAACGGTGGAGTTTGTCATTCTCGTCTCTCCAAGTTCTGAACATCACAATCTGAAACTAAACACCAAATATTCAGCATTCAAAAACAAAAAAACGACAGTTTGATGGCAGAATTGAGGTGACTGTTCGTAAAGCTAGGAGAAGCTCTTTTAAAAGGCAGGAAGAAACAGAAAAGTCAGAAAGGAACTCGGAGACGTTACTCACTTTGACATTTTAAATCTGTGTCAGGAACATCACATTCTTAAGAGTTTGGAAATGCTGATTTAAGACATTTACATCATACAAATGAAGGCCTTATTTTTTGCTTAGTTGCTTTAAGACTTTAGGCCGTTAAGACTTTAAGGACCTGCAGGAGTCCTGAGCTCCTTAAGTTCAGACAGAAACATTCCTGCTCGCTAGTCAACGTTCAGGCTTCATTAGAAGCACTGCAGTTAGTTTCGGCAGAGGTGCCGCTTCATCTGAAATAATGCCAATTTGCAAAGAGTTGATCTACCAGAGCAGACAGGATTTTCAAAATAAAACACCCATGTCACAGGATTTTCACCCATGACGATGAGAAGTCCATCCCAAGGAATAAAAACAGCATCTCTGAGTGACTTAAATTTGTGATTTTTTTTCTGTTATTTAAGCACAACAAAGAGGGGAACAAGAGATATAATATAGGACTACATTAAATCTAATGAGAGAGTCTGTGTCGACAAATCTCTGTGGAAACATCGCAAGAGTATGACGCTGTGATGGAAACAAATGAAGGAACAGAAAGTTCTGGAGGCAGAAATGCTGAAGCACAGATCTACTGGAGGAAACCTCTTGATCTAGTTAAAGATACGTATCAAATCTGAAGGAACTTGACTGAAGCGGTTTTGATAGGAAGTGTTTAGGAGAAGATGAGGACAGCCAAAACATCATTCCTGGCGGTTAGTTGGGAAAAGGGAAAAGTAGGTTTTCATGCCCAGATGATTTCAATAGAAGTTGTATAAAATTTGAATGTTTGTCAGATTTTCAAGTGCTGAGACCTCCAGGGTCACAAACCCCCAGGGGTCAGAGGTCACCCCCAGGCCTGACAGACCTGCAGGCTGACGGCTCCTCTGAGATGGAGCTGGTTTTGGAGAAGAGCCTTGATTTCCTGCTGAGACCCAGTGCAGACATGTGGTGACTGAGGAAAGAACGACTCCTGGTGGCGGGAAAACGCCAAAGCAGAGATGTGAAGGGCGAGAGAGAGAGAAAAAGAAACACCAGAATTTAAACCAGAGAAAGGGAGCATCAACAAGTCAAACCAAAACCAAGAAACACAGAAAAAGCTCATACAGCAGAGGGGACTTGATGTTTTACAATCAGACCTTCATCAAATCACATTTCTGACCTTTCACACACCAGTTATCAGCTGTGTTCATACGCAGCTGTCTCTTTTTTTATCTCCTAATGTTACAAGATTTAGTTTCATCCAGATGAAACACAATTGTTTTCTCCTTCTATTGTGTTTTTATATGGAAATTTTAATTTCATTTCTCAGTCTTTTGTTATTTGTTTAAACTTCCTGTTTCAACATCCGGTTTCCCCCCAGGCTTCAGAGGTTTTAGGTTTCACGTCACAAGACCAGCTCTCAAAGGGAGTCCAGAGACAATATGGGTCTTATAATGGAGAATTAAAGAGCAAATTTAATTTTATTATTTTGAAAAGAGATATAAATAATCATCTGTACGTAAACATGACATATTTCTAAAATTTGTTATTTTCAAGTCATCCTCTTCTTGCCAATAGTTCCTTTCATGACATTTTGCAGTTTCAGGGCCAATAAAAAGAATTTGCCAAAAACAAAAGACAGTTTGAAAATAGTTACTTATTAAAGGATTATGAATAACAACTTTTCAAACTAGACAACAAAAAATCAATCAAGAAAACAACTTGTGTCTCATCTGCAGCCGTGATGTGTTTCAGGTAGGATCAGTTTTCTGTGTTTATATGAAGATCAACCAAAATATCCGCTAACACAGTTTTAATTGTCCATCGTTCCTAAGATGGCCTGGTAATTTTTTGATAACCTGGCAAAGATTCAAGTAAAGATTTTGCAACTTTTGCAAATTTGTTGCTACATTAATATCCCCCTCCAAAAAAAAAGGATTACAAAAGAAAAATGTTTTGCAGGAAGATGGGGGGGTTAGCAAAGTACAAAAACATTTTCATGTTCCTGGAAACTGGGTCAAACTTGCTAAAAATTAATCTAATCTAATTTTCTGCCATGTCTGAGGATTCCATTGTAGTCTGGGACTGAACTTAAAACATATCTGCGGACTGAACTCAGTCACCTTCACGATCCAAGTGAAACAGTCTGTCCATCTAGCCCATGGCACTTGCGACCACATTGCCATGGAGCCATTATTTTGTCCTCTCACTTCTTGCTGATCACCACCACAGTAAGAGCATGAACACCAATCATTACCCTTCTGCTCAACTGGATACAGAGGTATTTCATGGTTACTTTAAAATGTCTGCTTCCCCTCTTCCTTTAAAGGTTAAAAAAAATCTATCTTTACTTACTGCCATCTGTTGTTTAAACATAAGGGCATTGAATTATATAAGCCTGCTTCCCTGCGACTTTCATTAAAAAAAAAAAATTCTAGGTAAAAAAAAAAAAATGGAAATATGTTATTTGGAAGAAAAGAAAAGTTAGAAAAGGCTTGTAAATCAGGAGTAAATTATTGCAAATGGTGTGTTTTTCATTTTTGTATTATGTAAGCACGTAATGAGAAATCAACCTCCTCACTGCACTGAAAACCTTCTGAGAGAACCTCACGGACCTCTGTCACTGACCAGGACAGACTCAAAAACAGTTTGGTTCTCAGGACTGATCAATACAAAGTGGAGTCAAGAGCTGAACTTACGGGCTGGACGGTGTCTTCCCTTCTGGCTCAGTCAAGTCACCGTTTGTGGCTCCGTTGGGGGGGAGAGGAGATGCCCTCTGGGACCCCGAGGGACTGGAGACAGGGCTGCCGAGGTCAGAGATTGATGGGGACGATGACCTGCTGGCCGGGGAGGAGATGGGGGACAGGGTGGCTAGGGGGGTGGGGGAAACAGAGGAGGAAGAGCCAGTGGAGGAGGACAGCAGGTCGGGGAGATTCTGAGCAGATGCGCGGCGATTCCTGCGACTGTCCTGTTCGTTGGACGACTTCCTGCGCTCTTTGCGGAGGTGGGGGGTGTTGTCATCCATCTCGCCATCCTCATGCTTCAGAGCGGTCTGTGGACCCCCTTTGTGTCATTATATTTAGTAAACCTCCACTCCACTCACACCTGCAGAACTGTCCCAGCTCAGTCAGCAGCAACCAATGCTAATTCTCACATAGACAATAAGGTCTATAGTCTATCTAATCCAGTCTAATCTAATAGCAGATAGTATATGATAACGTGTTCTAACAAATTACCCATGTCTTGCAGGGTAATTAAAATGGGGAAAAGGGTTCCACAGTGTCCGCATCAGTCTTCTTATCCTCCTTGACCTTCATTCTCCTTGTCTTCTGAACATACATAGTACAGAGATGCCAATGACACACCGGCTCTCCGAGCTGCAACAAGTGTCCTCCAGTTTGTTCACCTCATCACTCACAATCATTAATTGTCACTTCATGTATGTCAGGCTGACCTATTCATGTCTTAGAGTTACGAAGAGCCAAAGGTCATTACCTCGTAGATAGAGAACTGGGCCCGCAGGTCGGCCTCTGTCCCCTTGTTGCTCATGTGCTTACGGATTAACGTTTCCATCCCCAGTTGCTCCAGACAGTCAGTCACGTCGTAGAAGGAGTCCTGGTCAGGCAGGACGGCCAGAGTCTAGAAGGCACGCAAACACAAACACACACACACACAAACACAGAATATCAACCAATCAACACCACACTTACTACTAAAAGTATAAATGAACGAAATTAAGCTATCAAACTGATCATAGACTGCAGCCCTACATATCATTATTGGAGCATGCTAAGATAGCGTGCGATAAGGTGGATGGAGCTTTCTTACATGCCTTGGGTTTGTTTCCTTATAATGGTGTTATGATCTATAAAAATGTGGGGGGGTTTGCAGGCACAGTACAAAAATGAATGTTGTCGTGTTTTCATACCAGTGTCACTGGATTACTGCAACTTTTGTGTGAGCGAGTCATCGCGCCAGGAGTTAAAGTGTTCATGCGTTTAAGGACACACTTAAGAGCACACCCTTAATGAATTTATCTTCCTGTACTCATACTTTGCCACTGCATCTCAAGTTCACCACAAATTATATAGATATTTGTATTTTCATCCGCCACTGACTTATTGTATTACATGAATGAATTGAAAATAAGAATACATTTCACAGTTTATTTTATCCTTTAATTTCAGTTTTACATCCTCCTAACTTAATTTCTTATTAATTCGTTCATTCATTGTCTATATCACTTGTGATGTATTGGGTTGTGTTTGTGTGCTCTGGTCATTTCCCCTGGGTGCTGCCGGGGGGGGGGGGCGATAGTGTTTATTTGTGCCTTGCCTCAGGCCGTATCGTTCGTCTTCCTCTCCAGCGCGTTAATAAAGTACTTCAAGTTTGGCAACACGATATCACGACTTCGCCTCCGTTATTTTTTGGATAAGTTAAATCCCGACAGTGTATGTACTTAACCACACTCGCTTGGGGAACATAATAAATTGGCAGCGAATAGTTGGCGGTGGCTGATATTAGCACTGCTCGCCGCTGTGTCGGCCGGTTGACGGTTGGTCGGGATGATGGCGGGGATTGTCAGTCGTGTCGGGATTTTTGACGAAGCGACGGAGCAGCGGTCGACATATGTGGAGAGCTTTGAACACTTTGTGCTGGCAAATGGCATAGAGGATGACAGGAAGCTTCCAGTACTTCTGAGTGTGATAGGGCCTTTAACATATGGATTGTTGCGCAGCTTCATTGCCCCAGAGAACCGGGGGAGGATTGCCGAAAAGATATCGCTTCCATAAACGTCATCAAGCAGAGGGCGGGTCAATTGCACATGTCATTGCGAATTGAAATAAATTGTCTGAACATTGTGAATTTGGGGCTCACCTGCAAGATGCGCTTAGGGAAAGGTCGGTCTGCGGCCAACCTGGCCATACAGATGGGGTTATTAACAGAGGCGGACCTCACCTATCAGAAAGCAGTGGAAATCTCCATATCTATGGAGACAGTGGCAAGGGAGTACGAGCAGCTTAGCAGCTCCCTGAAGGTGAATGCATTTTCCTTCTCATTCATGCTGGGGAGGAAATGCACCAGAGGTGGTAGGACAAACCATTCTGAAAGTGACTGCTTTTAAAAGGACAAGTTGCCATCACTGTGGTAAAAAAGGCCACATCTCACGCACGTGCAAATAGGGCTGGCCAAGAAATAAAGCTGGAACCACAATGTGGGAGAGGAAAGACAAGGAATGGACGGAAGATTCAAAGAGACAGGTCAATAAGCTTGGCACCAATGATAAGCCGAGTGACATGGGTACCACGCAGATGTCGCCCTGCACATGGTAGAGGTAGCCAATAGTCGAACACAGAGATGGAAATGTTGCACAGCAGGAAAACCCTGCCTCTGCAGTAATATGGAACAGGCCAAAAGTTGAGGGACAAACAACCAAAATGGAACTAGACTCGGGTGCAGCAGTGTCCATTATCTCAGAGAAGCTGCATAATGCACAATTCAGCCACATTCTTCTGCGCCACACCCACCCAATAAACAAAGTGCATGGCTCCCCCAATATGTACTCAAAGGAAACGCATCCCCTCTATTTAGCCGTGAGCGGTTGAGAAGTGTCAGATTGAACTGGAGAGCAGTAGCATCAGCCAAATCCACTCATCACATGCGTAAAGATGACACCTTGGGAACAGTCGTAGACAGCCGCGCTGAGGTGTTCAGAGATGAACTGGGAACTTTAAAGGACTTTGAGGTAGCGCTGACACTTAAGCCAGATCATCAGCCCATGGCAGGTCAGGCGAGGGTGGTCCCTTATGCACTCAGGCCCAAGGTGGAGGAGGAGCTCGAGCGCCTACAGCAGCTAGCAAATGGGCCACTCCCATCATGCCCATCACAAAGAAAAAGGGGGATGTTCGTATTTGCGGGGACTTCAAAGTGACATTCGACCCCGCACTCCGTGCAGAACATTATCCTGTCCCCAGGATAGAAGATCTGTTTGCCTCGATGGCTGGGGGGCAGCGCTTCAGCAAACTGGATCTCTCGCATGTGTACCTGCAAGTGCTAGTTCAGGAGAACTCACGCAAATACCCAACCATCACAACACAAAGGACTGTTCTATTACAACCGACTGCCGTTTGGCATTACATCAGCAACCTCCATCTTCCAGCAAGTCATGGATCAGGTACTTCAGGGGCTTCGCAATGTGTGCTGTTTTCTAGATGACGTCCTGATAACGGGACATGATGATGCTGATCACCTGAAAAAGGTGGACAGCTATGCTCTTTCCTGGGCCTAATAAACTACGATGGTAGGTTTGTCCCAAAGATGGCAACCGCACTCAGTCCTCTGCATGCATTATTAAACAAGGGAGTACAATGGAAATGGGCCTAGGAGTGTGTAAAAGCACTCAGCACAGCAAAACAACAGCTCCTCTCAGATAAGAGTGCTCACTCATTACAATCCAAAACTGCCACTCAGGTTGGCATGCAATGCCTCACCATACGGCGTGGGCGCAGAGATTTCCTATGTTATGCCTGGTGGTCAAAAGAGGCCAATCGCGTTCGCATCCGGAACCTAAAGCAAAGCAGAACAAAACTGGGCTTGGATTGAACGGGAGGCCTTGGAAATCATATTTGGCATACGCAAGTTCCCTGCCTACCTCTATGGCCTCAGTTTCACCCTGCTTACGGACCACAGGCCACCGACAACTATATCGAGCCCCAGCAAGGCTACTCCATCTACGGCAGCTGCCAGGCTTCAGCGGTGGGCCCTCACACTTACAGCCCACCAGTACACAAGTCAGTATAGGAGTGCAGCTGAACATGGAAATGCAGATGGCCTTTCTCGCCTGCCCCTGCAGGTGGTTCACAAGGAAAAGCTGGGTTCGGGCCCGGTGTCTTACACAGTGGATCTGGGCTCAGGATTACTCTGGAAACGTCATACTGATCAGATGTGGGCCAGTGAGCTGGGAAAACTTGTACCCCCCGAGGGCCACAACAACCAGCAGCACAGAGCAACCAGTTACGCTCCCTATTATCGAGCCGCCGATGGCTCCCCCAGTGAGGGGACCGGAGTTCCCCCAGAAAGATCATCCAGTCACCCAAAAGGAGGCAGCTTCTCCAGAACCAACTGGCATGTCATTCGAGGCCGTTCCTTCTCCAAAGACAATGAGGAGGTACCCTTCACGGGTTACCAAATCCCATAACCGTCTAACCTTTTAAAAGGGTGGGGGTACGGCCATCGTCCCACAATCCACAGACAAACTCGAGGTGTGGAGCCCATTGGTGTTATCGGTCCATTTAATTGCCTCTACGGTTTGTCAGTTTATTGTTTGTTGTATGTAAAATTAGGGGGGGGGGGGGGTTTTTGGGTTTTTTTTTTTGGGGGGCTGGTTTTTAAATAAGGGGGGGGGGGGGTTGGTTGGTTTGGGGTGTTTTTTGTGACTTCGGGCCTTTTCCCTGGGGGCGGCCC
>CAAKHD010013620.1:0-10778 GCA_901007705.1 Fistularia tabacaria | reverse complement strand
GTGAGGGGGGGGGGGGGGGGGATTTTGGAGTTATCTTTATTGGGGGACTGTATTCTAAATAAGTGGGGGAGGAGATGTGATGTATTGGGTTGTATTTGTGTACTCTGGTCATTTCCCCTGAGTGCTGCCAGGGGAGGCAAAAGTGTTTATTTGTGCCTTGGCTGAGGCCGTATTGTTCGTCTTCCTCTCCAGTGCGTTAATAAAGTACTTCCAGTTAAGATTTTTGGTTTTAACTGTTCAAATACAGTATGTATCTATTAGCCCATTAGCAAAATCGTCTATCTCTTCAAATCATCCACTTCATAATGCTAAATGTGGGGTTATAATAGGATGAAAAAATACATTAATAAAAAATAAAATAATAAGACGACACTTTATGGATCCCCATTGGAGATATTTGAGAAGAGTTAATAAATACAAATTAAAACAGAAGAAAATTGAAAGAAGTTCGTTTGAGAAATTAAGCCAGTTCACCTTGTTGATGAGGGTCATGGTGAAGATAAGCAGCTCTGTGTCCGAGCCGTTCCTCTCCTCCAGGACCTCCATGATGTAGGACCATGGCTTTACTCCTGAAAAACAAATGAGAAAACATGAACACACACACACACACACACACACACACGCACGCACGCACGCAAATACACACAAGATTTTTTTTTTTTTTTTTAAACAGACAATACATGTACCTCTCCTGGTGTCCACTTTGTTGACAGCGTTTATCATCAGAGGACTGTTCGACTCTTTGTATTCCACAAAGACGATGAGCAGTTTCAGAGCTGTTTTTACAACCAGACGAGACTGAGGGTGTAGAATATCATATTAACCATCCATCCAATCTCAGTCCGGATCATCTATTACATTGTTTATATAGGAGAGGAAACATCAGCGTCAACCAATTCAAAGGTTGGGAGATGTTCAGTGTTTGTCCACTGGGGGGCAAAACAGACTCACATTAAGGAAAATCTCAGTCAAGAAGCTTCTGCTGCAACTCTGGAATTTTTTTTTCAGATATTCATTTTACCGTAACAGTTGCTCTGAGGTTTTTAATTTTTATTCATACAGATTTTAAATAACTGTGACATAAAAGGTAAAATGTAAATAGTGAAAAAAAAATTAAAACGAAAGAAAGAAGTTTGATTTGATCGACTGAAATTATATATTCATATGCTTCAATTGTATTTACATAATAGTAAAATAAAAGGTATTGTGGATTTGCCAAGGGTAGTCTAAAAGACACTTCAGGATCCCAAGGGGTGCCGGCAACCCCCTTTGACAACCGCATTTTTAATGCTAGGTCAGACCGCTACCCACATCCTGTCTTCTTCAGCAGTGGATAAAATGCTGTCACATGATTCTTTTCCATCCTTCCTTCTTTTTTTCTCTCCATACACTTATCTCATCATTCTTTCAAATTAAAAGCCTCCAGCGACAACTGAACATTTACAGATAATAGCTGTCTGCTGACACATGGAGATTCTTTAAAGAAACAAACAGTTTCCTCCATCCCATAAAGAACCTACAGTGTAAAATCAGCAGCAGCTGCTGGGACTCACCAGACTTCCTGTCAGCGTGTAGAGCCACTCCAGCGTCTCGCTGTGGTCGATCACACCATTCATCCCATCCACGAACAGCATGATCTGACTGAGTGCTGACACACATGCAAACACACATGCATAGATAGACACACACACACACACACACACACACACACACACACACACACACACACACACACACACACACACACACACACCACACACACACACACACACACACACACACACACACACACACACACACACACACACACACACACACACACACACACACACACACACACACACACACACACACACACACACACACACACACACACACGCACACACGGATCATTGCTGGTTTCCATGGTGGCGTCCAGCTCCTCCAGATCAACCTATAATCTGCAGTGCTGACTCAGCAGTCCTATTTCTTTCCATCCTCTGCGGCTTTACAGTGCTAGACTGATGACCCACTGGGGGGGGGGCCTGTCTGTGTACAAGACACAGCCCCCCCCCAACAACCACCTCATAGCCCCCCCATCAAATATCTACCACAAGCTATTTTGGCATGGCTGCTGATCATTTTTTTTGGTTCTGTAGGTAACTCGCTTAGTCTTCAAAATCATGGGAAAAATAGTACATAACTTAAATAAATAACTCAAAGTTAAAATTATACTTAATATAACTGAAAAACCAGAATAAAAATTATCTTATCAGAGAGTCATCTGACTTGTTTGAAAGCGACTCATGAGAGGCTTGAAAGTTTTCAAACAGCGGAATCTCGAAGAAATAAGATCATGAAGGAGAAAAGCGGTTTTGTTCTTGTCAACATCCTGCAGGCCTTTGGTTTTCAAAAACAAATAACCTTGTTATTGACCTTTTAAGACTAGCATTAGATGAACATGATGAAATCATGGAACCACCACCAGGGGGAAACACAGTCACAAGGTCTGATTCAGTAAGATGTACAGTAATGTTTCAGCCTGCAGCTAATGGGGCTGACCTCTCAGGATGTAGTTCTGGTAGTTGTGATCGGCTTCCGCTCCCACTTTGATGAAACATGTCAGACCTTCAGAGGCCACAAACTCTGGCACCAGGTCCTTGTCGTCCTGCAGACACAAAACGACCCCCAGCATGGGTTGACTTCATCTTACACTCTCACTTATTGCCAGGCAAAGAAATAGTGTGACATGACTTTTGACCCCCGCAGCCCCACCCCCACAGCCCCCTGGGCCTGCAACTGCATTCTCAAACCATTATATGCTATTCTCCAACATGAACAAGTGGCGTGTGACTTCAGCAGAGGGAGTTTCATCACAAGTTAGAGATATTCTCACAGCATCACTGACCTTCACACACAGCATTAGATACACTATATGCCCAAAAGTATTCGCTTGCCTGCCTTGACTTGTTTCATATGAACTTAAATGACATCCCATTCCTAATTCATATGGTTCAATACGATGTCGGACCACCCTTTGCAGCTATAACAGCTTCAACTCTTCTGGGAAGGCTGTCCACAAGGTTCAGGAGTGTGGTTATGGGAATTTTTGACCATTCTTCCAGAAGCGCATTCCTTTTCCAACATGACTGTTCACCAGTGTACAAAGCAAGGTCCATAAAGACATGGATGACAGAGTCTGGTGTGGATGAACTTTACTGGCCAGCACAGAGTCCTGACCTCAACCTGATAGAACACCTTTGGGATGAATTAGAGCGGAGACTGAGAGCCAGGCCTTCTCGTCCAACAGCAGTGTGTGACCTCACAAATGCGCATCTTGAGGACTGGTCAAGAATTCCCGAAAACACACAGCCTTTTGGACAGCCTTCCCAAAAGAGTTGAAGCTGTTATACAGTAGCTGCAAAGGGTGGACTGACGTCATTCTGAACCCTATGGATTAGGAATAGGATGTCACTTAAGTTCATCTGCGAGTCAAGGCAGGTGAGTGAATACTTTTTAGCCATATTGCATATTTTCTTGCGTATTTAACCTACTAATTTAATTGTGTTATTTTTAATTATTCCATGATGATTGAGGTGATTTCTCAAAGAACAATAAAATTTTGTAAGCAAATGGCTAAAATTGTAAAGAATTGTCACAAAAAGACAATTGAGAAAAACAAGAATTTCTCCCTGGATAAAAATCAGTATGATGCTGGAGGTCAATGATCCTGGATTGACTTTCTGGGGAAAGATAACCTTTCAGTCAGATCGGAAATCAAACGTCTTACCTGGAAAAGCTGCTTGAGGGAGAAAAGCGAGCGCCGTAGCTCCGGACCCTGGGAGTTATACAACTTCTCTGGAACCCAGAAGAAACGTACAAGGTGAAACTGCTGCCGTGGCAACTATGGCATCATCGGCATCACACACACACACATCACGAGACAGAGGAAGGTTTTCCACCATGAAATTATTCCTCGGATTTTATATCTCTCTGTTTCAACGTCATCGGTCTTCTGATGTAAAAAAAAAAACATCCTCAGAGACACAACGCCCCCTTTTTTAGGATGAATTATACACGAATTTACAGATTGATGCCATTTTGGCAAATCATTGTCTGGGGGGAAAAAAAAAAAAAAATCTTTTGACTTTTTTTTCCAAAGTTAGCCAGAATAAAAAAATTAAAATTCAAAAGGGACATCAAATTGTTTAATTAGACAAAGCAGGAATTCAAATTCTGTAAAAATCAGCATTATGCAGATCAGTTTTACTGACATTGATTTCAAAAGTGGGCCCTCAACACACTTCGTCCTGTGGGACATCACCATGTGATGTAATCCTGTGGTGTCATAGTGCCAAGCTAAAGAATAATTTCGGTTGCATTTCCTTTAAATACGACAGACTGCTCGAACAATCTTGGCACGGAAACTATTCGGATGCCAACAGCAGTAAGACCTCATCACCACCAACAACAATATCTGATAATTTCACATTTTTACAGCATACCCAGCTGAATAACTGACAACATGACAACACCATTGTTTTGGAGGGTTGGAATGCCTGTTCCCGAATGCTAGCACTTACAGTAAGCCACCATTGATAGTGCTATGCTAACCAGCCATTGGTGGCCTGAGGGTGTGGCAGCACAGAGACTAGAAAGATGCATTTCTTCTTTTCTTAAAAGGGGTCACTTCTGTAAAAATCCAGTTTGTTCCTATAAATAAATAGCTAACTTCTTCCTTGGATTCCCACTGTGACACACAGGCCTCCATAGTCAGGAGCCAGATGGATCCCATCCATTGTATTGTTTATCCCATGTTTTCATGATGTTGTGTTATTCCTGTCTGTTTCTTGTGTAACGCTGGAATAACAAACAGCAGAGTGACACAACAGTGAGCCTTGGATAATGAATGTCTGTATAATAAAAGGGCTTAAAAGACACATAAAGCTCATCCAGTCTTTTGGTCATTTGCTTCTGCTTCCTGTTTGTTTCTACTGCTGGTCACGACCTCCCACTCACTGACGACTGATTAGCATCTAGCAGTTTGACTCAACAATCGGCCTCAAGCTTCCTGCCTCCTCCTAAAGAAGCCCGGTGACCTCTGATCCCTGGCAGAGGCCGGCATGCGCCATTCACCACATATTTCTGGTCTTTAAATGAATAATAAAATGTGTATTTTTATTTGTTTTAGTGTGATGCTATAGATAATTTGAAGCAGCATCATAAAAGCAGCTTTGTGATGCAAGATTAGACCAAAATCTTGTATGCAGCATTTTGTTCTTTGTATACCAACAAGAATAAAGGAAGTTTAGGGGGCTATAGGGGCTCCAACAAATACATTACATACTTTTGTAGGAGTAGGAGAACAAGAAAGGGAGATAGAGGAGTATTTCTTACTTTCACAAACACTTTTCTGTCTACCCTGAATTTTCAATTTTCTATTTCCATTCGGTTTCATACTATTTTCATCTGCTTTTGAAGAAGGGGAGGCAGAGGCAGCTGGAGAAGGCACAGCAGGAGAAGCCGATGGGACAGAAAGGTATTTTTTCAATATCGAGCTGAAGTAGGACTGTTTTGTACAGACTTTTAAGGAAGAGAAAGGAGGTTGACATCCGCCCTGCAAGTTCATATCACCTCTACAGTTAGTAGGCTAGCGTTATGGCCTGCCTGTGGCTCCTCGCTGTCGAGAGACCAAATAAATTTCCGAATTATATTTTTTGCCATTTGCAAAGAATAGGAGCGTCTTTACAGGAGGAAGAAACTGTCCTTGTGTGTCCGTCAGTCAAGGCCATCAACATGGGCTGTAATAATCATGGTAACAGAAATCTATATGCACTATACCCTTTATAGTAGCAGGTTTCAGATAATGGATCAGTATTGGACATTTGTTATCAAACCAAAGATAAAGAAGTGCAGATTAGTCAGGTGTTCTGGACATTCCCAGCAGCAGAATGTTTGCATTCTGTCAGTCTGGCTAAAAATGACTGAGGATATCTTCGATATTGATCTAAAACCTTATAATGAGATTTTACAGTTAGCCAAATACAAATCTACATAGAAACACCTCAACTTGATAACTCAGGATTTGGTTGTTAATACTATCTAACATCATAATTTTGCAGTCAGAATTTTCACATTCTTTATGGTTTAGTTACAGCCCAAATACTTTTAGCAGTAATGAACAATATAAAAAAACAACCAACTAATATGCTATTTTTTTTTCCAGATTCTATCTGGGAGGGGCAGGATTAGTTGTCAGTACACGGCTAATTACATGTTTTTGAAAGCACCATGGTAAAACCCCCAGGGTCTCCCGGCTCTGCTTCCTCATTGGAAGGCGTTTCAACGGGATTGAGGAGGCCTGAGAAGTATTCCTGCCACCAATGTACGACGTCCTGTGTTGAGGTCAACAGCGCCCCGCTCCCACTGTACAAAGTGTTGACGGAGCACTGCTTCCCCCCCCCGAGATGCCGGATGGTGGACCAGAATCTCCTTGAAGCCCACCAAAAGTCATTCTCCATGGCCTCTCGGAACTCTTCCCACTTTTTGCTTGGCCTGCCGGTACCTGTCCGCTGCCTCCGGAGTCCCCAAAAAGGCCCGATAGGACTCCTTCTTCAGCTTGACAGCATCCCTCATCGCTGGGGTCCACCAGCGGGTTCGAGGGTTTCCACCCCGACAGGCGCCGACCGCCTTACAGCCGTAACTCTGAGCTGCCACCTTGACAACGGAAGCGCGGAACACGGCCCATTCGGACTCAATGTCCTTCGCCTCCCTTGGGATGTGGTTGTGGCTCTGCCGGAGGAGGGTGTTGAAGCTTTCCCTGACAGGGGACTCTGCCAGACGTTCCCAGCAGACCCTCACATTACACATGGGTCTACCAGGTCTGACCAGCATCTTCCCCCACCATCAGAGCCAACTCACCACCAGGTGATGATCAGTTGACAGCTCCGCCCCTCTCTTCACCCGAGTGTCCAGGACATGCGGCCGTAAGACCGACGATACGACCACAAGGTTGATCAAAGAACTGTAGCCTAAGGTGCGTTGGTGCCAAGTATACAAATGGACACCTTTATGGCTGAACATGGTGTTCATTATGGACAATCCATAACGAGCACAGAAGTCCAATAACAAAACACCACTCGGATTCAGATCAGGGGGGCCGTTCCTCTCAATCACGCCCTTCCGCGTCACACTGCCGTTGCCCAAGTGACCGTTGAAGTCTCCCAGTAGAACGAGGGAGTCCCCAGAAGGAGCGCTCTCTCGCAGCCCCTCTAAGGACCCCAAGAAGGGTGGGTATACTGGGCTGCTGTTGGGTGCATAGCCACAAACAACAGTCAGAACCCGTCCCCCTACCCGAAGGCAGGCTACCCTCTCGTCCACCGGGTTGAACCCCAACATGCAGGCGCCAAGTTGGGGGGCAATCAATATGCCCACCCCTGCTCGGTGTCTCTCACTGGGAGCAACTCCAGAGTAGCAAAGAGTCCAGCCCCTCTCGAGAGGCCTGGTTCCAGACCCCACGCTGTGCATCGAGGTGAGTCCAACTATATCTAGTCGGAATCTCTCAGCCTCGCGCACCAGCTCAGGCTCCCTGAAAGAGAGGTGACTTTCCTTATCTCTAGAGCGAGCTTCTGTAGCCGAGGGTCGGACCACCAAGGTCCCTCCCTCCGGCCACCACCCAACTCACACTGCACCCGAGTCGCTTGGCCCTTCCTGTGGGTGGTGAGCCAAGGGGAAGGGGGTCCCATGTTGTCCTTTCGAGCTATGCCCGGCCGAGCCCCATGAGCGCAGGCCCTGCCAGCAGGCGCTCGCCATCGAGCCCCACCCAGAGGCCTGGGTCCGGGGGGGGGGCCCCGGTGACTGACCGATGAATATGATCGGTGCTTTATCCATCCATCGTCTTATCCTGCACTCAGGGTCGCGGGGGATACTGGAGCCTAGCCAAGCTGTCATCGGGCGAGAGGCCGGGTACATCCTGGACTGGTTGCCCTCAATCGCAGGGCGCTTTATGTTGGGCGAAATATAATCATAGAGGGCTCCAACCTTTTTTAGCAGCTGAAGGTATGACTTATAGAAGAACAGGACATAAGCTTACTTACAAAACCTAATAAGGAGTGTCCTGTGTTCCCAAACGCCTTCAGAGTTCAAAGAAAAGGTTTGGTGACACAGTGACCAGCTGGCTTCTGTTACACAAAATTTATGCAACACGTTGGAGGCGTCAAATTTAGACTAGGTAAAAAAAAATTTTAAAAGACCAATCAAAGTTTCCATTTAAACATAAGCACTGCCTTTACACGGTGATCCACTGAATGAAAGGATTCGATAATCAGTGCATTATCACTGATCACTGATCACCTTTTGAATTCAGTTGGGTCTGCTTTTGTTTTAACAGTGTGAAATTAAGAGTTTGGAGTAAAAATGTAAAAAACAATGGTTGCAGTTACCTCACCTTTAGATATATGGTTATTTAAAAAGAGCTGTTTTTTCCCCATTCCATTTCAGTTTTTGTTTTTTAGATTTTTGACAAATGACATTTTGTCCTGGCATTTTTCAACATGCTTAAATTATAAACTGAATAGGTTGGGGAAAATTATTTTACAAACAAAGAAACGAACACCATTAGTGATAAATCAAAACTTCACATGGGTCACATTATTTCACTTAAATGTTTGTGAAATCATTTTCTTGTCATTTCAAAGCAACATTTTGATGTTCTAATGATATTTCCAAATTTCTCAATGTTTTTACTCGTGACTTACTCTCTTACTTTAACATCTACATCACTAAATAAGCTGGGAAGAGATAATGAGCAGAAGAAAATGAAAGCTGAGAGAGACATTATTTTTCTTCTTGAATGTCATGGCTGAGAGGGAAAGTTTGTACTTCTGAATCTGAGTGGATCATGTCAATTCACAAATTCAATGGGCACTGTGTTCATAGAGTCTTTTTGGTTTGTGTTTCTCAGTAAACGGGAACCATCTCATAGAGATACACCATCTGACAACGCTTGAAAATTACGCTGATGTAACGCGTCACAAATAGCAGCTTATATTCAGAAGTCATGCATTCAACCCTGGAGAGATGCCTCACTGCAACATTTAATACGGTCACATCTGCAGTCAATGAGACTGTTGCCCGGGTTGTGCAAGGAAATAAAATTAAAATAATGGAGCTGACGTCTGCAGGAAACTCATGTCTCTGCTTCCTGTCAGCTGTTTGACCAGAACATATGAATCCACCTCTAGAGATGGCTATCTTATTCTTCTCGTCCACACAATCAGCTGAGTGTGAAGAACATCATCAGTTCACACACACACACACAGGTGACGACACATCTCTCCAAGATTCCCTGACATACACAAACTAACACACAGGCTGAGCTTGACCTTTAACCACTGAGTGTCTTAGGTAATCATCTTGCAGATACGGTATGGTATTTCATAGGGTAGGTAGTCATCAGTGACAGCATTTGCACTACAATTAATCCACAATTTGTAAGTGACGAGTTGTTGACAGAGGGAATGAAGTTAAAAAGATACAGTACACTACACTACAATTCATGGACATGAAGCCAGGGGTACTTGATTTTTTAAATCAACAAGGGTGGCACTGTTAACAAATTCACATTTAAAGTGTTAAAATCCTGAACTGATAAGAACTGAAGCAGGACACTGATAGGAAGAGAAAAAGTACAAATTACTATTATTTTATAGCAGTTTGACATTTTTAATAATTGTCAGAGAAACATCGATACTAATAACCAAAGGGTTACAAAGTGTGATTCATTTAACTCCATCTGTAGGAGGTGGATTATGCTCATCTTGTTCCAGTGTCATACAGAGACTGTGGCTAGAACATCCAAAAATGTTTAACTAAAAATAGAAGGATTTCCTTCTAGCAATGCAGCCTCAGGGCGGCACAGGCCAGTGTCTCCTGGAGCCAGACTTGGGGGGCACGGGGCCATTGTCTCACTAAGCCGATTCCAAGCCCAGATAAATTCAGAGGGTTGCGTCAGGAAGGGCATCCGGCGTAAAACCTTTCCCGAAATCAAATATGTGAATCGAACCTTAGAATTTCATTCCAGATCGGTTGAGGCCCGGGTTACAAACAACTGTCATTGGTAACCCACAGGGTACCAAAGGAAATTGGGCAACTGTGGGTCAAAGAAGGAGAGAAAGAAGGCGGGTTCGGAACCAGAGAGAGAAGAGGAAAGGCAAGAGTCTGGGACTGAGAGTAGGGACTTTGAATATTGAGACGATGACAGGAAAAGGTAGAGAGTTGGTTGACATGATGCAGAGAAGGACGGTGGATATACTGTGTGTCCAGGACACCAGGTGGAAAGGTAGTAAGGCTAGAAGCTTAAGAGCAGGTTTTGAGCTGTGCTATCATGGTACTGACAGGAAGAGAAATGGAGGAGGAGTTATCTTGAGGAAGGAGTTTGTCCGGAATGTTCTGGAGGTGAAAAGAATGTTGTATAGACTTATGAGTCTGAAACTGGAAATTGAAGGTGTGATGCTAAATGTGTTAGCAGCTATGCCCCTCAGGTGGGATGTGAATTAGAGGAGAAGGAGAAGTTCTAGAATGAGTTGGATGAAGTGTTGCAGAATTTCCCCGAAGATGAGGGAGTGGTAATTGGTGCAGACTTCAATGGTCATGTTGATGCAGGCAATATAGGTGATAAAGAAGTGATGGACAGGTTTGGTATCCAGGATAGGAACGCAGAGTGACAGATGGTGTTAGACTTTGCAAAAAGGATGGAAATGGCTGAAGTGAATACTTTTTTCCAGAAAAGACAGGAACAT
>CAAKHD010013619.1:122786-129257 GCA_901007705.1 Fistularia tabacaria | reverse complement strand
GGGACGCAGAGTCTCTCTTCAAGTACAGAGAGAGAGAATAAGGGGACACCATCGACCAGAGAGGGGTGTGTGTGTGTGTGTGTGTGTGTGTGTGTGTGTGTGTGTGTGTGTGTGTGTGTGTGTGTGTGTGTGTGTGTGTGTACAGGACTGTGAGGAAGTGGCAGTGAAGGAGCTACTGTTGAAAGGAGAGAACCTGCAGAAGAGGATTCTGGATCAGGACAAGAGAGAGCAGATCAGACTGAAACACAACCAGCTCAGCACCAAGTACAATACAGTGAAGGTAGCACCCCCCCCCCCACACACACACACACACGCACACACAGTTGGAGCTGAAAGGTTTGCAGCAGTGTGATTTTCTTCAGGGTCTCCAAGGCGTCTCCTAAACACAGAACGACGTGGATGTGCTTTCGTCACCTCGCAGTTTCAAATCGTATTAAAGTGGATCACTTTAACATACACACACACACACACACACTATCAGCTGGGGGGGGGCAGCGTCTTGCAGGACTCTCCACACGCAGAAAGTAGGAGTCAGTAATCAAATTGACAACCTTGAGGTTGGAAGGGTGAGGGTGAAGGGATGAAAATAATGGAGTGTTGGATTGAAGGCGTCTTATAAGTGGAGTCAATTCAAAGTCATTCATTCCTGGGAACGTCATTTCATTTTTTTTGAAATGCTAAAAGAAGACCTCCATAGGGTCCAGGAGGTCCAGGAGGTCAGGTGTTGAGACAGGACTTGATGATTTCTCCACGCTGACTGAAGCGCAAACGCTTCATCTCTATGGGTCTTTTCATTGAAGTGCTGATCGTGCAGCACCATGACTTCCCAGCAAAGAGCAGCCAATCAGTGTTGAGTATTTAGCGCCACAAGGCTAAAGGGTGACGGTTCCTGGATTCTGCAACTTCTGCACCTTTACTCTTTAAAAGTTGATTCAATGCATCAGCAGGTGGGATCAGGTGTCCTATTTGTGTGTGTGTGTGTGTGTGTGTGTGGTTGTTTCTTTGCGTGCATAGGACCTGCGTTTGCTGCGTAACAGGAAGGCACTGGCCATCGCTCCCCAGTGGTACCAGTACCGGAGGAGATCCGACGACCTGCTGGCGTGGCTGGACGACATCCAGCGCAGCGTGGACCAGCTGCCCGACCCCACCGAGGGGGAGCGGGTCAAGGTGACAACACACACACACACCCACACACACATGAATGAACACACACATTTTATCCTGCGTTTCATCCGTGTCACTCTTTCATCGTCGCCAGTTATTTAACATATGGAGACAACCTGCCCCTCCAGATTTCTTGTCGAAAGCCCATCCCCGTCCTTTGCATGTCAACGTCATAATTATTGTTTTTCATTTTCCTCAAAAGCAGGCCCTTAATTAAAAATGAAAAAGGGGGCAGGGCTACTGGACTGTCATCCATCACTGCGTGTATGAACGCGTGTGAACGTCCCGCAGCTGCAGGTTAGGGTTTAATACACAGATTATCATCGTCACGCTGCCCGAAGTTGGTTGAATGTGAGCGTCGGGAAGCCAGAAGACATAATTGTAACCACTGCTTGTCTGTGAAACGCAAAGAAAAGGTTTGACTTCCTGGACTCATCTGTTTGTCTTGACTCAATGTACGTGTGTGTGTTTGTATGTCTCTCTCACTTTTCAGATGATCACAATGACATTCCGTTAAGCGGGCCATCTCATGCATCCCCCCCCCCTTCCTCACACACACACAGACACACATATTCACCCATCACGGCTGCAGCTGAGGCTCCACGCTATTCCGTCAGACCATCTCCACCTTTCTGTTTGCATGTTCTTCTCTGCTTCTTCTCCTCCCCTCCTCCTCCAGCCCCCTTCCCAAAATGACTGTACTCATCCTAACTGTGAATAAAATCTGAAGACGTTGTGCGCCTCCTAACTCGAACACAAATATCAGTATGAACGTGTGTGTTTGTTTCACGCTGACGAACATATCTGGATTTCTATCTGAATGTGTGTGTATGTGTCCTGTCGTGGTGAACGATTGTGCACGTGTGTTTCCAACTGTTTTATTTTCAACATGTATTATCTGTCCCCTGTGTGTATGTGTGTGTGTGTGTGTGTGTGTGTGTGTGTGTGTGTGTGTGTGTGTGTGTTTGTGTGTGTGTGTGTGTGTGTGTGTGTTTTGTGCGAGCCCATCTCCCGCCCAACGGGCCCAGGTGATAGGAAGTGACACCCTGGTTGATTTCACCCAATAGGAAATTGGCTCAGAGTTGGACGAGAAGAAGGAGGAGCTTAAGGAGTTGCAGGGTTTAGCCCATCAGCTGTCAGAGGCTGGAGCCGCCAATCTGGTGGAGCCGCGGCAACTCCAGCTCAACCGGCGCTGGGTTGAGGTGGAGGGCGCGTTCACACCCTTCAAAAGACAATGTGTGAGTTTCAATAGGCACGACTTTTATACTTCCAGTACTAACAGCAATTACTGCACTAACTAAACCGTATACTAATACTACCTCGACTACCCGCGTCAGTGTGTGAGAGTACTGAGGTTGCTTTGGTTGAAAGAACTCCCGAGTATACTATTAAGTGTGAGACGTGAGCGGCGGCCAGCTAACACCCCGTTGCTTACTATTTCATTTTGTCAATAAGGCCAGACTTAACACAATAAAGCGCCCAATACAGTCTGTCAGTTTTCCGTGTCGCAGGAATAAGATAATATTTTATTTCTGAGCTTATTGAAATGGATTCGAGATGAAAAACAGAAGGCATAAGTTAGCATAAGAATCAGAATCAGAATGAGAAATTCTTGATCCCGGCAGAAATTGAGTTAGAGTAGTAGTTAGCATAGCTGTCAGCGACACACGTGGAAGCTAGTGGAACGCGTTAGTAACAAAGTTCTTAGCATTCAGCAATGGGAAATCCCCAAAATAATTGTATTCATCGGCAATATTGCCTGGCTCAAGAGTCAAAGACAGGGGGCTGTTGTTTACGATGCACCTTTGCGTTTCACACTTAAAAAAACCCCAAAACAATGGTTCGGTTGAGTGATGCTAACACTGCCAGTCTCTGATAATAATAATAGTAATATGAATATTAAAGGCAGCAGGAAACCATGTGTGTGTGTGCATATGTGTATGGTTCTGATGGTGCTTAATTGTAGCATGTGTTCAGGCTAGAGCCCTTGGACAACTGCGAAAGCACAATGAGATTTGGACGCGTCATTGAATGCGCGCACACACATTCACACACACAGACTTGATAGATGTGTGTGTGGGTGGCGCCTGCGCGTGGGGTTTTCCTCTGCCACCAAGACAATATAAAGCTAAGATTCTAATGAGCATCTCAAAACGTATCTTATTTTAAGCGATCAAACCGTCACTCTTAGAGCCTGGGGTTATTTTTGAATTAAATAATAGTCAAAACTATAATAATAATTGTTTCACTTGGTATTGTCGATGAAAAGTCGAGTCTTCCCCCGACAGACGCGGTTGGAGTCGCTCTTTTGTTTTCCTTTGCTGCATTTCTGTGTGTGGTTCTGTGTCCATGTGAAGCCCTCTCACATGTTTCAATCTCATTGGTCGCCCTTCTGGCTCTGTGTCACTGCATGCCCACACCCCTCCCCGCCACCCAATCACCCCCCACCCTCCTCCCAGCAGTTCCCTGATATGCCGGATACCAGATATGTACACATCCTGTCATACAGTCACCGCCCACATATCTGCACACAGAGCTCGGTTGGGAAACACATCTGCAAGCTGCTTGGTTGCAGGTGTGGCCACGGCCACTCACGTCATAATTGCATCACTAGAGTCATTTCTCCTCTTTATCCCCTTAGACCAACCCCTTGAGCAGTAATTGTTGAGGGGAGGAAGTCACTCAGATGCACAGCAGCTTTTTAAATGCGACGCTGCAGAGAGCGATATAATCATCAAAATCTGAAGCGCCCCTGAGCAAACGAAAATCAGGGTGGAACCTTGGTCCGTTTTCGTGTCACAGTTTAAGCAGAAAAGAGATGGTTTGTGGGCTTCCTGGAGGTCGTGGAGGTCAAAGGCATGCAATCTCACACTGATGCTCGGTTTAAAAATAAAAATTATGATAAAGAGAAGAAGTCAAATGAAAATTCAGGGTCTTGAACAGGTTCAGTCCAATTGTGTTTTCCTACTGCTTTGCCAGATAATTGTCCACCGTCCCTCAATGGAGTCGTCCCCCAACCGACTCCATATGGAAGAAATGGTCCTTAAAACAAATCAGCCCTTCATGTCACTGGGGCCACCATTTTTTTTTGCAATGCACCTTAACATGAGCTGTTGCCATGGCATTTTGCACACAAAGTCCAAAAAAAGCCCCACTGGTAAGGAGTTTAAGTTAGCTCTTCCAAGCTCATTTTTTTGGCCTACAAGAAAGATCCAGGTGCATTGAGCGAAAGATTATGTATAAAAACACATAGATGTGTGTACACTAACACACACACACACACACACACACACATATATATATATATATATATATATATATATAGAGAGAGAGAGAGAGAGAGAGAGACAGAGAGAGAGAGAGACAGAGAGAGAGAGATGTATATATAGCATTTTTAGGGACTGGGGAACACTTTAGTTGATGTACATGAGTGGAATTTAAGATAACAATGCATCAAAGTCACTAATGGCATGAAATAATATATTATAATGTAAAAAAAACAACCCTATGGTGTAAAACTTGTAATATCGGTAGTATAATATAGTATAGTAATATCGGTAATATAGGTTGTATCGTGATAGTGGGCGATAATATGAATTTATCTTTGGTGTCATTATGTAGCCGCAGAGATGTGTATTCAGTCCAAGCTCCCGTTGGGAGAGCACTTGGTAGAGCATGATGAAGGGAGGAAGCCCTCAGGGAAGGGAAGGGGGGCTCGGGCAAAACGTCCAGAGCTCCGGGACCATATTCGAATCCTCAAAGTCACTGCTAAATCAAATGTCCACAGGAGGCTGGCAACAGCAGCTGTCTGTAATACAGAGTCAATCAACATGTAAGCCCCACCCCTCACCTCTTCATCATTAGCCTGCTCACAGATACGCCGAGCCTGTGCACACTGATGACCCCCTATTGCCAAGTGAGAGCGTGGAAATAATAGAAATATGAAGGGTTCAGGATCTCAGCAGCTGTCATGTCCTTCACATATGTTATTTCAACTTATTTGGTCAAATAATAATTTTCCATTGTCTCGTTAGTAAAAATTAATCAATAAAAGTAATAATTACAACAATCATAATAATGATGTTGATGATAATATTAATGATGATGTTGATGATGATACTAACTAGAACTAAAACAATAGTAATAATAACAATACAAAATAATAATGATTATTTTATGACTACTAAAATTGATAATCATAGTAATGATGATTATGATGATCCTCCTACTACTACTATCACTGCGACCACTCATAATAACACTAATACTACTACAAATAAAAATAATATATTTTTTATCTATTAATAGCAAAGACGAACTCACCAAACTGCTCTTTTAGTAAAATACTTTTCCCTCTATGTTGGAAAAGCATTTGTAAAGGGGCATAAGCAAAACCTTTAAATTAACGTAAATGTAAAAATTATCATTATGTTCTTTTTATAAGGTAGAAAGCACTCTTAATCTTCGACTGCATTTCAGTCCGCTAATTATTATCAGACATCTCTGCCTCAGTGTTTTCTCCACAATGTTTCTTGCCAACGCATATCCATCCTGTGATAACCTTACCTCCTCACCTCCTCTCCCTAACTAGGGAGAGGAGGTGAGCTTCAGTTCGCAAATTAGCCGTAGCATTTCATAAAAATGAAAATAGCGGTGGGCCCCAGTGAGCAAACACAGAAACAGGCCCAGGGATTTTCAAGTACGCCTTCGTGAATTTCCGATGTGTGTCCACTCGCCTCCCGCTCGATTTCACGTTTCCCCAGTTCCTCACGACGAGTGATTGTAGCAGAACAGGACCTCCGAGGCCATGGGAAACCCAGTGTGATGGCCATGTAAACTGTTTTATGGGCTCAACCCCAGGGGTAAAACGGCATCTAGAATGTCCTCCGGGCACCACGCACCACGGACTACCGCCGTATCGTCCCGATTGAGAGAAGTCTCAATCCACCTGCATCCTGAACCAAAGGCCGGAGATGAGGACCCCCGATGGCATGATGGCACACAATGGAGATTAGCTCTGGGCTTGGTAGGGAGGTCGAAGACCATGTCAGATGTCCCTTCCCGTCCCACCCCCCTCGACACCCCCGAAACCATCTGGGAGTCAATCTATTATCAGAAGATGGATTGGACTTTAGAGCTGGGGGAAAAAAAATTGAGATAATTGACGGTTTGCTCCAATTTGGGGCGTTTCTTCTGGCTCCGGATGGTTTCAGGACTCACCAAAAATGAGATTGGAATCATAGCTAATAGCAGGAAGTGTGTGTAGGAAGTCAGCATGTTCACCGTTTGCTGATCGACCTCTGTATC
>CAAKHD010013619.1:117786-120286 GCA_901007705.1 Fistularia tabacaria | reverse complement strand
TGCACAGACCGGGGTGTTGTGTCGAAGCACCACACAACTGCAAACCCTGTGTGTGTGTGTGTGTGTGTGTGTGTGTGTGTGTGTGTGTGTGTGTGTGTGTGTGTGTGTGTGTGTGTGTTTGTTTGGAGACCATCTGCTACCTCGAATCAAAAGCTATTGCCACTCCCAGGCCTGAACCCCCAGAGTGGAGATCACAGACTGTGTAAAAATAATGCCCACCACGAGTGTCACGCCAGTGGTGGGCGAGAAGGTGGTGATATCTGACCTCCTCCAACTCAGGCTGAATCACCAGAAATTGATTCTTTTCAAACCCTCTTGTCCTTTGGGCTGCTCCCTTCAGGAGTTACCACAGCCAATCATCTCCCTCTATCTGACCCTCTCCTCTCACACCAACTAAATTCATGTTCTCATCCATAAACCTCCACTCTGGTCTTCATCTAGACCACCAACCTCTGCACTCTCTACCAAGTCTTCACCATCCCCCCTCTGTCCATTTCCAAACCATCTCAGTCTGACTTTACCTCCAGAAGATCTAACATGTGCAGTCCCTCTGATGGACTCATGCCTGATCCTCTCCTCCTCACTCCCACAGAGGAACCTCCACATCTTCACCTCTGCTGCCTCCACCTCAGTCTCCATCTTCTCCACATTTCCCTTCAAAATCTTTCACCACCCCTGACACATTTCTCCACTCGTTCCAATCTCTTCACACGTCCCTCCACCTCTTCTTCTTCTCCACCTCCATTGCTCCGACCTATTGACCCTCGGTACTTAAACTCCATCACCTTCATCTCCACCCTGTAGCTTCACTGCTCCATTTGGATCCACACTGTTAGAAAGGGAAATTATGATCAGTCAGAAATGTGAAGATAAGGATCCAATTCGAAGGTTATCAAGAAGCTAAACGGCCTTTCAAATTTCACTAAACACCTGTCTTTGTGTGTTTGTGTGTGTGTGTGTGTGTGTGTGTGTGTGTGCAGGATCTAACAGAGGCCATGCCACTCCAGGAGGTGTTGTTGGGCTGGGTGAACACGGCCGGAGAGGACATTGGCCAGCTGAGCACACCGGACGACGCCTCACGGCTCCGAGCCGAACTCAAGCTCCTCAGCACTCGCTGGGCCAATGTCTGCCAGCAGCTCAACGAGCGCAAGAGGAGGTGTGTATGTGACCTTATAAGTTGTGGCCCTCAATAATTGCTTTCGTTCTTCATGTTCATGCAGGGTGCTTGGTCTCCATGGAGCTTCGTTAGCTCGCTGTTAGTTGATCACCGTGTCTTCTGCAGAGCGGTGAATCAGAATCAGAGAAACTTTTTTTGTACCCAGAAAGCAATTGGCGACACATAGGGTAGCATAGGATCCAACGTCTATAAATATAAAGAATAAGATAAAATAAAATAGATAAAAGTAAGGTAGGAGTAAAAGTGAAAATAAAAGGATCAATACTCCAACATCTGTAAATAAACTATACATCTGTGTATCCGATGCGCATGTGTACAAATGTCTTTACGTCTATAAATTACTGTACTTCTGTAAAATGGGCAGAGTTTGTTGGGATAAGCTGTAGTTCATGTAGAACATTACTTTTTTTTAATGCAGTTTTCTTTTGCCAACAGTTTGAGAGCCTTCTCAATATTTTTAGCCAGGGGTTAGTTTTTCATGGAGGAACCCTTCGACTGGGTGCAGGAGAAAGGCACAGGCAGAAATGGCAATATTTCAAATTAAAACACCGGGAAGGCTAATGAAAATGAAATACAGTGGAACTTAAACTTAAGAGTACATCAACTCAGGAGTTTTCCGAAATCCGAGCTGTCGCTCAGTGGTTTTTTTGTTTTGTGTTTCTAGCCCAGATCTGAATTAAGATTCAGTAACATGCTATAGCATTAAGTGTGTAGCCAGTAAGTTAAGTTCAGGATAGAGCACCAAATGGAAAATGTCACCAGCCTCCTCCACCGCTGCCGGCATCTTTGTCCAATTTTTGTGAGCATTGCACCCCCGTAACCTTTCTCCGCCTGCGCCACAGGTCAGCGGAGGCGCGCTCGGCAGCCACAGAGCTGCAGGAGGACTCCGGCTCCATGCTGTGCTGGCTAGACAAGGCAGACGCTGTGCTTGCCATCCCACTGCAGCCTGCCGAGCCGCGGCATGTCAGAGAAACGCTGGGAAAGGTCCAGGTATGGGTGTGTGTGTGAGCGTGTCCACCATGCAATTGAGTTTAGCTCTTGTGGTGCAAACGAGACTGGGTGCTGTGTTGTTACATTTAGCTTCATGCTAAGAAATGCATATGTGTGTGTGTGTGTATGTGTATGTTTATGTGTCTGTGTGTGTAGGCATGGTAAATTCAATTCCAAATGTGACACTATAATATTTCACGGCGAAATTCAACCTTGAAAAAAATACCTCCTGTTAGTGCGTATGTCTGTGTGTGTGTGTGTGTGTGTGTGTGTGTGTGTGTGTGTGTGTGTGTGTGTGTGTGTGTGTGTGTGTGTGTGTGTGTGTGTGTGAGT
>CAAKHD010013619.1:104806-117766 GCA_901007705.1 Fistularia tabacaria | reverse complement strand
CACAATTGCTGGCAATCAGGCGTGTCAATATCTTACTCTTTCAGCAGAGGGCGGCCTTATCATGCGATGTTGGTCCTGTTTTTGCGTGTGTGTGTGTGTGTGTGTGTGTGTGTGTGTGTGTGTGTGTGTGTGTGTGTGTGTGTGTGTGTGTGTGTGTGTGTGTGTGTGTGTGTGTGAGTGTGTTTTCTGCACTTACGTGATTTGATTAAAGGCACCGGCGTCCGACATGGAGCTGTTGGAATTGATTCGTATTAAATTCAGCCAATATAAGGTGCACTTACGTGTGTGCTTGTGTGCATGTGTGTGTGCGTGCATCGGTGTCAGGCCTGTGTGGAGGAGCTCCCTGCCAAGGAGGCGGTGATGGAGGATCTGAAGTCCAGACACGTGCAGATTGCGCTCCCTGCCGACAAGCAGAAGGACATGAGGATCGTCAACGCTCGCTGGGAACAGGTCAGCAGATGTCGCTCTGCATGGCGAGCCGCGGCGGGCGCATTGCCCCGGGCTGCGAAATGATTCAGATAGAGGCGCTTAGGACTGCTTGGTCTCAGCAAGAACACACCGACACGCCCTGAGGTAGAGCAGGTCGGATGAACCTTTCTTTGCCCTCAAAAATACGCAGGTGGTCTGCGGCAAAAAGTTCTAAGAAGTTGCTTGAATTTGGTTCCAGGGAGAAGCCTCCTCCAGGCCAATCTTTTAGCTTAGCATTCCTGCAGCCAGTGAGGGACCAAGGTAAGGTTCGGTGGGACGTGCACCTTTAGCTCCATACTCAAAAACAAACCACAGAAGAAGAAGAAGAGGAAGATGACACGGACAACATGGAGGTGGAAGCTGCCACAGTGTTCATGGAATAATAACCATGGACTATCAGATGGTTGAAGTGTTTTTATCCTCTCCCTGGACTGCTTTGCCATGTGAAGAACCCAGTTAGCCATTAGATAACTGCAGTTATCCTGGTCCATTTAGATGTTCCTCTGAGAGCCCTGGAAACCACTGCGAGAGCTTGGTCACTAGATTTCTGACAGCTTCTGTTAATTTTGTCCCAAGAAAACATCTTACCAGTGACTGTGGTACCATTTAAAGATGGTGCTCTGCAGTCCAGAAGTATCTGGTAATGGGCGTGGCTTATGAGTTCCACCAATGAATTCCACCTGTGGGTTCTTATGGGGCAGTAAGAAGACCCTGCCTCGGATTAGAAGCCAGAAGATAGTTCATGGAGCTGAGGATGCATGGTCCCTGATTCCTCTGCTGTGATTGCAACATGAACAGCTTCGTTCCTGAGAAGATTCTCGGAGCACCGTGGAGCTCCTCCGGTGAGAAAGGAGCTGTTGTTGACGCCATAAACCCAACCAGTTAGTTTGTCAGTGCGGAGCTTTGAATTTGAAGGCGGAGCGGCAGCAGAGAGACGTCCAGATCAACCCGTCCAGCAAAGTGCAGTCGTGCAGAAAAGACGCCCCCAGACTGCAAGTCGAGAGACATATTACTCAAGGGGGTGCACCAAATTGATTCCTGAGGACTTATTTTAGATTGAAAAAAAAAAATAAATATATAAAATACTATCCTCGGCTTAAAACGCGCTCCTCTGAATCTCCACAGCGTGTCCAACATGCAGCGCTCCGTCTCACTCCCGGTGAAAATAAACCCAAAAACATTTTGCTTTCCAGCGCAGTGATTCAGCCGCTATTAAAAGACCCGCCAGTGGATTATTCACCCGCTTCATGGAGATGTTTATTTCAGAGGAGCTCTGAACACATGATTTATTACGGAACCCTCTTCCTCATTTCTTTATCTGGAGTGACTCGTATGGCGCAGCAGAGGGGAAGATGTGAAGATAAAGTCAAACTGAGATGGTTTGGACATGGACAGAGGGGAGATGGTGAAAATCTGGGCGAGGATGCACACGTCCTTATGCGTGCGTCGATTGGGGGACAACAGATCGCAGCCCCTTGTTTTATTCCCGAATAGTTGGGACTCGTTAATTCACAATTTCACGCCGGCTACTTGTCAATCTTCCTGCCAGGGATCCATTTGCTTCCAGCTCTGCATGCATGAAGGTGACATCTACATCGTGTCTTTCACCCTTTCACGTATTCCCGTCTTTCTGCATGTGAGATGATCGGTTTGAGAAGTGTTATTACATTTTAGGGTGTTCCACCTAAGACCTGCACCATTTCAGGGGGGTGACGGAAGAAGAAACGCTAAGCTGTCGTTGTCTCTTCTTCTCCTTCTCCTTCTTCTTCTTCCTCTTCTTCCGCTGCGGGTGTGCGAGAGGGAGGCAGAGATTGAAAGCTTCTTTTTGGGCCATTTGGGCCACTTTTCCACTCATCTTTTTTCCGTGTATGTACTTTTTTTAGTTTCTTTTCTGTCTGTAGTTTTTCTGTTCACATCTGTGACTGTTTGATTGCTCTTTTAGATTTTTTGGGCCCGGGAGGTGCGCCCATGCACCTGCCCAGCGGTGCCGGCTAACCGGAGACATGCCCCCCGTCTCTCCGGCATAGAGTATGGATAATGCCGCTTGACAGCATGGTGTCTGTGGAAGGAATACTGCTTGCAGTCAGCACGTCCAGAATGAACCCAGCTGTGTCAGTCCCTGAAGAGGCAGGTTTTCATGTTCATGGAGGCGCCGTCACAAACCCCGGAGGTTTCATTCAGGGTGAAGCACAAAGATGCCTCCTATATGGTGTTCGCCAGTTCAGGGCAAATTAAATGTTTGAATGTGGGGAAGGCTTCCGGCTTTCGCACAGGAAGCCTTAATCTTTGCCTAGTTAATGTTTACACTCCGACCATCTGCATGGAGAGAGTGAACATGTTCCAAACTCTCAAGGATGAACTTTCCGCTTGCCAGCAGGAAAATATCATTGAAGGTGGGGACTTTAATTGCACTCTTGATGAGACTATTGGGAGAATAGGTTGGGAGCGCCATACAGTATCTTCTCAGACCCTCCAAACCGTCATGTCTTCTTGTGACCTGCGTGACACTTATAGGATCATAAACCCACCAGCTCGACAGTACACCTGTGTCAGGACCTGCAGCGGTCGGGTGTCGGCGGCCAGACTTGGCAGGTTTTACATTTGTGAGACCCTCCTACCCTGATTAGTCAAATGCAATATGATCCCAGTTGCTTTTTCGGACCATCATTTAATTGCCTTTGAGCAAGTTGCGACTCCTTGCCAACGGGTCATATCATATTGGCATTTTAACATTAAGCTTCTACATGACAGAGGTTTCTGCCAAAAGTTTACCACTTTCTGGCAGGAATGGAGAAAATATAAACGACACTTCCAGTCTTTGAGTTTTTTGTGGGAAATCAGCAAGGCCCAAATTCGGGTGGTCTGTCAGCAGCACATGTCTCGCTCCTCGGTCAAAGCAGAAGAGGTTATTAAGGTTATTGGTTCCTCCATCTTCAGGATATGGATGCCCCCAGCTCCTTCTTGTTCAACCTGTAGAGGTCTACTGCGCAGTGGAATGTGAGGTGTTGTTTGAGGCTACCTGGAGGCAGAGTCACTACCGACCCAGTAGAAACGACGGCCCATGCACTCAGCTTCTACGCAAACCTATTTGGGAGAGTGGACTGTGACTGTGGGAGCTGCGAGGATCTCCTGAAGGACCTCCCCCAACTCAGCCTGGAGGAGAGGATGACTCTGGACCAGGAACTGACCATGGAGGCGCTCACCGCGGCTGTAAACCAGATGCCTTTTGGCCGAACAACAGGACTTGATGGGCTCCCCATGGACTTTTTTAAACACTTTTGGAGCAGTATTAGCCATGACCTTTATGCAGTGTTGATGGAATGCAGTCAGACCAGCTCCCTGCCAAGCTCGTGTCGGAGGGCAGTCCTCGCCGTGCTTCCAAAGACAGGTGACCTGGCATTGCTGAAGAACTGGAGGCCTGTGTCCCTCCTGTGTGTGTATTGCAAAATCCTGTCCAGGGCGCTTTCCAATTGACTGAAGTTTGGTCTGGGCAACATCGTACACGCAGATCAAACCTATTGTGTCATGGACAGGAATATGATGGACAACATATTTTCTCTATCACAAGTGAAAGAATCAAAGTGGTACAATTTCTTTGGACCAAAAACCTCTCCGAAGAGGAGTTGCTGAGCTCTGTTTAAGCCGCCTCTGGACAAGCAGGCAGGTGACCTCAAGTGGAGGATTGTGGATGGCGACATTGTCACAAACACATACAGGGCACATTTTGATCCCGGGGTGACGGGGACTGTTTGTTTTTTGTTCACGCCATGAAACATTGAGTCATTTGTTTGTCGAATGCCCCAGGTTGCTGCCATTGTTTAGTTTCTTGCAGGGTTTATTTCTAGGTTTGAGGGTTACCTTTCCTTTCCATTTATTTAAAGTTGGTCCACATTATTCGAAGAACAACAAGATATCGGTTATGTTCAACTTTTTGTGAGGCCCTGCCAAATTGGCTTGACGATGAAGGGGGCGAGAGTCCAGTAACAGTCTTAAAAGCACTGATTAACACTCACCTAAGAGTGGAATTTGATTTCTTTTCTTTGACTGACAACTTGGGGGAATTTATTTCTTCTTGTCTATCTATATTCCTGTCAACTCACAACGTTTGATTAACGGGAATTTTTAAACTCGAACTCTTCTTCTTTTTCTTCTTCTTCTTTCTTTTTGCGGGTTGCACTCGAGCATACCATGCAACACTGCCCCCCCAGGACTCCCGGTGGTACTGCACCAATGCTGCGTATGGCTGCTCGGACATAATGTGGAGCGTCTGTTTCTTCTTGCTAAAGATCAAGTGTCCTCCTCAGGTGTCCAAAGCTCTGCCTGAACGTCAGCTGGAGATAGAGGGCCTGCTGAAGGAGCTGGAGGTGCTTCGGAGTCAGCTGGAGCTGCTGTCGGCCTGGGTGTCCAGCACCAGGAGCACCCTGGAGCAGGGCCAGGAGGAGCCGCCGAGCAGCGTACGGACACACACACACACCTACGAAAACACACAATTTCCCTCTGCAACATCCTCAATACCTAGAAGTAGATCTGATGTCTGGAATGAAAGCCTCTCGTATGTGTGTTTGTGGGGCAGCTTGTCGACGAAGTGCACGCCAGGCAGCCTGAGGTGGAGGCTGCTCTCCGGCAGGCTGAGGCACTTTTTGGAGCAGCCCCGTCAGAGCAGGTGGGAGAGGCAGTATTTATTACAAACACACACATCTTGTTTATCTTTTCGATTTGTGGACCAAATCAATTTTTCGATGGTGGTGGGGAGACACAGGGAAAATGTTTTCGGTGTCTCCCGACACTTTCTCATACCCAGATTATGTTTTTCATGAATACATATCAGAGAGCATTCAGTTTTTTGAAGATCAATCACATCCTGGATGAAGTTTTACCCCCTTCTCCTCCTCCGGCTGACTTTGAGTATGTGTTTTATGTGTGTGTGCGTGTGTGTGTGTGTGTGCGTGTGTGTGTGTGTGTGTGTGTGTTTGTGTGTGTGTGTGTGTGTGTGTGTGTGTGCTGGCCGAAACACTGATTTGTGTAGTTTCTAGACCCTATATTGTGTGTTTCAGGGTGCTCACTTCCAGACACACTCAATTCCTGGTTCTTAGTGGCACAGTTACATGTATGGTGAGTTTCTCTCTCTCATACACATACACACTGGTCACAGTCGACATTTAATTAATTGCTCTTATCTTCATGATAGTTTGCTCACAAAAACATTTTGTTCCTGAAAATTGATTTAAAAAGTTAAGATTATGACTTAAATTCTGAAATATGTTGCATAAAAATTGGCTATTAATTAGACAAAAAGTACATGCACTGTATAGTTCAATTTGGAAACAAAATTATAAAAAAAGGGAAATTAGGAATTATTTTTTATTCTTTTCCCTACTGATTCAATACATCAGAAAATAATTCAGGAAATAAAGAAAGAAAGGATAAAGATGAAGAAGTGTTTTTCTTTTTGAGAAGCGATGTTTCTTCAGGGTGCTCAGGAAAAGAGTTGAAACAATAACCTGCTCTCTGAACAGCAGCGTGTCAGCTCAAAATAGTTGATTTGAAACACTGATATCAGTATAATGAAACAAATGTGTTACGCTGACATCAGTATTCTGCTCCTGGACAATATTATAGAAGAGGAAAGTCCTTTAACGTGTGTTTCTGTGTCACCTGGATGTTTTTTTATGTGCATGTGTGTCTGCGCAGGATGTGTCTTGTCCGAATGCGTCAGGAGGGTCGAGAGGGGAAGTACATGTGTCGGTACATTGTCCACTCCATGTGGGAGGATGTGGAGCAGAGGAGCAAGATTATGGGGGTCAGTGCGCCTGCATGCATGCACACATACACGCACTCACACATGCATACACACACTCTTAGCTGACCATCGTGTCCGATTGCTGCGGGGGGGGGGGGTTGTTGTCGCTTATGCCACTTCATGTGGCTGTGGAGGCTGATGTTGGCGCCGCAAACTCACTCACAGGTAGAACACGCATATCCTGATGTTGGGTCTGCCTGCTGGTGCCGTTGTCCACGTGTTATGGTCCTCCTTTGAATGAAGCTATTGTTGAGATGGTTTGTTGCAGGTAGCTTGGCAGGTTGGTCTGTGAGATGCTTGCGCCTCGAGGTGGCCTGGATTGATGTTACAGCGCCTCAGGAGTTCTTTTGTAAAGTCCTTGCAGCGCCTTTTCTGGCCACCAGCAGCCCACTTAGAATTGTGAAGTTCTCTATTGAGGACTTAGCGTGGGGGGACGATAGCCAGGCAAGCGAATAGTGTGGCCAAGCCAGCGTAGATGCCTGTTGGCCAGAGCTGATTCCATGCTGATGGCGCTAGTTGCAGTCAGAATGTCAGTGTGAGGGATCCGGTCTTCCAGGACAGGTTAATTATTTCTTATGTGGAATGTTTCCAAGCTGTTTATATGTCGTCTGTATGGAGTCCACGTTTCAGTTTCAGTCCCAGTCCCATAGAGTAATGTGGGGACACAGACTGCGTTGTAAACTGCCACTTTGATGCTGATTTTCAGGTTGTTGTTGTCAAAAACGCTTTTCTGGAGGCGCCCAAAAGCTGATTAGGTTTTGTTGATCCGGTAGTGTATTTCGCTGTTAAGAGAACAGTCTGCAGAGAATGTGGAGCCCAGGTAGGTGAACCGATGGATAAGATTGAGTGGACTCCAATTGATATGGAAGATAACAGGTAAAGGGGATTTGGTGCAGAGTTGAGCCATGACCTCAGTTTTCTTGGTGTTGACTTGGAGACCGTAAGATTGGTATAGCGCTGAGATGGTGTCCAGAGCGTGCTGCATAGAGCCTAGGCTTTGCACCAGGACAGCACAATCATCTGCATACAGGAGCTCATAGATCTTCCAGGTTGTCTTTGTGTGAGCCCGGAGCCGTCGGATGTTAAAGAGGACCGTCGAGGCAGTATTCCAGGTCCACACTATCTTTGTGCTGCAGGGCGTGGTGGAACTGTCAGGTGACTGCTGAGAGGAGGAGATTGAAGAGCACTAGTGGCTGAAAACAGCCTTGCTTCACCCCAACATTGACCTTGAAAGGCTCTGACTGGAGCCCTCCCAGGTAGTTGTTGCAGGATGGAGAGGAACTTGGGTGGCACACCAAATTTGCAGAGTTGTTTCCAGAGCATGTCATAATTTATGTTGTCAAAGGCTTCGCTGAGGTCAATAAAGGTAAAGTAATTTAAAGGTCTCTGTGCTGCTCTGCTTTTTTCAAGTAGCTGCCGAAGAGCAAAGATCGTATCAGTTGTTGATCTTGACTGACGCAGGCCACACTGCGTTTCAGGGAGAGTACATTCTGAAACATTCCCAACCGGGAGAGCATAATCTTTGCAAGCACTCTGCCTGCTGTGGAGAGGAGTGAGATTCCACGACTGTTGCCACAGTCTGCTCTGTCCCCTTTCTGTTTGTAGAGGGCAATGATATTGGCATCCCTCCAGCCCCGGGGTTCTTTCTAAGATTGCCAGATTTGGGTGATAAAGAGGTGTACACGGCGTGTGAGAAGATAACATCCATGTCTGACTACCTCTGCTGGGATACCATCAGGTCCTGGGCTTTTGTTGTTTTTAAGCTCCTGATGGCCTTGTTTCTGAGAAGTGTGGCAGGTTGTCTAGATGTCGCATCTGAGGCATAACTGGCAGCTTGTTAAGAATGTTCGGGTCTGCAGGGTTGGTGTGATTGGGGAGACTTTTAAAGTGATCGGCCCAGCGTTCAAGGATCTCTTGAGTAAGCTGTCTCCAGCAGCAGATCGGACAGGAGTGAAGATCTGTTTCCTTGGACCATATAAGGCTTTAATGGCAGCATAGAAGCCCTGTGTGTCACTGCAATCAGCAAGGTGATAACATTTTTTTTTTGTTTTCTGCAGCCACCAGGCGCCTTTCATGGTCCTTACAGCCAGCTGTAGTTTGGCTCTAGCCTTACTGAAGTTAGATTTTAAGCTTGGGGATTGTGGGTTTGCGCGCAGAGCTTTGTGTGCCTGTTCCTTTTATTGTAGGACCACATGGATATGGGAAGAGTTGTTGTCAAACTAGTCCTGGTGCTGTTTGGTCTTGGTGTCAAGGGCTTTTGAGGCTGCAGAGTGGATGGCTGCAGATAGAGCTGGCCAGTCATTAACATCAGCATCCTCCTGGATATTGGATAGGTCGCATGCAAGGTGATGACATAGACTGTCAATGGTGTCTGGGTTGGCGAGAGCTACAATGTTCAGTCTTCTGTTGGGGTCGTCTTAGGGTGGCAGAGTGGGATGACCAGATGCAGTTTGGTTCTGACCATGCGATAGTTGGTCCAGCACTCCGCCCCCTGCATGGCTCTGTTAATCATCACGTCCTGTCTGTCCCTTTGGCGAACAATGATATAGTCAAGATGATGCCAGTGTTTGGATCTGGGATGTTGGCATGTGGTTTTGAGGCGTTTTTTCATCTTGAAGGTGGTGTTTGTGAAAAGCAGCGGGTGTTCAGCACAGAAGGATAGTAGCCAGCGCCCATTGCTGTTCATTTTTCTTACCCCATGCTTATTCCAAATAAGATTTTCGGTACCCACTCTTGCTTTGAAGTCGCCCATAAGTTGGAGTTTGTCTGTGGCTGGGATTTTCTGGATGACTGCATCAAGATTTCTGTAGAAATCTTCTTTGTCGCTGATCTCTGCATCCAGGGTTGGTGCATAGGCACTGATGAGAGTGGCAAAGCGTTTCTTGGCAAGAGGAATGCACCATTTCATGAACCTCTCGTTAATGCCTATAGGGGACTCTGGGATATGCTGCATAAGTTTGGTCTTCACAGCAAAACCCACACCATGGATTCTACGTATGCTTTCTGGAATCCCTTTCCAGAAGAAGATGTAGCCTGCACCCGCCTCTGTCAGGGAATCCTCACCGTGTAGTCTGGTCTCACTGAGTGCTGCTATGTAGATGCTATATCGTGCAAGCTCAAGGGCTACAAGAGCTGTTCTTCGGTGGGGCTTGTTGATTGGTTCTGGCATGTTCAGACGGGTGCGAACATTCCAGGTGGCGACGTGTAAATATATATTCTTTTTTGTTTTGCGGACGTAGTATGGGGTGCTCCAGTGGCTGCGGCTAGCCATTCAAAATTTGGGGGCGCAGACAATTTTTGGACCAACTTTTCTAGGTCATTCCCTTTCGGGGGTGAGCAGTGTGGAGCTGCTCAGATGCAGTGAAAGCCACCGAGGTGATGCGCTGCCCCATCCTGCAACACAGCGACTATCACTCCATTGCCACCTGTGTGCATGGTTTGACAATATAATATACAAGCAATATACAAGCTTCTGTATGAAGCCTGATGAGGTTCAAAGCATTGGGTAACTTGGTAAGAGAAGGATTGTCAAATGTTGTGGGTGTGTGTGGGCGCATGTGCCTGTGTGTGTTTTCACAGATGCATTTATGAACTCTGGGGTTCCAACAACAGCGTGTTTCCTTCTTGTCAAGCGTGAGTGAGGATAAAAAATGCTACTCTGACAAAAACTTAGCAACTGTCCTCCCTCCCCTCTCGTGTGAAGAATGTCAAAGATATCTGTGGGGTCCTGTAACGACCAAGTTTCACACCTTTTCAGGGTCCTCTCTAAGAGCATGATTAAATTTTCACTTCAGTAAAAGTGTTATTACCCCAGACTGAGATTTCACATCTCGTAGTTTTCACCATTGAATATAATTGTATTGATTATAGTAACAAATGCTATACTAAAAAAGGAGTGCACATATACACACACACACACACACACACACTAGCGTTCAAAAGTGTTGGGTCACCTAGACATTTCCTTATTTTTGAAAGAAAAGCACTGTTTCAATGAAGATGATATCAAACTTATCAGAAATACACTCTATACATTGTTACTGTGGTAAATGACTATTCTAGCTGAAAATGTCAGGTTTTTAATGCAATATCATCATAGGTGTATTAAGACCCATTTCCAGCAACATCACTCCAGTGTTATAATGTTACATTGTGTTTGCTAATTGCGTTAGAAGAATTCTGGATGATTAGAAAACAATTTTGCAATTATGTTATGTTATGTCTTTCATGTGAAACTCGACAGTCTACTCTTGTTCTTAGAAATGAAAGCTATTCCATGTGAGAAATTGCCAAGAAGCTGGTACGCAAGAAGTGCCGATCACGCCAATCCAAGATGTGGGAGGGGCTTCTGGAAGCATGGGATGAAATTTCTCCACATTACTTCAACAAATTAACTGCTAGAATGCCAAAAGTTTGCATTGCTGTAATTGCTGCAAATGGAGCATTCTTTGAAGAAATCAAAGTTTGAAGGAGAAAATTATTGTTTCAAATTATAATCATTATTTCTAATCTTGTCAATGTCTTCTATTCATTTTGGAACTCATTTTATAGATAGAAGAGTGACTTTTCATGGAAAACACAAATTTGTATGGGTGACCCCAAACTTCTGAACAGTAGTGTATAGTAGTGTATATAAATAAATAGATAGATGGATAGATACATGTGTGGGTGTGTGGGTTTGGGTGTGTGTGTGTCGGTGGGTGGGTGTGTGCACGCGCACCTCCACATTTACACTTTTTTTTTTTTTTTTTTTTTTACTACAGAACCGATATGGCATCCAGATTACATTATGCAAACATTTAAAAACAAACAAACAAAAAGAAAATACCAACAACACAATAGTTATCCACAGTTTTTCTTCCTTTTTTTATGAAACAAATATACACATTAAATGTATACCTCTTATATAGCTGCTGAGACAGACTGACATATTTACATTATCTGAGGCCCAGGCGTTCCTTGTAGGTGGTTTGGCGAAAGCAGGACCACATGGTTGCTGAAGTACTTGTAAAGGAATCTCCGACTAATGAATGTTGCTCGTTGATGTTGTACCTTAAACTGGAAGTGCTTTGTTGAAACGAAAATTCCTTCATGCAGAGTGTGCAAACTACTGAATGTCAGATAACTGTCCCGTCTTTTTTTTTTTTTTTTTACTCAAACTTCCCACACAGATGAGCCACTATGTTGTTTATAGTCGTCCATCTTAATCAAGTTGGTGCTGCCACCAGATAGCACCAACCCGCCCTATTGAGTGGAATTACGTTATGTGTACTATTCATGCATTAATTGCGTTAAAATTGTAATCAAATGAATCATGCAAATGAATTCACCTGGATTAATTCTATCAAACATATTGTTTTCTGTGAATTCATTGCAACAGAACTAAGCCTCCTCCACTCAGTATTAATGACAATCCATTAACCTTTGACCCCCTTTGGTCTTAAACTCAGTTAATGTGGTTCAATTTGGTGAGATTAGATTCCACTCAGACTGAAATACTGTGAAAATAGTCGTAGAAACAAAGTGAAAATAAAGAGTGAAATGGGGGATGGAGAAAAGGAATAGGAGGAGGGAGAGAAGGAGGTGAAACCCTTAACATGAGGGCCTGAAGGGAGGAGGGAGGAGAAGGGCTGAGTCAGCAGATAGTGAACACTGGTCCTTTGTCCAAACCTCAGATTTTTATAACAACAGTGTGTCTGTGTAGGCTCTGAGGTTTCATTTTAATTGTGTGAAAGAGCTGTGAAAACATGCTCATGTTCTCCATGTTCATAATTGCTGCACAAACTCTCCAAGCTTGTTTAGTTGTCAGTCTCCTGACAGCTGCTTCACCCTCAGTCATTTCACTATCTTCCTAGTATTTCAGTCAATGACAAAATGCTAATGCCCTAATGTCTGATTTTATTCAATGTTAAAGAGAGGATTTCCACTCCAGTCTTATACAGAAAACTTGAGCACTTGTCCGCCAAAAAAGTTCTTGTTTGACTTAGGCTGTTTGTTATTTTACAAACATTCAAACCAAGTCATCAAGAATTGAACTGAAAACAGCTTACCTTAAAATCTTCTACAAATAGTTGACAACTAGCAAAACAAATGACCTAAGAATCAGTAAAATAAATAATAAATCAACGATAAAGTAAATGAAAATTTGAAAGATATATTAATATTATTATTTAAAAAAGCATGCAAACATGAAAGAAGCAGTGGTTGGATGATCAGGTCCCTTTTAGACAAGGTGGGACCATAAAACACTAACACTGGAGAGTGCTTCTGCTGACGTCCAGTCTAACCTTTGTCTACATAAAGGATGACAATATTTCCTTGTGTCTCTTCTTAGACTTTAAGTGTGTTTCCAGAACAAACAGATCAAATCAAGACACTTAAATGGGTCATTTCATGGTTAGGGACTCTCCACCAGCAGGATGCTTAGCTTTCCCTGACCCTTATAAAGTCATGGTAGATGTAACTTTCTATAGGGACCTCATCAATAACCAAGCTCCTCAGACGAAGAGAAAAAGTTACAAGATAGGTAGAATCATGTTGCCCCCTGGTGGCTTGTGCTGTGTGTATAAAAATAATTTACAAAAATCATTTACCAAATTGCTTTGCTCTGATTTTTTTTTTTTTTTTTTTTTTTTTTTTTTTTTCAAAGTGTGTTTTTTATTTTTTTTTTTGGGGGGGGGGGTTGGGGTGTT
>CAAKHD010013619.1:12176-104602 GCA_901007705.1 Fistularia tabacaria | reverse complement strand
TAAAGTCGCGGTAGATGCAACTATGTATAGGGACCTCATCAATAACCAAGCTCCTCAGACGAAGAGAAAAAGTTACAAGATAGGTAGAATCATGTTGCCCCCTGGTGGCTTGTGCTGTGTGTATAAAAATAATTTACAAAAATCATTTACCAAATTGCTTTGCTCTGATTTTTTTTTTTTTTTTTTTTTTTTTTTTTTATCAAAGTGTGTCATTTAATTTATTGATTGGGCAGGGGTGCTAGGATGCTTGGAGCTGTTGTTGAAAATGTTGGCGTGGATAAGTAGAATAACAAGGATGTCTTTCCGGTGTGTGTGTTCAGATTGATGCCATACATCGGAAGGAAGCACTAAAAGCCATGACAGAGACCTTTTATGCTGCTTTGTTTGGATATGATGAGGTGAGGCATGTTTTATATCTATATTAAATAACACCCAGTAACTTGGTGGCTATTTTTAACAAGTGGCATTAAAGAATATCAGATCTGAACAAGCATCACATCATTTTAGGATGTAGTAGGACGTAGTCATTGGTCAAGTTTGAGGATGTAGCAAGAAAATTATGTCTTGAGGAGTTAAGTTTGGACCCTGTAAATGGAGGATTTAGTAAGAGAGTAGAATAGTGAATTAAGTTAGACTGTAACGCACGCAGTGACAGGCAGAGTTACAGGGGGTAAGGTAAGTTTTTTTTTTTTTTATAAGAGAACGTGTACAAAATGAAACTAGATGAAGAAGTAGCTAGAAGTCATAGGAGATAAAATTGGAGGACATCCTGGAAGATGTTTTAGGACCCGCCTAAACAATTCTCCCACAAAAATCACATGAGTCCATAGGAGGTGGTACTGTATATGTTCCACCTCCAGAAAACATATGGGGAGCAGCACTGTTGAAAACTAAATAGTCACCATTCATGATCCACCTGTCCTCAGTCTCAGCTATAACACACTTGAGACACAAGAAGAACATTGACCATGATAAAAATGTTTTTGTCACCAACTTTTAACTGTTAAGAAGACAGAAGAAATTATGTTTCAGTCCAAGTTCATAAGAGACCATGCTAACATTGTCAGCCACAATTACATCATCACCTGGGTTGATTCTTACAGATAACCTGCTTATAAACACAGACAGTAAGCCAACACGGACTATCTGGGCTCAGTACGTCCTCTTTAGGACCCATAAACAGCTAATACACCATATACAGGCAGCGATGTGGTGTCTTCCTTTTTTCCTATAGTTTTGAATCCCCTTATTCTGAGCAACCGCTTAGTCGATAAGGCAGATACTTCACCATCCTCGATTGTTGAGCCTTTTGTCGATATGTCTCTGTTTGATCTATCAATGCTAAGTAGCAAGCTGATTCCCTGCGTGCGTGCGTGCGTTTTTATCAATTGCAATTTGAATGTGATGTATTTGGCTCAAGGGCATACTATCAGACGACAATGTTCTGGCGGCAGCCCTATGGAGGAACCTGTTCAACCGTCAATGCGAGGATCCCAAACAGCTGGAGCTCATGGTGGAGTACGTTCGGAAGCAGGTAATCCCCACCACTTACACAACTCTGTACCCATCACAGGAAATAGTAGGAAAGTGTTCAGCTTTCTTCAGTCAATCTAATAGTAAGAAAAAAAATCATTTTACAGATTATTTCAGAGTACTTTGGCTGTTTTTGATATTTATTTCGTTTTTCAAGATAAATACCAAATTCAAGAAAAGACTGGGGACCCCGTTTAGTCGTTTCAGTTTTTGCCCATCAATATTTTTTTAAATTCAGTTTTAGGGCACTTGATTTTGTAAAACAAACTATACAAACTGCTTGTCTTCTTCCTTCTCTAAGGAGACTCAGACCTCAGTGTTACCGTTTGATTTTTCCTCCAGATGCAATTCATTGACGCTTTGGATGGTGATGACCTGCTCTTGACGGGTGAAGTAAAGTGGCGTCCCCTTCTAGAGGAGAATGCCCAGAGTATTTTAAAGGTGGCCACACCAACCTACAATGATACTGGGTTGTGACAACTTCCTACCCACTCCCTAGACACACACACACACACACACACACACACACACACACACACACACACACACACATACTCTTTAGCTTGAGTTAGAGCTGCATCACATCTTTCTTTGTATTTAAAACATCTTTGTCTGCTGTTTAAATAAAGTTTCTGTCACACAGCAAGCGAAAGTGACTTTTATTATCCTCCTTCCCAGGATTGGCAATGTCCTGTGTTTCACATTAGATTTCACTTTTACATCAAATACTACATTACAGAGCCGGAAAGCTGTGAAAGGTCCTGGAAACCAATATGTAATGAAGCAATGGAACTCCGTCTTGAAACCTGAAAACTTGTAAATTCAAAGACTTTAATTATTTTGCTGTCTTGAGTCCCTTTTTTTTTCTTTCACTCTGGTGTGTATCCAGACTACAGGAAATAAAAAGGTCCTCTTGTTGTATTCTATGAATATTAATCAAAATATCACCAGAAAGACAAAACTGCCTCTCTAAGAAATAAATAGTAGCTCCAACTTTTTAAAGAAAATTTCTCAATACAGACGAGTACAGTATATAATCTGGTCTGGATATATATTCTATATGTAGAATCTATATATGGATTTATATTCTTAATCAAAGAAAACAAAATTCTGAATGTGCTTGTTCTGTGGTAATAGTATTTTAGTCATAAGTGAATGATATATTTAATTTACTGTCTGAGTGAATCTCTAATATACAGCTGCACTGCAGAAAAAGCCGCTCTTTGTACAACTGCCAGTGTTTGTCCTCCAGGAGGTGTCAAAGCTCTGATTATTAATCATGTGCCAACCACTGATTTATGACCTCCTTATCACTGTCTATTGAAAAAGAGACTTTGAAACATCGACCACTCTTTAATGTCTCTTAAGGTTTATTGAGGGGAATAAAAATCAAATAATTTTCTTCATAATATTTTGGTTATTTATTGACTTAAATGTGTAAGTCCTAAACATTCACATACTCAACTGTACATTTTCAGTGAACTGATGTTTTCACAAGTTCTCATGCTTTTATTTTCATATTTTTGCAATTTTAGACACATTTATGCTGATGTTTTACAGATACTCTTAAGTTTCATTAATTTTTGTGTTGATTAGAAATCAAGCAAGGCTGACTTTAAGCTAAATAACTAAATCTGTCAAAATCAGTCATCAACTGTTTTGACATGTTAGTCCCTCTAAAAAATAGTATAAGAGGTGTCTTTATGGGAGACAGGGACCAAATCTCTGACCCAGATGGCACGGTCACCTGGGATTTTCCATAATGAAGCTGCTCCAAGACCTGGTTTGCAGAGGTGAAAGGTGCAAATGACCTCAATTTTAGATAGGTTAGGAACTAGGAAACTCCATGTTCCTTAAATGTTTGATTTGTTACAATATTTGATCATTTGTTCAAAATAAAAAATACACAGTATATATTTTAAATTACATGTATTTTGTATGTAAAATTATTGTCTGCATCACTTAATTTGGAAAAAGGGGGAAAAAAAAGATTTCTTGCTCATGTTTTGATCATTAATTTAACTTTTAAAAAAAGGGGGAAAAAAGATTTCTTGCTCATGTTTTGATCATTAATTTAACTTTGAAGTTTCCAAAATGCCTTCTATCCCTCTAATTTTTTCATTCTGATCAGTTGATCAGTTCAGATCACGTGTTAAATTTTGTTCACTTGGCTGGTTGACAAATAATGCGTTAAAATGTATTAACATGCTTGAAAGCAAGACTGAACAACCTGTACTTTGTGATTGTGCATATCCTCAGAATTCAGCTGAAGTTACATTCAATTGGCTGAATAATAAGAAATGACCTAATAGAAATCTAAATGGTTCGCACAAGTCAAATCAATGAATCAGAAATTTTGGAGACAGGTGCCATGATGTGTCCAGTATTCTCACTTTAGAGATCCCAGAGAGGATGACAGGATCAGAATATTACAACACAAAAACACTTTTTTTTTTTTTTTTTTTCATGAGAAAAGAACATGCATCTGCACATACTTAGAAAAGGTATTATGAAAACTTTTTCGAACTGTATGCACATGAGCAGAATGAAAACAAGAAAATTCAAACAACCAGGAAATGATAAAACTTGTCTTGAAAAAAATCAACTGGAATGGTAACTTAAAAAATGTTTAAAGAGCAAATCATTTTCATAAAATAGGTTAGCAGTCACTGAGGAGGGAAGTCGACCTTTATCACGCAAACAAATGAAACATTGAGTGAAAAGTTACAATTAATGAGTAAATTTGCAAATTAAATAGTTAAATAGTTAAATATTTCAAATATTAAAGTCTAAGAATTTTTCCTATCTTAGTCACATTCTGGAGCATATTTTCTGTATTTAAATTTCAACCCCTGACTCAGCCTTTGAACAAAACATCACTGTTTCTTTCTTGACCTCTGTCCTTCAGATGCGAGGAGAGTGACTCTACACCATGCTTTTGGAGCTGCTTAATTTCTAACCATAATATTAATAATTCATAAACTAAACCTAAACGTATCATCTGGGAGATTCGAAAAGGTTTTACACATCTTGCAAACTTTCAGAAAAGTGATGATATTATAAAGTGAAATGAAGATCCTTTCATCAGGATCAGTCTTCTGCCACTTATTCAAAGTCGGGTCGCGGGGGCAGCAGCTGGAGCAGGGAGGCTCAGACCTCCCTCTCCCCAGCCAAACGGTCCAGGACCTCTTCCTTTACCCCGGAGTTTACCTCGACAATAAAAGCACGGAACCTGGCCCTTTTGGACTCAATGTCCCCCGCCTCCCTCGGGACGTGGTTGTAGCTCAGCTGGAGGTGGGAGTTGAAACTTCTTCTGACAGCGGAATCTGCCAGACATTCCCAGCAGAACCACACGTTACATTTGAGTCTACCAGGTCTCATCAACATCCTTCCCCACCATCGGAGCCAGCTCACCACCAGGTGGTAATCAGTTGACAGCTCCGCCCCTCTCTTCAGCGGTGCCTAGGACATGCGGCCGCAAGTCCGACCACACCACCACAAGGTCGATCAAAGAACTGTGGCCTAAGGTGCATTGATGTTAAAACAAAGATGTTAAAAAGAAATCCTCAAAGAATTCAAATGAAAAACTAAACTAAATTTAAATTGGAAAAAATATCCTAAAAAATACAAGGACATTAATAATAATTTATTATATGATATTTATTATATGATTATTATGATAAATAGATAATTTATAACTGCTCAAAGATGCTCTTTGTTTGCTCAACAGCAGTTTGATCTTTGTCGATTGAACGCAGCCGAAGCTGTCACACTCATTTTATAACAGTAAGTGTGTAGGGGGGAGTGACGCGGGAGCACAAAGAGATAGTGTGACAATGAACTTTTTCTTTAAGACCACAATTTCAGAAAATAACAAATATTGGTTAAACTTTGAAATGGCACTGTGTCTGGTGTAAGCTTGTGCTAGAAATGGAAATTAGCGATAAATCAATACAGCATGATCAGTGAGACCCTAACCAAAAATGACCTGCAAAATGGCTTAGAAACTTTCACGGACAAATTGCAAGAGGAGTCATCAAGTAATTGTGTGCAGTCTTTGACTGTACTGGTGAGGCTGGAGCTGTTAATGATGTACAAGAGTCAAGGTAACATATAAATATATATACCCACTCACTACTCTCTTGTTCACTTGTCAGTTTGATGAACCTACTTGCAGTCGGCATCAGAACTCACTGCTATGCCACCATGACATGCAGAAACCGTCAAGAGGTATTAAAAACAACGTATAGTACAGAAAATCCAAAAAACATTAACTAAAAGGGATTATGAAAATGCAAAAAGAAGTAATGAGAAAAGATACTTAAGTGGTGGATGAGATGAGCCTGTTAAAGGAACAGATGAGCTCACAGAACCAGATCTGTGACTTTGTACCAAAGTAGGTCAAAATATTTACATGCGAAAATTTGTTTGAGTGCAGTTGGTGACTTTTTGTGATTTAGAACTGGATCACAGGGGATGCTGACGTGGTGTTGTTTAAAGTTGATTCGCCAAAATCTTAACATTTTCAAAAGTTCAAAGTGTTAATGTCCATACAAGACATTTGAACACCTGTCTATGTTCTGCTAGATTTTAGCATCAAACAGATTTTTTATTGATGTAACTAAATTCGTTCTTCTTATGTCTTTCTGAGGTTAAACTGATTTAAGGACTGTAATTGATGCAGGAACCTACTTGCAGCGCAACAACAAAATCTCACAGAAATATGCAACTACAAAAAAAACATGGAAATCAGCACAAAACAGGATTATGGAGTATTTGCACAAAGATGATGATTTCACAAACAAAAACAAGTCAAGGTGTCAAACGCATTCTTATCTCAGTTTCTCTGATAACTCATTGACTTCCTGTTATACATCTGACTCATCAGCTCATGTAAAACCAGGAAGTTCATTTGTTTATGTAACTTGGAAGTCAAAAGTACTTTTTTGTGGAATGTCTATAAATATGATCCTTAGTAAAGATTTTCTCATTTGAAATGTAGATAAAGATAAGTTGAGTTACAGTGAAGAGAATAAGGTGTAAATAAAGACAAAACTTAGTCCAAACAATAAATCCTTGTTAAATTATACCAATTAAGTGGATCAAATAAATCATTTATAATGTGTTGAAATATTCGAGGTGGTTAGATTAAATCCACATTAATAAGAAGTTACATGATGATTAACAAAAGTAAAATGCATTTACATGACCATCATCAGGTTTTTCCAGAATTAGGGCTTATTAAAACAGTATTTATGTCATTGAGGTGTGGCTGCTTGGTGTAAATACATTAGACAAGGATGTGGACAAGCCTCTTCCTGCTCTGACCAGGACCATGAACACACCCTCACACAAATTTTCAGCCTGCAGCAACAACTCCAAATTACCATGACACTTGTTGAACTTTTTGCTTGAGAGTGAACAAAAAAAACAAACTTAGTATTGTAAAATTATATGATAGCAATCCATCCATCCATCTTCTGCCGCTTATCCAAAGTCGGGTTGCAGGGGCAGCAGCCAGAGCACTGAGGCCAAGACTGCCCTCTCACCAGCCACATGGTCCAGCTCTTTTGGGGGGACCCCAAGGTGCTCCAAGCCAGCCTAGAGAGTCACTCCCCTAGTCTTCCCTGTGGCCTCTTCCATATGGACATGTCTACAATACCTCCAGGGAGGCGTCCAGGAAGCATCCTGACCAGATGTCTGAGCCACCTCATCTGACTCCTCTTTGTGCGGAGGAGCAGCAAGCTCCTCCCGTATGGCCTTCCCTTACTTGTGAACAAGACCCTGAGATACTTAAACTCCTCCACCTGGTACAGGACCTCTTCCCCGACTCGGGGGGGGGGGCACCCCACCCATTTCTGGTTGAGTACCATGGTCTTCGATTTGGAGGCTCTGATCCACATCCCGGCCACTTCACATTCCGCTGTGAACCGCTTCAGTGAGAGCTGAAGATCATGACCAGATGAAGCCAACAGAACCACATCATCTGCAAAAAGCAGAGACTTGATCCTGTGGCCTCCAAACCAGATCCCCTCAACGCCCCGGTTGCGCCTAGAAATTCTGTCCATAAGAGTTGTGAACAGAATCGGTGACAAAGGGCAACGATTTACAATGGGTAATGCGGACCAGGCTCCGACACTGGTCATACAGCGACTGAACAGCCCGAACACATATTGACTGGTTGGGCAAACTGCCATGCCCCCTCAAGAGCCCTGCTGAGGGTATGGAGCTGGTCAACTTCCACGACCAGGATGAAACCACACTGCTCCTCCTGAATCCGAGGTTATACGACCGGGCGGACCGTCCTCTCCAGCACCACTGAATAGACCTTACCATGGAGGCTGCCACACCCATCACACCACTCCAGTCCACGCAATGCTGCAGAGGAGTGTCAGCCAGGACAGCCCTACAGCATCCAGAGCCTTGGGGAACCCAGGGCAGACCTAATCCACCCTCGGGGACCCATTACTTAAGAGCTTTTTGACTGCTTCAGTGACTTCTGCCCTGGATATAGGTGGGTCCATCTCCAGATCACCCCAGCTCTGCTTCCTCATTGGAGGACGTTTCGACGGGATTGAGGAGGTCTGAGAAGTATTCCTGCCACCAATCTACAACATCTTGTGTTGACAGACCACTGTTTTCCTGTCCTGAGCCGCCAGATGGTGTGCCAGAATCTCCCATCTCCTTTTTGCCTTGGTGACCATCGAAGCCGCTTGGCCTGCTGTTATCTGTCAGCTGCCTCCGGAGCCCTACAGGCCAGAAAGGCTCGATAGGACTCCATCAGTTTGACGGCATCCCTCACCGCTGGGATCCACTAGCTGGTTTGGGGGTTGCTGCTCTGGCAATGATCGCAATAAAATGCAAGAAGACTTCTTGAACTTTTCTTCCTTTTGCATAATATTTAGACATTAAAAAATGACGAATAAAACTGTCAGCACAGTGGTTAGCGTGCCTGTTTCACAGCAAGAGGGTCCCTCGTTCAAATCCAAAGGGGTATTTCTGTGTGGAGTTTGCATGGTTTCTGTACTTTTATGTGGGTTCTCTCGTTTCTTAAGAAAATGCAGGAGGTTAGTCAGAGACCCTAAATTACCCGGACATGTGAATGTGAGACTGAATGGTTGTATGTCTCTATATGTCGCCCAGTGACTGGCTCAGGCTGAGCCCTGCCTTCTGACCAATAAAAGCTGAGATAGGCTCAACCAGCCCCCAAAAGATGAGCAGTAAAGACAATGAATGAGTAAACCTGCAAAAAAAAGGGCATGATGTCATAGAGAGGGAGAAGGTCACAAACTAAAGCAGTCAATCACTCTGGTGAACGAAATGTAATTGTAATTATCATTCTGGAATTCACTCCTGTATGGCTGCTGCTTGACGAGCAGCAGCCGGATCCCAACAAAGATTTTTAAATAGCCAAGAGAACAGGATCATTGCCAGTAAATAATTGGACAAATTGAATTTATAAACTTCTTATTTTCCTTTCGGCTTATCCCTTCAGCGGTCGCCACAGCGAATCAACCTTCTCCATCTAACTCTATTCTCTGTATCCTCATCTCTCACGCCACGCCAACTATCTTCATATCCTCTCTCCACTACGTCCATAAATCTTCTCTTCGGTCTTCCTCCAGACCTCCTGCCTGGCATCTCCAATTCCAGCATCCGTCTACCAATATATTCCCTATCCCTCCTCTGTACTTGACCGAACTTTTCCAAACTCTCTATTGCTCTGGACTGTTGACCCTAAGTACCTGAAATCCTCCAACTTCTTGATCTCTACTCCCTGTAGTATCGCCATTGCACCCGGGTTCCTCTCATTCACACACATATATTCTGTCTCGCTGTGACTAACCTTCATTCCTCACCTTTCCAGAGCATACCTCCACCTCTCAAGATTTTCCTCAATATGTTCCCTGCTCTCACTACAGATCACAATGTCATCTGCAAACATCATGGTCCATGGATATTCCTGTCTAACCTCATCTGTCAGCCTGTCCATCACCACTGCAAATAAGAAGGGGCTCACCGCTGATCCCTGATGAAGTCCCACCTCCACCTTGAACTTCTCTGTTACACCTACAGCACACCTCACCGCTGTCTCACAACCAGCATACATGTCCTTGACCAGTCTAACATACTTCTCTGCTACTCCAGACTTCCTCGTACAAAACCTGAGTTCTTCTCTCGGCACCCTGTCGTATGGTATGCTTTTTCTAGGTCTACAAAAGCACAATGCAGCTCCCTCTGACCTTCTCTGTACTTCTCTTTTAGCATTCTCAAAGCGAATACTGCATCTGTAGTACTCTTTCTAGGCATGAAGCCATACTGCTGCTCACAAATGCTGACTTCTGCTCTCAGTCTAGTTTCCACTACTCTTTCCCATAACTTCATTGTATGGCTCATCAACTTTATCACTCTATAGTCACTGCAATTCTGCACATCCCCCTTATTCTTAAAAATGGGCACCATCACACTTCTTCTCCACTCCTCAGGCTTCTCTCTCTCTAAGATCCTGTTGAATAATCAAGCCAGAAACTCTACCGCTGCCTCTCCTAGACACTTCCATACCTCCACGAGTATATCATCTGGACCAACTGCCATTCTATTCTTCATCCTCTTCAATGCCCTCCTCACTTCACTTTTACTAATCTCTGCTACTTTGTGGTCTACAATAGTCACCTCTTCTACCCTTCCCTCTCTTTCATTTTCCTCATTCATCAGCTCTTCAAAGTACTCTTTCCATCTTCCCATCACTCTTTTTGCATCTGTCAATACATTTCCTCTCTGTCCTTTATCACACGGACCTGCTGAACATCCTTTCCATCTCTATCTCTCTGTTTTGCCAACCTGTATAAATCAGTCTCTCCCTCCTTACTGTTCAACCGAGCAGGTTGACATACAAGTCATCATATGCCCTTTGTTTTGCCTTTGCTACCTCTATCTTTACTTCACGCTGCAACTTCTTGTACTCCTGTCTGTTCTCTTCAGTCCCCTCAGTGTCCCACTTCTTCTTTGCTAACCGTTTTCTCTGGATACATTCTTGCACTTTCTCATTCCACCTTCAGGTCTCCTTATCTACTTTCCTTCCAGACGACACACCAAGTACTCTCCTACCTGTCTCCCTGATCACATTAGCTGTAGTTGTCCTGTCATCTGGAAACTCTCCCTGACCACCAAGAGCCTTTTTCATCTCCTCCCTGAAAACAGTACAACATGCCCATCACTTCTTCATCACCTCTATTGCCTGCACCAACATGTCCATTGAAGAACTGCCCCAATTACAACTCTCTAATTTCTGGGAATATTCTGCATCAAATCATCTAACTCATTCCAGAACTTCTCCTCTAACTCACATCCTATCTGTGGGGCATAGCCACTAACACCATTGAGCATCACACTTTCTATTTCTAGTTTCAGGCTGATAAGTCTGTCTGATATTCTTTTCACCTCCAGAACATTCCTAACAAACTCCTGCCTCAAGATAACTCCAACTCCATTTCTCTTTCTGTCAGTACCATGATAGTACAACTTAAAACCTGCTCCTATGCCTCGAGCATTACTACCTTTCCATCTGGTTTCCTGGACACACCTTATATCCACCTTCCTTTTCTGCATCATGTCAACCAACTCTCTACCTTTCCCTGTCATCGTCCCAATATTCAAAGTCCCTACTCTCAGTCCCAGACTCTTGCCTTTCCTCTTCTCTCTCTGCTTCCGAACACGCCTTCCTCTTCTCATTCTTCGACCCACAGTAGCCCAATTTCCATTGGTACCCTGTAGGTTATCGGCACCAATGGCGGTTGTTGTTAACATGGGCCTCGAATTTATGAACAAAGATTTAAATGTGCAGCAAAAAATGTATTAATCATTCCAAATCATGAAATGAGGTTTTTAACAAGTTGTGTTAATGTCAAAAAAGAGTCATCTTTAATTTGATTATTTTTGTAAATATTAATTTCTCTATATATTTTTAAGTGTCTTTTGTTCTAATGATGTAAAACGCGTTATCTAAAAAACTTATTACATTGTTGTGACTTTTATTTTGATTTCTCGTTCGCCTGTTTGGACATGGCGTCAGAGGAGGGGAGGGGCTTTAGTAAACGGACAGGTGGCAATAAGTGAGCCGACACACGCGCGCGCTTTCACGTGCACACGGAAACACTCAGCCTGGGGGTGGCGCACCCAAAGCTCCTGGGACTCCAAGTCTTGTCACTTAGCTCGGGGACCGGAGAGTCGGCGACCATCTACAACATTTTTCGTTCAGCATTAGTTGTCCAGTTCAGTATTTGTCGTCTAAACCTCAAGACTCTTCTTTGGTGATGTTTTAACGTCGCGGGAAACACTTGCGACGCACTAACCGGAAGTTCCACGGACCGTGAGCGAGTTAATCCGCGCCGCGCCATGATGAATTCGGAGGCACTGCGGCCGGTGTCCGGCAGCAGGAAGCCGCTGGGGAAGTTGGCCTCTCGGTTGGAGGAGGTGAAGAATCCGTGGCGGCAGGTCACCGGTCTGGAGCTCAGCCACAACGAAGCCGCGCGTCTCGCCACCGACGCGCTGCTGGAGCTCGGGGAGAACGATTACCGGCGAGTCCTGGCGGAGGAACGCGAGCTCAACTTTCTGTCCGCCACGGAGATCCACTACATTACCAAGCACGCCGCCAAGACCTGTGGGCCTGACTTCAACGGAGCAGCCGAGCGGGACTTCGGGGACAGCGACGCCGTTTCGGACCTCACCTCCGGTACCTACTTCCCCATGGTGTCCGACGACGAGCCACCGATGCTGGAGCTCGGGTGGCCCGATACCCCTTCGAGGTTCGGACCCTCCGAGACTCAGATCTACTTCCAGAGGGACAAGGGTCATAACGTCAAAGACCTGATCAGGTCCCGCATCAACAAGGCGAAGAAGGTGAGGACCTTGAAAAGGAGTATGTAGACTCTATTTCTTCGCTCAACGGAGAAAACGTGTTTCTTTTCTGACCCACATCTGTCAAGCCGGAAAAAAATACAATGTAATCTAAAGCCAAATGGGTCTAGAAGATTCAAGTTTACATTTAATGTTCTCTTCTCTTCGAGCGGCTTCCACCTTAAATTTAATTCGTCGCGATTCGGTCACGGACCGTCGTTAAGTTCCTGTTCAAGCAGCTTCCAGCTAATAAACTGGGTCGTGTTTCGGATTTAGCTCCCGGGGAACTACATGTTTTGTGACTTGGAGGGTTAGACTCTTAATTAACCACAATAAATTAGAAATGACTTTTTTAACGGTTTATTGAAAACTACATTTAAGACTTCGTGACTGACAGTAAAGAAAAAAAGTCCTTAAGGAAACAGTCAGTGACTGAGTGTCACCTGCAGGCTTTCGCATATTTGCATCTTTGTGACACTGACTCACGCCAACTCACAGACACACACACAACTACTGATCGACAGCTGATAGAAGAATCAACGACTGAAGTTTTGACATGATCGTAGGACACTATCTTTACCGTTTTTTAGGTTCGACTATTGAAAGCCCACAATCTGACTCAATCGAAAATGAAGTGGCAATTCATCATGTTCATTAAAGGATAGATCATTTACTCGCATCCAAAAATTATGCTCTCTCGCTGTCATGTCCTTCATACAAGTGTGACCTTTGTTGATGTGTCCATCCAATGACCACATCCTCCAAACATGATCTCTTCCAAACTATGGCATTCTCAAACAACAGCAATACCATCTTCAAGATACAACTGTGTGTGTTTTTGCTTACTAGCAAAGTCTCAAAATAAAATTTTCCTGAACCATATTAGCTCATATGAGACAGAGTTTACAGGTACCCTACCCTCTGGGTTCTACTTTTCACTCAGTGAGCAGACAGTCCATGCAGTGTTTGACCGGTCGGGAGCAGCTAGAATCTAACACTGAATGTGTATGCTGCCATGGAATCCAAAGAGGCCTGTTATTGTTTCAGTGCGCAATCCAGGAAGGAAAGCCATCGAGGGACTATATATCCAAGCTGTCTTATTTGGGTCCAGGCATTTCAATGTTGCTTTTCTTGCTGTTTCATAATTCAGCTTCACATTCATTCATTCATTCATTCATTCATTCATTCATTCATTCATTCATTCATTCATTCATTCTTTCAATGTCGACCACTTCGCCAACATTAAGAGGTCGCGGGTATGCTGGAACCTATCCAAGCTGTCATTTGGCAAGACACGAGGTACACCCTGGACTTGATCACAGGGCTACATATAAATATATACAACACCTGTCATTCATATATCACACCCCGCACAGATATCCTCATGGATATTTGGAGAACATTCAGATTACCTACTGTGCCTTCAAGTTACTTCTTTTACACCTTTTCCCTTGAAGGTCATTGCACTGGCGATGGATGTCTTTACTGACGTGGACCTGCTGTGTGACTTGATAGAGGCATCAAGCAAGCGCTGTGTCCCTGTCTACATCCTGTTGGATGACAAGAATGTCAACTGTTTCATTGACATGTGCTTGGCATTGGATATCCAAAACTCCCACCTCGGAGTGAGTATGACTAATTTCATCAGGTCAGATTAGGGTTGGGATAGACCATGTCCTGGAATGGATTAGAGCAAAAGCTTCTGCTTCTGTTTGACCTAAAGCTGATGCCTTTGATATTGAACTCCTAGGCCTCACACTGGTGTGGGTGCGTGTGTACGGACCTGTACAGGCTCTTCTTGTTTTCCTCCTTTGTCACACATGCTGTCAGACAATAAATTGCTTCTAGCAACACAACGTGTTCTTCAATATTAAGTCAGTCAAACAAAAAGAATATAAAGTCCTTATGTGTCAGATATAGCTTATTTTTCACATTTCTTTACCCATTGCAGCTCAAATGTTTCCTGAAGAATCATAACCTCCGTTGTTTCCCCTGTACTTTCATGAACAAATAGGGAACTTTTGACTCCTGAGATCCAACAAGATTCACAGTTGACCTGAACTGTAGAATTCATGTTGACTTACTGCTGCTTCAAAATATTTTGAAATGAATAACACATGTTTTGGAACCCAGAAAGAAATTCATGAGAAATTCCTCAGGAAACCTTGAAATGAGAAAAAATAAGTCTAATTATGAAGAGAGATGTGAAATGCATAGATCATTTGTTATTTTTACTTAAATCCTAATGACCGCCTAAAAAACCTCAGATACCCAGCTCTTAATCAGAGCAGAAGACAGTTCAAAAACAACATTGATGACTCACAGTGGAAAAATTGTTGACTGGTTGCATTTTTCCATCTTTTTTGTCTTTGTCAATATGTGTTTATTCAGAACATGCGCATCCGCACTGTGTGTGGTGACACTTACTGCACAAAGAGTGGCAAGAAGTTCACTGGTCAAGTCCTGGAGAAGTTCATGATCATCGACTGTGAAGAGGTGATTGCAGGGTCGTACAGGTAAGACACATGCAAGCATCAACGTGCACTCAAACAAAAACACGCTTGTAAGCACACACACATTAACATACAGAGTTCATATCAACTTAGTTGAGAAATCTCATGAAGGTGTACTGATGTGAAATGTCAACAGCGGCAGTCATGTGGTGTGTGTTTGCTGCAAAGAGGTGTGTTCACTGCTAAGGGGTGTTTGCTCTATGCCACAAGATGTATGTTTGTGACATATTGTGGAACAGGTTTGAAATCTGTGGAGACACCTTATCTTATTTCTGTAACCAAACACAGACAACCAGTTTCCAACACAACTTCTCTTTTCAGGTTCATGCTGTGGATCTGAAATAGAAATAACTATGTGATTGTGAATCAAATATGGGACATTTATATTTACACCCAGATGCCACATGAGTGTACTAGAAATGTAGGTGAGGATTTCCTCAATGCTGGCCAGAAATTACATGAAAATAGAAAAGGGAATAACGTGAAAATGTTAAAAAATAAAGGAAGATTCATTTACCTTAAGTGTTGAGAAATAATTTGACAAAAATCTTCGGAAAGTGGTTCAGTTAATAGACTCAGAAATCAAAAAAGAAATTAACATAAGTTACCTGCAAATAAGTAAAATTATGCGCTGCAAAATGTACCCAAAACAACTGAGAGTTTAAGAAATATCATGAATTTTAATTCAAAAAGAACTACACCATTAGAATAAAAAGTATATTTCAAAAATTTCTCATGATAGATTTGACCATGGTTATTTTTTCTTTTTCTTTTTCCAAATTGTCAAAGAACAGAATGTTTGACAGTCATTTTAATGAATATGTATTGTAGTGTGTATATTAAGTTCTTGTCAAAGAGCTCAAATATTTTTAGTTTGGGGGAAAAAAAGAAAAAAAAAGAGGACAAAAATTAGGCTTGGGTTGGCCAGTTTTGCTGGTTCAGAGGTCAAAGATCACAACTGTGTTTGAGAGAAACTCCTTCAAGACTCAATATTTTCTGATATAGCTCTATTTGCTGCTGAAAAATTTGACAAAATGAACAGTCAGAAACAGGTCTTTATTCAGCTGATAGACTGTCAGATTTTTACCTGTTGATTCAAGCATTGAACACAAATCATGCAGGTAATGTAGACATGTTGGGGCTTCTTAGGTCACAAATCATGGAGTGAAGGTATTCCTTGCTGCACAGCATGGAATGTGTCTCGGAGAGAAGTTGTCCTGCATGTTCTTACTACACCTTTACCAGTTAGGATTAATATCTTAATGATTTCAGCCTGTTCAGCTTCTACTTCACCCCTTTGATTCCCACTCCTACACCTGAAATATCACACACTGTCCTCACACACCAGTCCTGTTATTTCCTCATCTTTGTAATTAACACAAATAAGTCAATGCATTTTAACTAAAATGATCTGAATTGTTAAATCTGGAATAATGTCCATGTCCATATGCGTGTTTTTGTTAATATTAAATAGTTTTGAATGTTTTGATGTTGAGATGAGTTGATGTCAATGAAATTAATGAAATATCAGTAAATTACAAAATTAAGAAGAAGAAGAACCAGGTTACCTTTGATCAATGACTGAGCATGCTATCTAACCCTTGGTTTCTGTGGTGCAGCTTTACCTGGTTGTCTGCGCAGGTCCACAGCAATATGGTGATGCATTTCTCTGGCCGCATCACTGAAAGCTTCGACCGCGAGTTCCGATGCCTGTATGCCGACTCTCAGGTCATCAGCCATTTCAACTCTGCTGATGATGATGCTTTGCCTTGTTTTCCCCCCTACCATGCACCACTGGTTGGTGGAGCTGGACCCCTCATGAGGATGGACCTTCTCTCTGACAGGTAAGGACTAAAGGGTAGATGGTCCCTTCCTGCTATCCAATTGCTGAATCTCCTGAGATGGACAGAACTTTCTGATCAATTTGAAGGTCCTGCAAATACGCTTGAACATGTGGATGTCAAGGGACTTAAAGCTGCAAGGACACGACTGTATTAAGTACAGTGACATTAATTTGGGCTTCCTGCAGTCCATGGCGTAATACTATGCTTGTTGGCAGGTTGGTCTTGGTCCATCAGTCATAGTTTATCACAAGAGAAGACTGCATGTGAGATGCACAAGAATTCTATGAGACAACTACTGCTTTGTGTGCTGTGGATATTATTCAGAGATGTGAATAAATGCCAGCAGTAACATATCTGCATGGTTTACAGACACAGCCGACACACAGCCCATTATATGTGGCCATCAGTGCTGGCTGGGCAGTACTTATATCAGGGATCTCTTCACATCTGTAGGAACTAAATGTTATCTAATTCGATCAATGCCATGTTTTTGTGTAATTTGTATTGGCATCTCTTTAATATAATTCCAATTGTTTGAAGCCCCCCCCCCCCTGCTGTCTATAGTGAGACCCTGTATATTCAGTAAATTCTTTTTTAACTCTAACAATGATAAGGTACTGAAATACTGCAAATTATGCGAAGCTAATGTGTTATGGGGATGCTGTCTTGGGGTTGTCAGTATGGTGGGTTTATATATCCAAACTGCAGGTTAAATCACATTTTTTAGTCTTGATGTTTTTTTTTAAATTTTGTTTTCTTAAATGAGAGCCCTCGTGGGTGACAGGGTTTGGGGGGGTTTGTTGGAGATCACATGGACTGAAAGGAGACAGAATTTTTTATCGAATAACAGTGAGGAAACAATACTGCTAAACTTTGAATGATAACCTGATGATGTTAAACTTATGATGTCCTGATAATGCTATAATATTGCACCAACCTGACCATGCTAAAAAGTTGATGTTAACTAATACCCTCACACCCAATTGCAGACCAAGGGTAGCCTCTGAAAACTCCAGTAGCCAATCCAGTAACAGCATGTCCAGTGTAAAAGCAGCGCCTGGCATGACCTCGAGTGCAGTCTACAAGGTCACTCAAGGTCATGACAAGAAGGAGCCCAACAACTCCCTTTTCAGCTCAGAACGAGGAAGAGAGACATCTCCAAATCATGGCAAACCAGGGTTGCACACACCTGTCAATGGGAGGCTGGACCCTGGATCAATTCGAGAAAGCTCAACACATGGTTACGCACCACTGAATGGCCTGGAGTGGACCAAGAACAACCCAGCTGACTTCCTTCGCTCCAAAACCTCCCCAAAGTATCAGGCCTTTGGGTTATTAGACCAAAAACCAGGCCTTTTCCATGGTACTGGGCTTGCCTACAACCCCCACAGTTACCTGAATACAAAAACACCTTCACCTGTCCCAGAAAAACTGGGCCACAAGCACCGGGCGTCGTCCAACCAGTTCCTCAACAGGCTGTCAGACCTCTTCCTACCATCTACTAAAGACAAAGATGCTTACAACCTGCGGGGCTCTGGAGCTTGGGGGGCTGGGCCTGATCTTTCCTTGCCTGAGCCGGAGTGTGAGCAGGCCCCCCCACCGCCACCGTTATCCCCGCCTGTCTTGATGAACCGACAGGACCAAAAGAGGATGACACTTGGACACAGTAAACTGGACCTTGTGAACCAGTATAACCAGATGAAGAACAGACAGGTGTACAGCCGTTTTGAGCTCAAGAGCTCCACCTAATGACCCTCTGACACCAGAATAACTTTCTCTTCTCATCAAGAGCTCCAAATAGAGTTCTCATGTTAGATAACAGTTTTGTTTCTTTCAACTGCTTAAACTATCAGAATAATCCTAAGCTACCTTACCAGCAGTTAACCTTACTCCAAGAAAAGGGGAATTTTCTTGTCTCTTCCAGAACTATTACTACAGGCTGAAATATTAGTAAAATGTTCTAACAATGTCAGGCACTGCATCCCCAGTGCCTCGAGAACACTTTCTAAAGGGTCACTAAACCTTAACACAATTCTCAGGAAAATTGTCCATCACTTATTGTTTCGGGTCTTTAACTTTGAATTACACTTCAGCCTGATTGAAGTACCACACTGTAACGTTACAAAGTTAGCTTTTGCAATGCTAAGAAAATGTTTGTGTAGGGTTCACCACAGGTTGAGGGGAAATAGCAGTAACCAAGATGAGATTCCTTGGGTAGAATTCTGTCAATCATGAATACCGAAACTGAAAATACTAATGTTTCCAGTCATATTGATGTGTAAATATATATTGTTGATTAATTGAAACATTAATATTTGTGTTTTTACTGTTTGTTTATACCTTTTACGGTTCATTTTAATATTCAGCGTCATGAAGTGACTGTCAAGAATTTGGGATACTTCTTAATTAAACTGCATTTGTTTTTACTGGATAGTGTATACGTATACAGTGTAAATTCTGTGTTACACCTTTCCATCTTCTGCCGCTTATCCGAAATCGGGTCGTTGGGGCAGCAGTCGGAGAAGGGAGCCCCAGACCTCCCCCTCCCCAGCCACATGGCCCAGCTCTTCTGGGGGGCCACAAGGCAGTCCCAGGCCAGTCTGGAAACATAGTCTCCCCAGCATGTCCTGGGTCTTCCCGTGGCTTCCTCCCAAATGGATATGCCCGGAAAACCTCCCCTGGGGAGGCGTCCTGGCAGCATCCTGACCAGAATCCTGAAGCCACCTCATCTGACTCCTCTCTTTGCGGAGGAGCAGCGACTCTACTCCAAGTTTCTCCCGAATGGCCAAACTTCTCACCTTATCTCCAAGGAGGAGTCCAGCCACCCTGCGGAGAAAACTCATTTTGGCCGCTTGGATCCGCGATATCCTTCATTCAGTCACTACCCACAGCTCGTAACCATAGATGAGAGTAGGAACATAGATTGACTGGTATATTGAGAGCTTTGCCTTCTGGCTCCCCTCCCTCTTCACCACGACAGACCGATACAGAGCCTGCATCACTGCAGACACTGTACCGATCAGCCTGTCGATCTCTGTCACTGTGAACCGCTCCAGTGAGAGCTGGAGATAATGGCCTGATGAAACCAACATAACCACATTATCTGCAAAAAGCAGACTTGATCCCCTTGCCACTAACCCAGATCCCCTCGATGCCCTGGTGCGCCTAGAAATTCTGTCCATAAAACTTATGAACAGAATTGGTGACAAAGGGCAGCCCTCAACTCTGACTTACAACCGGTAATGCGGACCAAGCTCCGACACCGTTCATACAGGGACCGAACAGCCCATATAAGGGGTTTGGTACCCCATATTCCTGGAGCACCCCCCACAGGATTTCCAGTCGGACACGGTTGAATGCCTTCTCCAGATACAAAAAAGACATGTAGACTGGTTTGGCATACTCCCGTGCTCCATCAAGAACCCTACTGAGGGTTTAGAGCTGGTCCACTGCTCAACGACGAGGATGAAAACCACACTGCTCTTCCTGAATCCGAGGTTCAACGACCCGGTGGACCCTCCTCTCCAGCACTGCTGAATAGACCTTACCAGGTAGGCTGAGGAGTGTGATCCCCTATATTTGGAGCAAATCCTCTGACCCCCCCCCTTTAAAAAGGGGGATCACCATTCCTGACATCCAGTCCAGCGGCACTGTCCCCAACGTCCACGCAATACTGCAGAGGCATGTCAGACAGGACAGCCCTACAGCATCCAGAGCCTTGAGGAACCCAGGGTCGGACCTCATCCACCCCCCGGGGCCCCGTTACTGAAGAACTTTTTGACAACTTCATTGACTTATGCCCCAGAAATGGGCCGACCCCTCCAGAGTCCCCTGGCTCTGCTTCCTCATTGGAAGGCGTTTCGACGGGATTGAGGAGGTCTGAGAAGTATTCCTGCCACTGATCTACAACATCGTGAGTTGAAGTAAGTGGCAGTGCCCCGCTCTCACTGTACACAGTGTTGACGGAGCACTGCTTTCCCCTCCTGTGCCGCCGGATGGTAGACCAGAATCTCCTCGAGGCCCACCAGAAGTTGGGTGCTGTTGAGTGCATGACCAAAAACAACAGTCAGAACCTGTCCCCCCACCTGAAGGCGGAGGGAGGCTACCCTCTCGTCCCTTTGATTGAACCCCAACATACTGGCGCTGAGTTGGTGGGGGCAATCAATATGCTCACCCTTGTCCGACACCTCTCACCTGGGACAACTCCAGAGTAAAAAAAAAAGAGTCCAGCCCCTCTCAAGAGGCCATGTTCCAGACCCCAAGTTGTGTGTCGAGGTGAGTCCGACTACATCTAGTCAGATTCTCTCAGCCTCGCGCACCAGCTCGGGCTCCTACCCGCAAGAGAGGAGACATTTCATGTTCCAAGAGCCAACTTCAGGAGCCGAGTGTCGGACCGCGAAGGCTCACATAGCACCCGACTCCCCTGGCCCTTCCTGTGGATGATGAGCCCGGGGGAAGAGGGACCCATGTTGCCCCTTCGGGTTGTGCCCAGCTGAGCCCCATGGGTGCCGCCCTGTCCACCAGGGGCTCGTCATTGAGCCCCAACCCTGGGCCTGGCTCAGGGGGGGGCCTGTTGAACTGTGTCCAGCCAGGGGAAAACTTGGTCCAAAATTGTTATCCATCATGAGAGTCTTCTGAGCCGCGCTTTGTCTAGTCCCTCACCTTGGACCTGTTTGTCTTCTTTGGTGACCCTTCCAGGGTCATAAAGCCCCTGATAACGTAAACTCCTCCAACACGGTAAGGTGGCAGTTATGTTTCATTTGTAAAATAACATTTTAAGGATTTGACAAAACTTTTTCTCTGAAACTTTGATGCTTTCCCAGTTTTGCAAAGGGTTGGATTTAATTTTGTTTGGTCTCTAAAATAAATCCGAACGGAGAGACACATTTTTTTTAGCCGCAAGGAATCAGAATGCCATAAACTGGCCAACAGGAAAATAAAAACATGAGGCTTGAAGCCAAAATTGAAATTCAAGGATTAACTGGTGTCTGAAATTTCCAGTATATACAGCAAGCAGTAATTTCAGAGGTCAGAAATCCTTACATGTGAATCAAAATCCAGTACCAGTGCAATAACCGAATCCTGTGCTAAAAAAAGTCGAAAGAAATCCCTTTTTACTTTGTCACATTCAGCTATACATACAGCACAACATTGTTGAATTATTTCCTTTGCAATTATTCCAGCATGGTTCTGTAGACAAAAAAATCCTCAAAGGAACAAATTCTAAAGTCTACATTTGCTCTCTCATTTACACCTATGTTTAAATAAGAGTTCTCAGTTCACCTACCTTTGGGACTAAATGAATGTTGGACTTTGGGAGGAAACCAGTGAACCTAAGCAAAAAGATGGAGAATAAGGAGACTCCACAAAGATAGGGGTTACCCTGAATTAGAACTGGGAACCTTTCTTTGCTGGGTGACAGCAACACTGGTCCCCTCAAGGGAAAATGTCAAGAGCAAATTGTTCAAAGTCAGTAATGTAATTCTGAAATATGTCAAAATCAAGCAGCAGTTAGAGTAGGGTCAGCTTTTTTAGATTTGAAAAAGGCACTCTTATACATAGGCCCTCTGCCTCTTGTGTTTCCTATCAGGAAGTCAAGCCACAACATGCAAGTTGCATATTGACTTGAACAATTGACCACAATACAGGATTCAACAATGGATGACGTAGTGCCGTCTATTGTGGGAAGATGTTTTGGATTAGATTGATGTCAATACGATATTTTTTATCTACATTTTTACACAATTGAGAACATTTTCTAATGCATTGAATGTAAACACTGCAATAGCAACCTGACAGTGAAAACATCCAATAGGATTGATATGAATAAGATTTTGTCAGTGAACTTCCATTCAGACGAGAAGTGACAAAGAAGATCAAAATTTTTCGTGGAAACTGAAAGAATAACCACTTCATCAACAAAGTCTCTGAACATGTAGAAAAAAAAATCTGCTGCCTTTGAGGAAGTTGTGAGGGACTTCTTGGAATTTTGTTTAAAAAAGAAACCGTAGAACATGAACACAGAAATATTCACTTGGTAGTTTATTCTACAACTGCTGGATATTCACAAGTTACCTGAATATGGACCCTTTCCTTGTTTTGTGTTGATAGTGGTAATCCTGAAACAACCATGTGTACTCTGGTACTGATATTGAGGCCCCTAGGTCAGGAAAGCATTTCCCTCTGGGATAAGTTATTGTTGTTGCACCAGGATGCAGCATCCTCCTGACTTTTTCTTTGAGCGTGTCTTTGTCCAGTGTGTGTTTGTATGTGTGTGAGTGGGTGCACATTCACATGTGTGTTTCTGAAAAGCTTTTAATATTCTATATAAAAGTCCCTAAATGTTTTTTTCATCTTCAGTACATACTTAAATATGTTTGGAAAGGAATACAACTACATCAAAAGATGCCTCCTCTTCTCCACTCACTGTGAATGGAGCCTTGACCAGGAGGAGTTTATTTTCTTTGATCATCAGGTGTTTGGACCCTGAACCGTAACACCCTACCAAGGATGGATCAGCAGTAGTGGCCAAGTCACTGCCCATCTTATCCTCCTGGCTTCCAGCTTAATTCCTCCCTCCTGCTCCATAACCAGCAAAAGGCTCTCTCTGCTGCCTCCCCCATCCTCCGAACTGCTATCTTTCTCTCCCTTCCCATCATTCCTATGGCCTTGAGCAGTTTCCATATTGACCTTGCAGGGAACCCTCTGCAGCCTACCTCAACTGGGAACAGCCATGCCTGCAAAGCTTTTCCCCTTTAGTCCTCCAAGAGCGTTTGGAGGACTAAATTTTACCCTCTATTTTCAAAGGCTTGATTGCATTCTTCCTCCCCTGGGACTTTAAGTTTGTTGAGAATGATCTGACTACCTGGGGGAACTACGTTCTTGTTCCATGAATTGGCCTTTTGCTGTTGGCTGATTTTTGTTGTTACCATGAGTCGAGGCTTTTCTCCCTTTCATCTACAAACTGGGTGGGTGTTGTTCACTCATGTGGTTTGTGTTTCTTGCATCTCTCCTGCACCAGTGTGTTCGCTAATGTCATAAGCACTTATCATGGCGCCATCTGTACCTACTTTGGGTGAGTACTGTTTTACACCCTGAAAAGGTGAGTGGTATGGTCCCCCTTTCCCCACAGTGTTTGCACAGTGTTTCCTCTCTTATCTACCATTTGTACAAAGTTGCTGTGGATAGGAGCATGTCGTACACTGATCGCAACAGGAAAGAGATGCAGAAGGGTTCAAGGCCTCATAGATCTGTCCAGGTGATCTTACTGAGGTGGTCCCATTTAGTCCAGGCTCCATTGGTATAGATGTGTATGTGTTTATATACTGTATGTGTGTATAATCAATAATTACCCATTATTATATCAAATGTTTTAGGTTTAAAAGTTTGTCATAACATTTTGAGGTCAAATCACCACCTGCTGGCATGAGTCCCAGGACTCCTGCACCCTGCTGCAACTTGTTGTGAATTTTAATCACACTATTTTGCAAAACAAAGTATTTGAGGTGTATGTCTGTGTGGTGCGTGTCTGAGCAGGTTCATGCATGTTAAAATACTATCAAGCTGTCATACTTCAGCTTGTTTGATGTACTTAGACATGTTTACAGTGTTGGGTAAGGTTCCTAAATACCCGAGTTTAGTGGATGAAGTCTCTGTTATCAAAACAGCAGGAACCTCAGTCACTTCGATGGGAAATGCTCAGAATCACGTGATGTAAACAGTGTTTGGAGCTCCAATTTCAGGGAGAGCAAGATCCCTAAGGATTTCCTTCACCTACATGTAAGTTAAGCCTTTGCGCATTGAAACCGAGATAAAATAATTCAATATTTTATCCATAGTGGACTTAGATAATGTTATCAGATGGCAGCGATCAAATCAGGAGACTGAAACAGGGCTGTGTTACAGGTCAACACTCTGAAACAGCTGCTGCTTCTTCAGGGTACTGTAAGTCGAAGCGCCAGATGACCCACAATATACTTGTAGTTCTCTTGTTAGTTCACTAAAACAAATCGCCTGGATTTATCAAGGTTTATAAATTAATCTGTCTCACTCCCTTAGCTAAGCTATGAGCCCCTCTGCTTCGTACAGTTTATCATCACTGAAAACATAAATCGTAGTGTTCGAAAGGAATTAGTTGCATCATTTTGGTAATAACGACTAAAACAATGATTTTTTTAAAAATTGAATGTCATGTTGAGTTTAAGGCATTTTTAAGAAAGTTAAATCTTGTTTTTTTTTTCCCTTGCATTCCACTGAACCACAGATTCAATGCAATTTCAGCTTTTATCCTCTTCAAGAAATATACTTTGTTTATGTTTTGTCTGGACTTAACTCATCTGGTTCCCTTGCACTTTTTTTTGAAAAAATCATGTTCCATGTTCCCATTTTTGTATGTATCACAGTTTTTTTCTCTGAAGGTCAAAGTCCGTGCTCAGTTGAGAAGGGAACAAAAACATGATCGGAGTCATCAGATCAGACAGTGGTGATGAGTCACATGATGGTGATGCCTAGTCATTGTGTCTGTCTGTCATTCTTCTGCACAATCAGCTGATTCTTTGGTGTCAGGACATTTTTTTCCAGGGAGTGTAAACTTGTGATCTTTTTTTATATCTGTTATCATAAATGTTTGTAGATACCACAGCAAAAAGAGTGACGACACACTGCCCTCTAGTTGCTGCAGATTAAAATGAAGCTGGGAAACAATCTGCAACCTAAAATATCCTGTAATATTCCTTGCATTCATTGGTATGCATTACTTTCTCTCAGTTTTTCTGTTTAGTCATTGGTGACATTTTAAATCCATATTCAAGGACTTTTTTTCTGTAGATTTCATTAAAGAATTTTCACAGAATTTAAAAGTTACATTTTAAGCTAAATATCTCTATTAATTATAATTTCAGACTGGGAACCTTCAGACGTTTTTCAGAATATAATTCTCAACACAAGGGGGGGCAGCAGACGATAATTTTATGACTTGTAATGACAGCTGGTCTTTAATAAAATGAGTCAATCATTTCTTTAATATGTTTTTGGAATAAAATAATTAAATTTAATTCTAAAATCATTGTCAATTGTCATTGTTGGATAACAAGAATTAGGCAGCATTTAGAAACACATGGCCATATACTCCTTCTGGTGTCAAAGTGGGTGTTGGGGATGGTTGCCATAATCTTGCTTCTAAGTGTTTTGGCTATGTAGAGCCTGTGTTGTAATCGCTTGATCTAGATTGGTTTTAATATTTTGTTGTTTAATTACATGTAAATGTGACAGGTTACAATCCTTTTATGATTCATTCATTATTTCATTGTCCATACTGCTTATTCTGCTCCCAGGGTCTCACAGTGGCTGGAGCCGTTTGCCTTTTGGCCAGCGATGGCCAAGCAAAGAGTAAGGTTTAATCTGAAGCAATCACCAGTTTGTCACATGTTCATAGATTGAGACATACAACTGTTTACTCTCTAATTCATGGGTAATCCTGAGTCTCCTCTCAGGCTACTATATGTTTTTGGATTGTGGGAGGGACCTGGGGCACCCGGAGAAAGCTCACACAGACATGAGGTGAACATGTGAACTCGTAGAGACTGTCATCCTGGAACTGAGAGGAAATCAGGGTTAAGCCCCATCTGTTGCCCAAGGCCAGCTATGTTTGGTTCCTTTGAGCAGGAGAAGATCTGAAGCTTTTCCATTTATTTGGATTTCCTGCTCATGTATATTTTACCAAATGAACAGCATGTATAAAGCAAATTATAACCTTTCATTCTCAACTGTTTCATTTCTTACTGACAAAAAGTCAACATGAATGGATAAAATTACGTTTTAAAGTTGGATTTTGTGAGACCCTTTCAAATAGGTGAAAGCCCTCTGCTGGATTATTACAGGGTATGAGGGGTGCAAAAACAGACACAACCACTGGTTCTTTGATTATTCTGCATGTTCATAGATTTGTGTTTTAAATGAATGAATGTTTCAATTACTCTTTAAAAGATATACTCATTACCAATTTTCTTCCTCTGACACACAAACATCTTCTTTTTACAGTTGGCATCATTCCCAGTCATCTTGCCTGAAAAGGAAACACCAAGATTTACATCATCGTTTGACTATTTTTGACGGCATGGTGGACACACAATTTGTGTGTGTCTGTGTATGTGTGCGTGTGAACCACTAACAAGCAGTTCTCCTTCTTGTTAGAGTTGTCCGGACAAGCAGACAGTTGATCTTCACTGGTAGAGTTGAGTCGGTCTACTTCAACACTCCCTGGAGGCACAGAGAGTCTCAGCATCCCTCAGTCTGTGTATCACTTACTTTTACTTTCACATTGCAATCCACTCAACTTTATCCGGTAGGCGCCAATCCAAATCTCATTTTGTGTGCTGTCTTCTTGGTCAAGCAGATACATGACTCTTTGCGCCACCAGTCTGTTTTCAATGGAAAGCGGTAATCCCACCCTGTGACCCCTTAAAAGCTATTACAAAACCGCAAGACACAAAAAGAAAACAAGTGAATGTCACTCTGAGCCCTCAACTGCAAAGTCTAACCTGCAGAATTGTAGTCAGCCTCCACAACTGCGTTATGTCAAGCTTTTGGAAGCTGAAAAACCTTCAAAATATTCTGTCTACATCATTTTGCTTCATGTGTTCGAAGAACAGATTATATAATGGAACATTCTTTTTTCTTTTTTTAGAAGACGCAACTAAACCACTGTAGAGAAATTATCAAAAAGTGCCTTAAATGGTATGAAGGTGTAAGGCTATAGGAGAATGTAAACTGTGACTCATGGTGAAATAGTATTGTTAACAACCCCAGGCATATCCCTGAGACATTCAAACCATAAAAAAACTTGGGAAAATGTGTTATGAAATAAAAGCTTCATGTGCATTTTAGCTGTTCCATTATCACGTCCTCAATGCATAACTCTTCAAATAAACCTTACAGCAGCTCAAGGCATATAAGGCACATGCAATCCTTTCCAGAAGTGGAACCAGTAAAGTACAATTGAGTGAAAGTTAATTTAAAGTATAAAATCATGTACTATACTTGTTGAAAGGAAAAGGTTACAACCCCTATAAATACTGTCACGTATGCTGTTTCAACAGGATTAAAAGGGTTAAATCTTGATGATTTTTGAATGCAGCCTCAGGGGCACAGGTCAGTGTCTCCCTGTGCTGGTCCAAAGCCTGGACAAATGCAGAGGTTTGCATCAGGAAGGGCGTCTCGCGTAAAACTTTTGCCAAAACCAAATATGCGAATCGAACCACATAATCTCATACCGGATCAGTCGAGGTTAACAACAACCCCCATTGGTGCCGATAACCTACAGGGTACCAGTGGAAATTGGGCTATTGTGTGCTAAAGAAGGAGAGGAGGAAGCCGTGTTCGGAAGCAGAGAGAGAAGAGGAATGGCAAGAGTCTGGTACTGAGAGTAGGGACTTTGAATATTGGAACAATGACAGGAAAAGGTAGAGAGCTGGTTGCCATTATGCAGAAAAGGAAGGTGGATATAAGGTGTGTCCAGGAGACCAGATGTGAAGGTAGTAAGGCTAGAAGCTTAGGAGCAAGTTTTTTAGTTGTACTTTCATTGTACTGAGAGGAAGAGAAATGGAGTCGGAGTTATCTTGAGGGAGGAGTTTGTTAGGAATGTTTTGGTGAAAAGAATATCAAATAGATTTATGAGTCTGAAACTGGAAATTTGAGGTGAAATGTTCAGTGTCGTGGCTATGCCCCTAGTGGCTATGCCACACAGATGGGATGTGAGTTAGAGGAGGAGGAGAAGTTCCGGAATGAGTAAAATGAAGTGATGCAGATGATCCCCAGAGATGAGAGAGTGGTAATTGGTGTAGACTTCAATGGAGATGTTGGTTCAGAAAATAGAGGAGATGAAGAAGTGATGGGCAGGTTTGGTATCCAGGACAGGAACACAGAGGCACAGATGGTGGTAGACTTTGCAAAAAGGATGGAAATGGCTGGAGTGAATACTTTTTTCCAGAGAAGACAGGAACATAGGGTAATGGTTTTGAGGGAGGAGTAGAGAAAGGCTCTGAGGTCAGGGAGAGCTTCCAGATGACTGGACAACTACAGCTAATGTGATCAGGGAGACAGGTAGGACAGTATTTGGCGTGTTGTCTGGAAAGGAAAGTAGATAATGAGACTTGGTGGTGGAATAAGGAAGTATAGTAGTAAATACAGAGCAAAGGAAGCAAAGAAGAAGTGGGACACTGAGGGGACTGAAGACAACAGACAGGAGTACAGGAAGATGCAGTGTAAGGTAAAGCTAGCAAAGGCAAAACAAAGGACTTATGATGACTTGCATGCTTGGTTGGACAGTAAAGAGGAATGAATGATTTATACAGGTTGGCAAAACAGAGAGATAGAGATGGAAAGGATGTACAACAGGTCTGGGTGATAAAGGAGCGAGAGGGAAACGTATTGTTAGAAGAGTGATGGGAAGATGGAAAGAGTACTTTGAAGAGCCGATGACTGAGGAAGAGGGAAGGGTAGAAGAGGTCACTATTGTAGACCACAAAGTAGCAGAGATTAGTAAAAGTGAAGTGAGGAAGGCATCGAAGAAGATGAAGAGAGGAAAGGCAATGGATGATAAACCCGTGGAGGTACGGATGAGTCGAGAGAGGCAGTGGTAGAGTTTCTGGCTAGATTATTCAACAAGATCTTAGAGAGTGAGGAGATGCCTGAGGAATGGAGAAGAAGTGTGACGGTGTGGCTCTCACCCAAGGACTGAGGGCTTGGGGGGCATGGTTACAGCATTAATATATGCTGGTGTTCCCGAAAGTTCTAGAGAGATTAATTATTGGTGTGTCTATGCATTAAAGTATGAACACCTCCACAACTCTGCCGTAATTTTTCCTTGTCGACACACCACCTTGGTTACCCCGACATGATCACGTCTGATAGCCAGGAAATATGGATTCTACCTCGGCTACGTCGCCCCATCTCGCACAACCGGCCCTGCCCATCACGGCTTTCCGGCTGCCGGAGTCCTGGCAGAGCAACCCGGCCGCCTGGTTTCAGCATGCGGAGGCAATTTTCCACCTCAGCCACGTCACCCCGTGCCCATCACGGCTGTCCGGCTGCCAGAGTTGTGGCGGAGCGACCGGACCACTTGGTTTCAGCACACGGAGAATCATGTCGGAGGAGACAAGGTACTTTTTGGTTGTCGCGGCGCCGGACTAGCAGAACACCAGGTGGTCCATTGAGCTATTTCGCGAAGTTATGGGAAAGAGTAGTGGAAACTAGACTGAGAGCAGAGTCCGTATTTGTGAGCAGCAGTATGGCTTCATGCTTTGAGAATGCTAATAGAGAAGTACAGAGAAGGTCAGAGGGAGCTGCATTGTGCTTTTGTAGACCTAGAAAAAGCATACTATACGACAGGGTGCCGAGAGAAGAACTCTGGTTTTGTATGAGGAAGTCTGGAGTAGCAGAGAAGTATGTTAGACTGGTCCAGGACATGTATGCTGGTTGTGAGACAGTGGTGAAGTGTGCTGCAGTTGTAACAGAGAAGTTCAAGGTGGAGGTGGGACTTCATCAGGGATCAGCACTGAGCCCCTTCTTGTTTGCAGTGGTGATGGACAGGCTGACAGATGAGGGAAGACAGGAATCTCCATGGAACATGATGTTTGCAGATGACATTGTGATCTGTAGTGAGCGAAGGGAACAGGTGGAGGAAAATCTTGAGAGGTGGAGGTATGTTACGGATAAGGAGAGGAATACAGTTAGTTGCAGCAAGACAGAAAATGTGTGTGTGAATGAGAGGAACCCGGGAACAGTGAGGTTGCAGGGAGTGGAGATCAAGACATTGGAGGATTTCAAGTACTTAGGGTCAACAGTCCAGAGCAACGGAGAGTGTGCAAAAGAGGTAACAAGTAAGTGGTTTAAGCAGGTTGGAATGGGGGGAGAAAAGTGTCAGGGGTACAATGGGATAGACTCTCTGCCACACTGAAAGGAAAGGAGTCCTTCAGAGGTACAGCACATGTTTGATGTTTTGGAGAGAAGGTCAGAGAAGCTAGACTGAGATGGTTCGGTCATGTGCAGAAGAGGGGATAGTGGATATATTGGTAGACGGATGCTGGAATTGGAGCTGCCAGACAGGAGGTTGAGAGGAGGATCAAAGAGAAGATATATGGACGTAGTAAGAGAGGATATGAAGTTAGTTGGTGTGAGAGAGGAGGTTGATTCGCTGTGGCGACCCCTGAGGGGAAAAGCCTAAAGGAAAAGGAGAAGATCTTTATGATACTTGCTTGAACAGGATAACTCAAATTTGTATCCAAGCAAATACCCACTGTTCTCATTTTATTTTATTGAAATAAATGGTTGGACTATTTACAGTTTTAGGTAATTTCATTGATCATTTCCTGATTTTTGTCAAATCTTGTTGCAGCATCTGAACCTCCCAATAATTTTCAAACATTTTCATCATTTTATTATAATAATTCATGTACCTTTTCCAAACCGAATTTAATATTGTGTGCCCCTAATTTCTTGATAAGTACCCACATTTATTTGTTACTATTTCAAAGCATTTTTTTCATAGCAATTCTCTTAATGCAATTTTATTCAGAATGTATGGTGTTTCCTTTTTATTGAGACATATTCTTAAATGATTTTATGAAAAAAATGATTATTTTTATTTTCTCTTATTTGTGAATAATTTTTCACTGATTATAGTGTACAATTTTTTTTTTTAAGCAAATCACCTCTTTTCCTAAAAAAATCATTGTAAAAACATTTGAAAAGTATTCACCTGAAAGAAAAGAAACAAGATCACTGAGACAAGAAAAGTATTTGTAATTTTAATGGAAAAAATATATTCACATCATTTGGTCGAAATAATTGAATTTGTATGCCAATCATTTCAGTAATCTATGTCAATGAATCATTGTAGTTCTATGATATTTTAAGGAGTAAGTCAAGTTTTCATATACTTCTTCTAAAAGTTAATACTAATTTTTGGCATCCGCTAATTTTCTGTTGTTAATTTGTTGTTTTTTCTTCATTTTTTGAAAGTTTAACCCAAGATATGAAATACTGATTTTACACATAGCATTTCCAGCTTTTCTTTTTAGGTACATAGAACAGAACACAGTGCTGACATTTTTTCATCACAAAGGGCTGACAGTTTGACAGAATTAAGGTCTCATCATTTAAAATGATTGCATAATTTTGTTTACAAAGTATGCAGGAAAAAAAACATGTATTTTATTTCCTCAGGTAATCTTTGCAAATCTTGCAAATCTTGCAAAAAAACAAATCCATATGAAATTCATCTACTTTCTTATTTTGCATTTTTTATCTTAATTTGTATGTTGATGTTGGTCATCTTTAACAGATAGAAATGATCTTGGCTTTTTATTGATTGTTCCATATTAAAAGCAAACAAGCAAACAAACAACACCCTATGATACTGACAATGACAACAGCCTTGTTGTTGGGATCCGGCTGCTCGTTAAGCAGCAGCCGTGTAGGAGAGTGAACTCCAACAGGTGCGGGTCATCGAGTCTCGTCAAGCTGAAAATAAAGGGAGCCTGTTGCCAGCCAGTCGTTGCTAGATTGTTGGTTCCCTATTCGTCTCCCTTTGCAATTTCTACATCAAACTCCTTTAATGCCTTACCTCCTCAGAGTGTCGTTGTGTTTTGGTCAAACCCCTACATTAAACATGACCGAACATTCTGGCCAATCTGACCCAGCGGGCACTCTCAGGAGGGCCATAGCTGAACAGAGCTCTGCAATTTCTTTGCATGACACTGCTCTTAGGGTCCTTAGCGGACGACAAGATCTCACCAACCAGCGACTGGCTCAGCTCACTAAGTTGCTGCTTGGACTTCAGTCTGATCCATCTCCACCTGCAGAGGCCCACTCTACTTCCTGAGGGGTTACCTTTCCCATTCTAGAGAGATTCTCAAGATGTAGGTTGTTGTGGGGGATTCCTTTTACAATGCACTCTGGTGTTCAACTGTTCACCGTACTGCTTCCCCCATGAAGATGCCAAGATCTCTTTTGTTCTCGGACTTCTCACTGACAAAGCCCTGAGATGGGCCGAGGCCCGATTCAGGACTACTCCAGCTTTAGGTGCACTTTCTCTCAGTTCATCCAGGAATTCAAGCAGACCTTTAGCAGAGATTCCAATCACACCGCCTGGTCCTGAAACCTCTGGATGATTAAAACGGGTCAGAGAACCGTCTCTGAACTCTCCACTGAATTTAGAATGCTTGCAGCTGCATCTGGGTGGAGTCCCCCCCGGGCTTAAGAGCAACTTTTATCAAGCTCTGCTTGAAGGACCAACTAGCCCCCTTGGAGGAGCCTGAGACTCTAGATGAACTTATTTCCTTGACCATCCGCCTGGATACTCATCTGACGGACAGAAGCAAGGCGGTAACTAGACGACAGGTTGTGCGCAACACTTATGATCCATCGCCTTCAAGCCCTTTCTCTCATCCCAGACACAGGTCTACTAATCCAGAACCGATGCGGGTCGGCTGGACCCACCTGTCCCAAGAGGAAAGCCAGCGTTGGGTCAGGAGCGGCTTACGTATGAATTGCGGTTCCCCCGGTCACTCCATTTTTTGTTACCCTCTGTTGAAGGATTGCACCCGCCAGTAGAGGCAGGAGTACTGGTGGGTGGGACTCTTTAACACAATCCTCCTCATTTAACTGTACCTGTGACTAGTATGTGAAGGCACAGCTCATGGCCTCCACAAGGGCTGAACAGAATCTAATCGATCCCAGCGTGGCCTGCCGTCTCAACCTACTCCCTGAACTGTTGCCCACTCCACCTTCTGTCTCTGCCCTGAATGGGAGGATTCTGACTGCCATTACTCACAAAACCAACCCAATCACTTGAGGTAACCACAGGGAGACTATGGAGTTCCTCCTTTTCCCTGTTGATAACTTCCCGCTTGTTAGGGTTTCCATGGCTGGCCCAACACAACCCCATGTCCATTGGGCTACTGGTTGACTTGAAAGCTGGAGCTCATTCTGTCTAACTGCCTAAAATTTGCCCTACAATCTTCCAACCAGACCTCAAAACTCCAGAACCAAACATAGACTGAACTTGTGTTCCACCGGAATACCACAGCTTGTGCACAGTCTTCAGCAATGACAAAGCTCTGTCCTTGCCGCCACACAGGCCCTATGACTGTACTGTAGACCTCTTTCCTGGAGCTGAAGTAGGCTGTACAACCTGTCTAGACCTGAACGTGAGACCCTGGTGGACATCTGTGATTCTGTGGCTGCTGGAATGTAATCAGACCCTCCTCCTGTCCTGTGGGGGCTGAATTTTTCTTTGTCCAGAAGAAAGATGAGACCCTACGCCCCTGTATTGACTACCATGGGTTGAGCCAAATCACTGTTCGGAACAGACATCCCCAACCACTGATCTCAGCTTTCAAATCCATTCAGGGGTCCACCATTTTTACTAAGTTGGATCTCTGAAAAGCCTACCATCTTGTTCAGATCCACCAGGGAGATGAATGCAAGACTGCCCTCGAGCCCCATCGGATACTTGGAGTACCTGGTCATGCCTTTTGGACTTTGCAATGCCCCAGCTGTGTTCCAAGCCCTGAAACGATGTACTCCATGATTTTCTAAATCTATTTGTGTATTGGATGATATTCTCTTTCTCCACCACCAGAGGCATGTCAGTTTGGTTCTCCAGCGACTTTGAGAACAGTCTTGACATCAAGGTTGAAGTATGAGTTCCACAAGCCGTCTGTAGCATTCCTCTGTTATATCATAGAGAGTGGACAGATTCGTACGGATCCTGAAAAGTTGAAAGCGGTCTTGTATTGGCTGGTCCCACAAACAGCTCCAGAGGTTCTTGGTTTTTGCCAATTTACTGCCAATTCATAGGAAATCAGTCTGACTGCTTCCCCACTGACCACTCCCACCTGCACAAAGACCACCTTCTTATGGTCTCATGAAGCCAACTCCACCTTCCTGGACCTGAAGTTCTCCCAAGCACCCATACTTATCCTGCCTGACCCCCATAAACAATTTATTCTTGAGGTTGATGCCTCTGAAACGGGGGCTGGTGCGGTCCTATCACAACGCATGAACTCTGATGGAAAACTTCACATTTGTGCCTTTTTCTCCTGCAGGTTATCCCCAACCGAAAGGAATCACGATGTGGGGGATCGGGAACTTGTAGCTATCAATCTTGTGCTAGTCTGGAAAGGATCATAAGAATGAAGCTTACCTCTAGTCAGCTAAATGTGTCAACTCGCGTCAATCCTGTTGGTCTCTTTTCTTTTCCAGATTCAACCTCATCTCGTATTGCCCAGGTACCCAGAACACTTCAACCAGTATCTTGTCTGGGAGGGCTATGGCCCTGAGTGTTAGACAACTTTCTGTTACCATTGTATTCTGAGATTCCCTGTACTTTTCCACTTCTCTCTGATACATACTCCCCTTTCTGTGCTTTTTCATTTTTTCATGTGAGACATAAGCCCATTGATGCTCTCTCACAGTCATGTAACGGTCTTGAAGGTAGCCACTGTCTCCCATCCCATTTTTATCTGTGTCCACACCTGTTTTGTGTACTTTATTTGATCTCTATTGTAGTGTTCGGCGAGGAATAATTGGAGAGATGATCTTTAATACTGAGCACCACTATCCAACCACCAAAGTGCACTTCTCGGGCACTTATAAAGCTCCGGCTTAAGCCAAGCCTCCTAGTCCTGTGGGGTGAGAGGCCATGCCCGTCAGTGTCCCCCACCGAGCACCCACAAGGGACCCTAGAACCAAACTAGTGCCTCACGGAAGGTCTGATCGGCCTGCCATAACGGCTGCGGTGTTCCTCGCTAGGAACAGCCGGGGACACTGGACCCACCTGGAGAACCCAGAACGGCCTGTCTACCTACTAGCCATCCCCGTCACTGGGCGGGGATGGCTAGTAGAGACGTCAGACAGGAGGGCAGGGCCACCCTCTCAATGGCTTGTGATCCTTACACGTTACGAATGAGCGGCCTTCCAGCAGAAAACAAATGACGCATTGCCAAACACAGGGCCAACAACGCCCTGTCAAACATGCTGTACTTTATCCTGGAGTTATCCTGGAGTTTTTGCCGCTAAAGAATGCAAGGGGTTGCTATGCGTTCACCACCTGCTGTTAAACCACAGCCCCCATCGTGACTTAACTATACGTCGGTCATCAACTCTATGGGTGGGTCGGGTGCTGGATGGACAACAAGGGCGCACTGAACTCCCTCAAAAGCCCGAACCCGCTCTGGAGTCCAGTCGATCATATCGATCCCCCACCTGGACCGCAGAGCCCCGTAAAGTGGCTGAAGGAGGTGGGCAGCGTGAGGGAGGAAACAGTTGTAGAGGTTCACCATGCCCAAGATCTCCTGTAGTGTCCTGACCGAGGCCAGGCGGGGAAAACCAGTCACTGCTCGCACCTTTGCAGGCAATGGAATTGGACCTTGCGGTGAAATGCAAGGGCCAGGAAGTCAATCACAGACTGGACAAACTGACATTTAGCTGGGTTGACTAAAAGGCCGTGTTCGTCCAGATGATGGAAAACCTGTGTCAGGTGCATCAGGTGCTCGTCAGCCGACAGGCTGGCCACCACTATATCGTCCAGGTAGACAAACACAAAAGTGAGGTCACGCATCACTGAGTCCATAAGCCTCTGAAAAGTCTGAGCGGCACCCTTCAAGCCGAAAGGCATGTGCAGGAACTCGAAAAGCCCAAACGGGGTTACCATCGTGGTCTTGGGCAAATCCTCCATGTGCACAGGCACCTGGGGATAACCACACACCAGATCGGTCAGTCTTGGGCACTATGTTGAGCAGGGAGGCCCATGGGCTGTTGGACCGCTGCACTATTCCATGGCATTCCATGGAGGCAAACTCCTCTGGAGGTCACTAGCTTGGCCGCATCTTGGTGGTCCCACCGTGGGGATGAAGTGCTCCACGGCGGGCCTCGTAGATGCGGTGGACAACGTGGGCATCGTTAGCGAAGGAAAGTTCGTCGGCAAATGTTGGTACGCATCCCACGATCCCAAAAAGTTAGCGTGAGCTGCCGTCCCCGTCTTGCACAGATAGGTGGTGAAAGATATGGCGTCAATTAAGCGGTGGTTCCCGACATCCACGGGCAGGCCATTGGTGCACAAAAAATCCGCGCCGATGATGGGGCCCGTGCTGGAGGCGATCGCAAAGTCTCATTCAAAACGCCAGCCATCTTCACTTTCCTCCAATTAAAACTGTTTCAGTTCTCTTAATTTTGTGTTCATCCAATTGTAAGTCAATATTCAAACTATTGCCCAGTCCATTTGTAGCTCACCAAATAGCTTTAAATTTGAACTTCAAAGCAGAGTAACCAACCACCATTTCATTAGGTGCACACGTGTGTGTTTGTGTTTGTTGGGGGATAGGGGTGTTTTTCATTTTTCTTATTTTCAGTTATACTTTAGCAGGTTTTATAATGCTTTTCTCGAAACTATTTCATTCATTTTTTTTTTCATCATTCACAACCGCTGCTTCACTGCTTTGATAAGATTAGTTGGAATACTCCATTTGAAATGTAAATGTACCTGTTTGAAAAATAACAAAAAAAATATACAATTCAAATCATGGATAACATATTGCAAACAGTCAAATTGAAAAGGACACATTAGTTAAAATGACCCTCAAAAGTAATCAGTCTTACTTAAATTTCTAAGTTTCCTCCAGCTGATCTGAGGTTTGATCCAAATGTGTGTATCTGCTCGTTTGTAGTCGCCCCCCCCGCATCCCAACCCTCGGGAACGGCACCCACTCCAGGTCTGATCTGCGGCTGTGTCCGCATGCGCAGTCATCTCTATTGTGGGAAACCGACGTGAAGGGAGCCGACTTGAGGGGTCTGGCGGCTATGAAGGTGAAGTGCCCGCGCCGTTTCTGCCGCTAAACATGCGGAACGGCAACCGATTCCCGGGCGGTGATATGGCGGCCGGAGGCAGCGGCGGGCGGCGAAGGAGCGACGGGTGGAGGGGGTTGCTCCGCTGGAAAACCTGCCTCCTCCCCATCTTGATGTGGGTCGTCTCTGTGTGCGGAGAGGAGAGGACGTTCATTGTGGAGGTAGGCGACAGCGACAGCTAAGAACAAACAGTGGGATCTGGAGGTTGTGTTTGTTTGTGCGGTGGGGCTGAGGGGGTTCTTGCATCAGTTCATCTCAGGCTGGAAGTCGACGAACCCTTCTGCCATTGCCGGAGTGGAGGCGGGTTGGGGGATTGTGTCACAGATGGAAGAAAGTATTTTGTTTTTGTGCGTCAGGTTATGTACACAAACTCACACTGCCGATGATTCACCCCCTTCTTCAATGAGTGACTTAATGGCTCTCATTTCTCAGTGGAACAGAAAACAGAGTCCACAGAAATTAAGACATTTTCATTAGATTCTGACAAGAATTATATTTTCGATTGAATTTTGTTAGAATTTATACATCACATAACTGCATGATGATGTTGATGATGATGAAGGTGGTGACGAAGACGAATATTATGATGACAATGATGAAGGTGGTGATTGTTGAGATTTTGGTGATGATGAAGATAAGGAAGATGATAATGATGATAACCATAAAGACGATAACAGATGGTGGTAAGGATAAGTTGATTATGCTGGTGTTGATCCTGAATAGAATGATGATGATAATAGAATTGGAGATGAATGCAGATTGCTGTTGATTAATCAGAATTTAAAAAAAATAAATCAGCTCAGAAAGAGGTCTTGTGAAATGATAGACATTAAACCACATTTTTGTTTTGCAAATTATGCTTAACCTTTGAAAAAAACAACAACACAACTAGGCTGTATTTCTGCATATGTATATATGTATATGTGTTTGACTGTTTTTGGGTCTGTGTGTGTTTGTGTCTGTTTTTTGAGATTTTTTTGGTATCAGTTGATGTGTGTGGCTTTGTATTTGAGTATGTGTGTCCTTGTTCATGTGACATTTTGCCATTATAGCATGAAACACTTGAATTCACACACCTGGCTCAGATTCAATACATTTTAAAATGGTTCAATGTAAATTAAGGTTTCATTTTAAATGCATACTTTCAATACATAGATGTGGCCTTTAGCAATGTCCTGGATCAAATCCCTGTCAATTAGGGATTTCGCACTCCTGCAGCCAAGATGGTTTCCATGGAAAGGAACCTGTGGATCTTAAACAGATCCATGGGGTAAACTGACTCGGATTTCAGAACACCTCCCAAAAAAGAACCACCCGCTCCTTCAAAAGTGAAAATGATGTAGCAGCTGAACATGAAGACCTACTCCTGTATTATTGATGAAGGAATTGAGATGTTCAGTATACATCTGGTGCTCTAATCAAGGCCTGGGTCTATTCAGACTGAGATCCATTGTAACTAGGATCCGTCCAGAGCAGGAATCAACAGGATGTCGCTTGATGAGGATCCATTTAATCTAGGATCTACCCAGAATCAATCAGGACAAGGATGCCTTGAAACCAAAATGCATTCAGACCAGCAGTCATCAGGATCAAGATCAAGGCTTTTAAATGAAACTGGAAATGAACAACTTGTGAGAATCATCAAGAATATTATCAGTCAAAAAAGACAAATCAGTTACTTGGGACATCATTTTTTTGTTCGCAGGGTGATGATCATGATCATCATAGTGATGATACTGGTCTAAATGACAATATGCATATTGCTGATTGTCAAAAGAAGTTAAAAACAACTGAGAAATAAGTCATGTGGCACAAAAAAGACGCAAAATGTTAATTTCAGTTTCCACCCTTGTGTTTATGTCCCTGTGTGTGTGTGTGTGTGTGTGTGTGTGTGTGTGTGTGTGTGTGTGTGTGTGTGTGTGTGTGTGTGTGTGTGTGTGTGTGTGTGTGTGTGCGCGCGCGCACGCGCATGTCGCAAGAGTAATCATTACATATTGAGTTCAAGCACCTATCTTACATCCAAATAACCTTGAAATCTTTCTTCTGGAAAACAAGGATTCACTTTAAATATATGTGTGTGTGTGTACTAATAAGGGTTGTTTACTAACAATGTTTACGTTAAAGTAAATTGTTCCTAAATAAATGCCTCTTGTTCATGAGAGATATTGGGCTCCTGCAGCTACAAAGGTCATGGAAACATTGGATGTCATATTGACCCAAAATGCAAGGAGCAAACTAAATGATTTCTGACCATCTCATAACCCCTGTGTGCGTGCGCGCGCACGCACAAACACACACATCCATGTGTTCCCATGAACACACACACACACACACACACACTCACTCACCTCTGTTGAACTCTGACTGTCTTCCATCTACCCTCTCAAGTCTAAATATAATCCTCCTTTATCATTGATGATGATGATGATGAAGCAGGTGGAAACAAAAACAGCTCTCAAAGTGGCCAAACTGGAATCCATTCAGACTTGGATCCAACAACATCTAGGATCAATCAGTGATAGGATCTATCTCGATTCAAATCCACCAATATCAGAACCATCTAGAATAAGATCCATTAGGAGTAGGATCCATTCAAATCATCAATTCATCCAGAAAAGGGTCATTTCAGACCAGGATTAAACAGGATCCATTGGCACCTGGATCCATCCAGGTCAGAATCTGTTAAGTCCAGAATCCATCCCAATCCATCTAGACAGGTATCCTAACAGGATTCAACCAGACCGGAATCCATCATTACCAAGGTCAATCTCAACCCATAGGGAATCCATGGGGATTGTAATCTATTCTGATGATGATCGGTCAGGATCAGTATGCATCAGGACCACTATCCATCAGGAGCAGGATGCATCCAGACCAGTACTGAACATAGTTCATCAGTGCCGGTAGCCATCCAGAGTAGCATTCCTCCAGACCATGATCCATTCAGACCAAGATCCATAATGACCAGAAACCATTAGTACCAAGATCTATTCAGACTAACATCCATCTAAGTCAGGGTCCAACATGATCTATGAAGAACAGGCTCCATCAGCATTAGGATTTATCCTGCCCTAGATCCACCCAAACTCGGAACTATCAGGTTCCGCCTTCACCAAGATAAGATAAGATAAGATAATACTTTATTGATTCCCATAGGGGAAATTCGGGTGTTGCAGCAGCAACATTAGAGGGAAAAGAAAAAGATGCACCAAGAGCAGTATTCAGCAGTATTCAGCAGGATCTATTAAGAACAGACTCCATCAGCACACTTCAAGACTAGGAGTTATCCAAACATGGATCCACCATGACGAGAATGTAACAAAGGTCATCCAGACCATGATCCATAATTCCAAGGATCCACGCAGGCTAGAATCTATCAGAACGAGGATCCATCCAGACCAAGATCCAACTCGATCCATATAGGACAGAGTTGATCAGGACCAGAATCGCTCCAGATCAGGCAATGTATTGGGCCTCCCAAAAAACTCTAGGATACAGATGATGAGTTTCCATGAAGTTTACTGGGAATCTTGGGAAACTATGACACAATACAACAAAAAATTACTGCATTTTAAAACAAACAAAACATCACAGCACTATCTTATACATAGCATAGCTCAGCTATCCTAACGGCAAAGCCAATAGGGTGGAACGTGACCAATCAAATGAAAACAGTCAGCAACGGCAAAATATATAGCTAACTTAACTTTGTGACAACTAGCATCACAGCAGTTTTAATAGTCACACAAACTTAAATAGCTTCCTAACTTTGTGATTGAATAAATAATACTCACAGACATTGCCTTAGCCAAGAGGGAGAGAGAATAGTCTACCAGCTGCAGGGCTGCTGACTGTTACTGTAGTACTGTAACACCACTCACACCACTGTACCTGATGGCCGTAAGGTAAATTTTCCTCCTGTCTCCCAGCATTCACTGCTTCCATGTTGCTATGGTAACAAATAAATATCACAAAGAACTGTTTTCTAAAAACAAACATTTTGTAGGGACATAACATGCATCATCCAGATTAGTATCCATAAGCACCAAGAGCTTTAAGGAACTGGCTATTTGAATGTATTTTATGTATGTATGTGTATGAGTGTTCCTGTGTTTGTATGTGAATTTCTTCGTCTGTGTGCTTCTTTGCGTGTGTCGGTGAGTGTATGTGTATTTTACCAGGCATACTGTCCATTGGAAGACTTTAAGACAGTTACATATTCTAAATGTTACATTAGGATAAGACTGGATAGGATAGGATAATACTTTATTGATCCCCATAGGGGCAATTTCTTTGTCGCAGCAGCACAACAATAACAATATAAAAAAAATAGTCATATTATAAATAAGCACAAAACAATTAAAAGCAATATAAAGAATTAAAAGACAGAAAGTAAAAAACAAAACAACAAATAAACATATATATATATATATATATATATATATATACACAAACACAAACATGCACCTGTACAAACATCCATACATACATGCATATACACTTACATACATATATACAAACATATACACATGCACCCAAAAATAAGATAAATAAGTGAAGGTTGAGAGTAGAAATAAATAAATAAACAGTAAGGTTGGGGTGGAATAAATAAGTAAACAGTAAGGGTGAGAGTAGAACCAAAATTGACAACAACAAGGGCAACGATAAGGACAGTTAGGCAACGACAATGAAACAATGGCAACGATAAAATAAACAGGATGCGATGGAGTGATATCAATCGGGGTAAAGTGGACAACAGAGTTAGGGCACAACATGAGTGAGTGAGTGAGTAGTGAGGTGGTGGTCGCACAGATGCACCTCCAGGCAGAGTTGTGTGCCCTCCAGACTACTGTTATTCAGTCTGATGGCCCTGGGCACAAAGGAGCGTCTGAAGCGTTCAGTTCTGCACTGGGGTGGGATGATCCACCGTCAGGATAGGCCTTGCTGAAGGGATTATATTTCCCAGCTTCCTTGGGGGCACCTCTGGATCTTCTGGGAGAAGCTAGAAAGTGTGGCTTGGGGGAGGGACGTCTCAGAAGCTCTCTTAGAGTCTGCTGCTTCCGCGACCCAACCTCAGATGGCCAAATGACAATGAAGGATAAAGGATGTGTAAACTTTGTCTGTAGAGTTAAACTGAAAAATGACGTGTATTTATGTACTGCATATAAACGGCTAATTGTCTTTTTTCTTCTTTTAAATTTATTGCTAACATTTTCTTTTTCATACTTACTTTTTTCTCTCATCTTACATTTCCTGCTTTTGGCTGTTGTCATACCATGAAAAATGCCTGTGTACATTGTACATTTGGGGAATAGAGATTCTGCTTCTGAAATAGATAAAGATCTATGCATATTTTGAGCCAAAACAGAGACAAAGAGATCATAAAAGTAGCAACGCTGTACATCAGTATGATTTACCATCATATTGTGTCTGTCATTCAAGTCCACACGATTGCTTTTAGCATCTTGGGAGTCAAAATCAGGCGGTTTTCTTCTCATGCCTTTCCAGACTTGGCTGAAAACATATGGTTACTTGCTTCCACACAACCTGCGATCATCCAACCTGCGACAGGAAAAGGCTTTGCAGGCTGCAGTTGCTGCCATGCAGCGCTTCTATGGCATCCCAGTGACAGGGATTCTGGATGAGACCACAATGCAGTAAGTACCTGTCACATGACAAAATCATATTAACCCTGAAATTAACTTTTTTAATAATCCTGAAAAAATGCCATTAACTTCATAAAGTTAAGAAAGAGAACTAGATGAAAAAGCTACAATTGGTGGTTTAGGTGGATGAGACGTCCTCGCTGTGGTGTTGCGGACCTTCCACATACAGGCCGACAACATCGGAACAAGAGATATGCCTTGACAGGACAGAAGTGGAAGGATAAGAAAATCACATACAGGTAATCAATGAAAAGGTAATCAAACACAGTTGATAAAGCGATAGGTGATCACTTCATAGTTTAATAATTTTAGAAATTATACAGCTTATCACCTGCTTGATGATCAACTGTGATCACTTGAAAGATAATTAGTCAACCACAAAGCAAGGTCATTGAGCCTGCATCTAATTAATTTAAAGGTTACCAGTTATTTGTAATCAGTTGACAACCAATTAATGCTGTCGGTTATCAATTTGTAATGGTGCAATAACAAGTTATCTTCGTGATCAATTGCACATCATCAGTCATAGGCAATTAGTCTATTGATCAAGTCAACAATAAAGTCCATCACTATTGATATGCAAAAAATATTAAGATTATTATATACTTTTTAAAAGATGAAAAGTAATGTAGTCATTGATAGTTTTAATTGAATTAATTATCGACCCCAAGGTCATTTAACTGTGGTACCATGTAAGTTTTGAACCCCTGAGGTCAACGTTGTGCTCTGCTGTCTTCCTTTAGCATCTCTAACTTCACCCCAAAGGTTGGAGAGCAGGACACACAGCAAGCAATTGGCCAGGCCGTCAGAGTATGGCAGAGCGTCACGCCACTGTCCTTCCAGGTAGGACATCCCCACTTTCTGCTTACGATCAACAATTATTGATTATTGATGTCCGTGTCCTTCCATCTACAGGAGGTTCCATACTCTGAGATTAAGAACCAGGGAAAGGAGGCTGATATCATGATTTTCTTTGCCTCTGGTTTCCATGGTGACAGCTCTCCCTTTGATGGCGAAGGGGGCTTTCTGGCCCATGCCTATTTCCCCGGTGCTGGCATTGGTGGAGACACACACTTTGACTCAGACGAGCCATGGACACTGGGAAATGCCAATCATGAAGGTAAAAACCCACTCCGTCTGATGATGTCACAATTTAATGCAAGCTGCTTCAGTATTGTTGCTCTGCATCGCACTGTCATGGACACACAAAGACTGCTGCCTGTGTCTGACCAGGCAATTATGCACCTGGCTGTCCGTTTAGCAGTCCTTTTTTTGAAAGAACGACATCTAAAAATATGGGGGGGGGATATATTACTGCATTTTCCTCATAAGGACACTGATTCCAACAAGACAAAATCCAAATTTCTCTGTCCTGGTAAGTGGCATTCTGTATCTCTATAGGGAATGACCTCTTTCTGGTGGCAGTCCATGAGTTGGGTCATGCTCTGGGTCTTGAACACTCAAACGACCCAAGTGCCATCATGGCGCCCTTCTATCAGTACATGGACACTCGCAACTTCAAGCTGCCTCTGGATGACCTGCAGGGCATCCAGAAGATATATGGTAGGTAAAGATAACACAGGCACCATGGCCACCAGCTTAATTGCTCTGTGTACTCGAGGGAGGACGAAGTTTTCATAATGACCTCAATCATTAATAATCACCTCTTCAATCAATGAGAAATAAAGTATATTTGGATTTTTATTTCATTTTGAACATGTCTCCCTGCAAGGATTTCAATCTTATCCACAAATGTTTTATCAAAACAAGGGCTTTGTTTTTTTTGAGTTACTTATTGTTCTGATGACTTCAATCCGATTCATAATTTGGATTGTTACATTATAAACCTCACTCACAGGTCCCACTGCAAAACATTTTAACAAAGGAGAAATCACTTCATGTGACTCATTAGTGCTGAATAAGATTAATCTGAATTATTGTTTTTACACTGATCTCACAGAAAAGTCACCGGAGGTCTCCGCAATATCTAGTGTAGTTATGGGCTTACCAAATCTTAAATTATCTAATGCTATTACTAACTCTGATAGTGTAATGACCTCTTTAAAGTTTAGACATACTTACAAAAACTTTCATGAAATTAAGAAAATGTAAAATGCATATTGTTTAAAAAAAAAAATTGGCATCCAAAAATGACCTCAAAATTATAAGGGCATCACCAGAAACAACTTTCATGTAATGATAAACAAATAAAATCATATTCATGTTGCTGTGGATGGTTTGTGTCTCTGTATCTAGGCGTCCCCACTGCCATGCTGGAGCCTACCAGGCCATTACCCACTGTATCTCTCCACCACACCCATTCCACCTCCAAACATGACCGCCACTACCGACCATCACACCCCCACGGCGAATGGCCAACGTTACCTGGCAATAGAAAACCAAACATATGTGAAGGAAACTTCAACACGGTGGCATTTTTCAGGCGTGAGATGTTTGTCTTCAAGGTAAGTCAAGAAAGTTTAAGAACTGGACCCCTTAGCATACTATTATTTGTTTCTCTTTCAACAGACTTTTGTTGTAATCTGTGTAAATGTACTCTAAATAAATTAGTCTTGTTTTTAAAAAATTTTGTCCCTCAGTGAACGACAGAAAGGGGTGTGGGTTTTTCAGCCGTTAAGCTGCAGAAGGTCATGCAAAGATTAAGGGAGAGAGGAAAAACTTAATTGTGACAAGTTCAGTCAGCGATTTTACACAGTGGCTTGGGAGTCCACTTCACAGCAAGAAGGTCCCTTGTTCGATTCCGGGGGCCTTTCTGTGAGGAGTTTCCATGTTCTCTTTTCTGGTTCTCCCCAAGTCCAAAAACATGCAGTAGGTTAATTGGAGACTGTAAATTGTGAATGAGGGTGTGATGGTTGTATATCTTGGTGACTGGTCCGGGGTGTACCCTGCTGAAATTCGAAGTGTCACAAGGTAATTAGGGGAGGTGGTATTTATGACTGCCAATGGACATTTTTTCACTACTTATTGTAAGCCTGGATCACAGAGGGTCGAAGCCCTGGTCCCAATCCCATCACTGTCCGGATCCTCATGATGTTTTCTTCAGTGTCATTATGTTTTTAACCGTAAAAACATACATTTGGAAAGTATGCTATTCAGTTTATGTCAGCCAGAAGATATCAAGGCGATGAGAGAAAATCAGTCCTGCCTTAAACTGAGGCACCAAGGCATTAAGTGCCTCATTACTGGATGGTCCCCCCTTAAGACTGTCTGTTTTCCATAGTGTGTGTGTGTGTCTGTGTGTGTGTCCTAGATTCACCGAAGCCAGTGCTAATGAGCTTAGAATGATGTTGTTATTCCTCCTTTTTCTCTCTTCCCTTCTGCTCACCTTAAATTCCCCATATTGCTTGTCTTCGACTCCTTTATCCATCAGTTTCTTTGTTCCGACTCAGTTGTGATTCTGAATGATGACCTTAATCCTAAACATTACCTGATCTTTTGACTCATTGTGACAGTCATGGGCATACTGCACATGTCCCTGTCTTGTCGACCGCAAGTCAGCCCTTGTTCAAGCGCGCACACTTGGATGGATACCTGCGTACACGCATGCCGACACGGACAGTCGGTTTTACATGTAAGACTGCAGAGCGGGGCGCTGCCAACAAATTTTGCCACTTGGGTATTAATTACGTCTGCTATGGTCAAGGAAGTGAAATGAGCGCATTAGACAGACAATGTGAAAAAGCTTAGCTTCTTTATTGTTCTTTAAGTAATCGCCAAGTACCTAGGAAGAGCAGTGTGGCTGGACGGAGTGGTTTCCCTTGTTGTCAATGAGCCCCCTCCGGTGGCAAAAAGATGCCGTCGGGAGACAAAGGGAACATTTATTGGTTTCCCCGCCACATTTGGTCTGGTCTTACTTGGCAATGTCATGGGGATGACTGAGACAGCCCTAATCAAGCCGCCTCTGTTTCTATCTCTGAATGCTCTGTTGTATTGAGTTACATTTTAATATCCCTGGTCAATCTGCTGCTTAAACGTTGTGAAATGTCCTAATGATGCACCACTGTCTGTTTTGTCGTTGTTTGAGTTTTGTTGATTAAGGGTTTCCCCTTTCATGTGAATCCGGCCCGCGAAAGGGTTTTATCCGGCCCGCTTCTTGTCGAGCCATAAATTCTGAGGATGTCAAAAAAAATGAAGTCTCTACCTCATTTCTGTTCAAAGTTCTGAGTTACAAAAAAAAGAAGGAGAAAGTGTTCAAATCACCCACCAGGGGGCGTCCAGCATCGAGAAAGAAAATTCCCATTAGTGGGACTCTTTTTTTTTTTTTTTAAGCAGATGATAAGTGGTGGGTGTCATTTGGGGGCACGCTTAGAAGGAAGCGCAGGACGAAGAGCTCCGTAGCTCACTGAGGAGGCTGTGACCAAGCAACTGCGTGTTGTGGCTAGACTAGGACTTAAGGCGCATTCAGACCGCACCTGGCCAAAGCGTCAGGAGCAGCAGGATTACATGCAATGTACATGGTGGACGCGCATCGAGGAGCATGGAGCTGTCATGCGGCGCGTTCTGCGCCTCCGGGGCGTCACGTCTTGAGGTGTTTTGAGCATTGCGTCTTCACGTGCCTCCGGAGCGGCCGACGGAGAGCTGATCTTTTGCAGCTCGACGCAAAGCATCAACAAATCAGAGCGACCGCTGAAATCTAACGAAATATAACATGATAACCCTCCCCCACACACATACACACACACACACATACATACACTATCCGGTCCGCCGGAAATCAAATTATCTCTTATGCGGCCCACGGACCAATATGAGTATGACACCCCCGGTCTAGTGCATTTGGCCTTGCTGCTAGTTGTTCTCTGCTTTTATTACAGACTTAGCAAGGCCATTTTTGAGTCAGGTTTTTGAGTTTGCCTTTTACATTTGTCCTTGCTTCTATTTGTTCTCCGCTTTCATTAGAGACTGAACAAGTTTTGTTTTGGGGATATGGGGACAGTTTGACTTGGGTTTTCTGGTAATAAAACATTTTACAAGACTATCTCCTCTGCCTCTGAATTTTTGGCCTGATCCACCATCTCCTGGTGGCGTCCGCTTACCCATCCCGTCACACTCAGGTCGCACACAGGAAAGACTTTTTCTGCGGTACTTTTCCAAGTGATGTGCTGTTCAATCAGGGATCAGGACACTACATCACTACGTCTCCACTTTTTCCAAATTTCAATGTGTCCTACCTTTTGTATTGGATTAGCTTGTGTCAGCAAGTGTAAGTGCCATGTCAAAGTCAGCTGGTTTTTTTTTTTTGGTTTTGTTTCCTTGTTTGGTGACCGCTTTCCTCATTGTGAGTTTTTTTTTCCCATCAGTTCTCCTGTTATGTGCTTTGTTGAGAAAGATTATCGTTGAAAATTTGCCTGAGTAAAGCATTAGAGCCAAGTCATGACAAGTGGATGGAAAGCTGCTTCTAATGGTTTTGCACAGGAATTATCGAAACTGTGCCATTTAATTGCCAGAACGCCATCATTTCTGCCAGAAAAGAAAAGTGCTATCCAGCAATATGTTGCTTCATGTAAGTGTAGCTGCACACCCAGACACAGTCCTCTTGTGGTCTCAAGTTAAACTGCTTCTGTAAAAAAAAAAAAACAGAAAATGGAGTCAGTTAACAATTCAAGATGTCTTCTAATTAATGTGGTTTAATTGAACTCTTGGTTAAATACAAGTTGTTCTGTTGTGAGACCTGCTAAGTAGCTAATAGTTGGAGGCGCCACTAAACAGACCACCAGTCATATTCAGTCGTTAAACTTGCTTTTGTCAGGTCTCAAGTAACGTGACCCCAAGAAAAGCCGCTCCAGGAGACCTTTTTACAAAAACCAGAACAGTGACAGAGGCATGTTTAGTCCAAAATGGGACTTCACTTCAGACCACAAACTGAAACAGAGTTGATTTGGAAGCAAGCAGAAATCGCAAGCTTCAGGATTTAGGTCTGGCTACTTCAGTCAAATGCTGTGCCTCCTGCACCCCAACATGGCACACTAAGGATAAGCCTGAAGTGAGAATGGAGTACATTAAACATTCATGTGTGTGTATTTCAGCTACAACATCCCAGTTACTGAACCTTGATCTGAAATGCATGGAGATCCTATGTCGAAAAAAATTAAGATACATAAATTCATCAAAAATGTACAAAAAAGCAGAGATTTAAACTTAAAGTGTGCTAGAAATGACCTACAGTGAAAGAATCAACAAAAAATTCTTTGTTTCAGGACCACTGGTTCTGGCGCTTGAAGAACAATAAGGTACAGGAGGGTTACCCCATACAGATTGACCACTTCTGGAAAGGCCTTCCATCACATATCAACGCTGCCTATGAGAGATCTGATGGCAAATTTGTCTTTTTTAAAGGTATGAATTTAATTATTTTCCCACGAACACGTATTTTTTCTTCAAAGGTTGATGGAAGTATAGTTCAGCCTGTTTGTCTGAGGTTCTGTACATTTTCCCAAAAGGCAAAGCTGACAGAGTTCTGGGGATTTGGTTTCTGCTGGGTTCAACAACTCTCTATGCCTTTACCTTCAAGGACACATTCTTCTTCAGACACAGAGGAATGTGGTTATTTTGTTTCTTTAGAACCTGTTAAGTATCTAAAAAGTATGCGTTCCAGTTTCCTAATGAAGATTCTTCCTCTTGACATTTTTCACTTGATGAGAGTTGTGAGAAACCATGTCAGTTCTATCTGTTGATACTCAGGAAGTTGATATGGTCCACAACGTCGTCCTCCTCATCACACTTCATGTCTTTTCTTTCGGGCTCATCCCTTTAGCAGCCACCACAACGATTAGCGAATCATCTCTTCCATCCAATCTGATTCTCTGTATCCTCCTCTCTCACACCATCTTCATGTCCTCTTTCATTCCATCCAAAAATCTCCTGTTTGGTCTTCATCTAGGCCTCTTGCCTGGCCGTGTCCAAACCATCTCAGTCTGGCCTCTCTAACCTTGTCTCCATGACATTCAACATGTGTCCCTCTGACGGACCAATTCCTGAACCTATCAATCTTCCTCACTCCAAAAGAGAAACAGATCATTTTTATCTGTTGTACTTCCAGCTCTTCTTCCTGTCTCTTTCTTAATGCAACTGTCTCTAAACAATACAAAATTGCTGGTCACACCAACATCTTGCACACCTGTCCTTTCATTCTTGCTAATACTCTCTTATTATACATTACCCCGGTTACTCTGCTCCACCTGTTCCAACCTGCTTGCACCCATTTCTTCACTTCTTTTCCACACACTGCCTTGTTCTGGACTGTTAAATCTAAGTACTTAAAATCATCCACCCTCTTTATCTCTACTCCCTGTAGCCTCATCATTCCAGTTGAGTCCCTCCCATTCACTCATGTATTCTCTCTTGCTGCAGCTTACGTTCATTCATCTTTACATTTTATGATTCTGATCACGGTTATTGTCTCAGCGGCACGAGTCAGATGTCAGACCTCATTGCTGAGCCCCACATTGGCACTGTCATTGTAAATTATCACCATTTGAGTTTATGAGAGCTCAGTCATAGATAGAGAAGAGGAAGATGGCAAGAATGAATTGTATTTTGGATGAGGGTTGAAGATATGTTTTGTTTTGTTTGATTGTTTTACATCTGACATTTTGTGGCCTGTGCTCAAAGACATCAATGATTGGTTGAGGTAGTGGTAGCTGTTTATGGAGTACTGACTGCGCATATGAAGTCAGTGAAAAGCATCTACCTGTATAAAAGTGTGTTTGGAGGCTCCTGGTGCCTAGCTTGTATGCTCTCTTTTTCGTTGGTAGGCCAAGTGGGGGTAGTCTAGAAGAAATATAGTTTCCCGCCACCCCCTTGTCATCGGTGACGATTGATGGCAGAGTCTGAAGATGGTTCTGAAATTTTTTTTGCTCATTTGTAGCAAATATATTAATGATGACAGGAAGATTTAGAGTTTTAGGAAAATGACAGGATATTTCTTCATAGATTTTAAAGAAAGCTTTCAATAATTTTGGTCGCTTTTGTCCTCTTCAGTAAAGTTATAATTTGCCTCAATGTAACATTAAGTCCTAGTTTGATGCCCCCCCAGGTGGACTTCTCTGAATTTGCTATTATATATTTATCTGACTTTTAACTTAAAAACGCTGTTTTTCAAAATGAATCTGGGAATAGACCAAAACAAGTAGTTTGTGTGTTTTCGGGTTTCACTGAGCAATGTATGTGCCAGAGATAAAGGCAGTAGCAGAGAGGCTATTAATATCTGCTCCTGCACGGCTGAAATACCAGGATCCTCCATCAAAATGTGTGTGTGTGTGCGTGTATGTGCATGTGTGTATGTGTCTGTAATTTCCTAAAAAAGATGAAAAATGTTTTTTTGAAATAGTATTAAGTTAAGTTAAGTTTTGACATTTTTATTTTTCTATTGTCATGTATTTCAGTTATTATCTCAGCAATGTATTACCTTAACCATTTTTTTTCAGTAACTTTTATTCTCTCTGAGTAATTGTCTCAGCAGTTTATCATCCCCAAGCATTATCTTGCTAAATTATTACCTTGCTAATTCATTATCCCAGTGAATTATTGCTCCATTAATTTAAAATCAGATATTTATTGCCCCAGTTATTTGTAATCTCATGGTCTGAGTAAATTTTTATCTCAGTGATTAATAATCTGAGTAAGTCAGTATTTCAGTGAGTTATTGCCTCTGTAATCTTTTAAGGTAATTTATTTCAAAAATTGAGAATCTCGGGCAGTACAGTGGTTAGCCTTTATGTGTGGAACCTGCATGTTCTCCCCCGTTTCCGCGTGGGTTCCCCCTGGGTTCACCGGTTTCCTTCCACAGTCCAAAAACATGCTGGAGGTTTTTGGAATACATCGGAAAAAAATCCAATGATTGAGAATGAATGAGAGAGTGTATGGTTATTTGTCTCTCTATGTGGCCTTGCCATTGACTTGCAACCTGTCCAGTGTTTACTGCCCTCTGACCCTATGACAGCCGGGATAGGCTCCAGCATCCTCTGACTGCAGGATAAGCAGTAGACAATGGATGGGTGGATAATAATTTCAAGAATTTGTGATATCTCTAATTATCTTTCACATATTAACTGAATAACTTACCACAAGAGTGTATTATCTTGTTGAGGGATAATCTTATTAATGTATTATCTCAATCATCTATTTCAGTAACTACTTAACACAATAACTTTGCATTTTTGTGATGAATTATCTCAAACAGTCTTCAACTTGATGTCTCGTTTTTTATTATCTCGATATATAATCATTCCTCTAATAATTTCAATAGCTCATTCTCTCAATCATTTATAATCTCAGTCATTTCTTCTATCATGTCAGTACTCCATTGTCTGCCATTTCAATCTCAGTAAAGGGTTATTTTCCCATAGCTAATTCAATTATTCCTCAATGCAGACACAATAAGGTCCATATTTCTCCCCCTATAGGTGATAAATATTGGGTGTATAAGGAGGTGACAGCAGAGCCCGGTTACCCCCACAGCCTGGTGGAACTCGGAAGTGGCCTCCCGAGGGATGGCATTGACATGGCGCTGCGCTGGGAACCTGTGGGAAAAACCTACTTGTTTAAGGGGGACAAGTACTGGCGTTACAGCGAAGAGAAACGAACAGTGGACATCGGCTACCCCAAACCCATCTCAGTATGGAAGGGGGTTCCTGCGGCACCGCAGGGGGCATTCATCAGCCAGGAGGGATGTGAGTGTCTTTCTCATATGTGGATAGTCTGTCCATGTATAAGATATTTTTATATTACATTCTTCTTTTTTTCCACCTTGAAGGTGTCTTAGTCCCCAAGATGTTCTGTGTTTGTACACACTTTATTTCCAGTATTTTAAGTACTTCAGATTTCTTTCAGGGAATTTCTTGCTCAAATTATTTGTTCAATTTTATTCATATTAAAAGACTTATTTCTCAAATACTTGGGGGGAATGTTTTTTTTCAGATTTCTATTTTTGGGGTTTTCAGAGTTTGAGAATAACTGCTTATTGATTTTCTTGCCCAGTTTTGGTTCATGTGTTTGGATCAATTCGGGTAATTTAATGGAATGTCAATTACCTTTACAAAAACATTTAACAAAAGATTATTCCACTATATTGTATTATGTTCCTAACATGTTTGTAACTACTTTAACAATTTCTTGCTTCTTGTCAAACCATTTCTTGTGAAAAAAGCCCTTGTTGAGTTGAAATTAATTCAATTTCTGGGGAAAAAAAAATCGAGATACTTACCCTTTTAAGTTAAACATTTAGTTAGACAATTTAGATAAACAGTAGTTTGACTAAGCAACTATCAAAAAAAATAGGAGTCAGATTTAGCTGAAAAAAGCTCTAATAAAATTGTGCTAATTATTTCGTGGAAGACACATTTCTGCCAACTTATTCGGCCTTAAGGACTTAGTGTTGAAACATAGTATATATTTATCGTCACTGGGTTGTTGTCACAGGAGAAATGGTTGCTGTCTTCAATTCTTCTCTATCTCCTGTCAGACTATACCTACTTCTACAAGGGGAAAGATTACTGGAAATTTGATAACCAGAAGCTAACCGTGGAACCTGGATATCCCAAATCCATCTTGCACGACTGGATGGGCTGCAACCGCTTTGAGCTAGAGCGGCCCGGCGACCACCAGCTGCCCCTGGATGATGTTGACATCATGGTGACCATCAATAACATACCGTCGACAGTCAATGTCATTGCTGTGGTGATACCCTGCATCCTTTTGTTGTGCATTCTAGTCCTGGTCTACACTATCTTCCAGTTCAAGAACAAAGATGTGCAGCAGGGTGCCCTGAATCCGTACTACTACAGATACCCCGTCCAGGAGTGGGTCTGACATGCAGTCAGTTTGTGTAGAGTTCAGCAGCCACTATTGTCTGCTTTTTTATGCTAGTAAAAGCCAAAAGCCTTTCAACACTGAGAGTTGCTAATGATTCTAACTAGTCATTAATAGTATGAGAGGGTGGTAGAGTGTGTGCATGTGTGTGTGTTTCCTCACTGATATCAACAGATATGGCTGATTATGATTAGCACAAGAACAGACTTAATGGATATTTGTTTGGATATAGAAACACTTTTCTGTCTTGAACACTTTGCATCTTGACTTTTCAAACTTCCCTCAGTGAAAAGAAAATAATTACATCCATGTGAAGACAGATTGATAAATGTATAACATTACCTACAGGCACATCGAAGGTAGAAATCCCATCACGAAAGACATCTAAGCATATCACTAATGTTTTTCAGATTTTATTTAAGGATTTTTTTGAAGAGAAAAAGGATTATTTTATGTGGAGCTCACTACAGATAGCAAAATTATTCCTGTCATCAGGCATTTTGTTTTCTTAATACTGTCTTTGGCCTGTTGCGCCAACAGATAGTTTGGTTGAACATTCATGATCATTATTTGGTGATTACTTTATCTCTTCTCTCACGTGACAACTGTCAAGTTGTACCATGAAAAGTTTATTACAAGATAGATTTCACATTATATCTGTTCTTTTTTATGATAGAAAAGGAACAAAGCTTGTCCAAATGTCAGTGGTAAAATGTGAAAATCATCTTGATATATGACATAACCCACCCGCCCCCACTTTTTTAACAATAATGAAAAACACTGCTTTAAAACAGCACCATGTTTTATCATAATATAAACGTACCAAGGTTTAACATCTGAAAATATTTTTTATAAAGGTCTTTTTAATAACATCAGAAGTGTTTTGTCAAAAGAACAACATGAATAAGATCAGGATCCTATGTGATAAATGAAAAGTACAAGGCTCCACGCTGGCAATGTTTTTGTTGAATTACACATCTTGATAGTACTGATGATGTGGCATCCTTCTCTGAAAAACCACAGGTTCATTTAAAATATCATTATACTCCACCCCATAACCATTCTTAGGATATACCGAATATTCTACTCCTTTTGCAATGCATACAAGGATCAATACTCTGCATCCATGTTTCAAGACAATAAAAGCACACACACCATTATGGCTACCCACTCACTATCACCTCTATCTGGAAATAAATCTTTATGCTGAAAAATTTATATTTGTAGAAGAAAATGTGTCACTCAATGTCTTCCAGTTATTGTTCTTGGTCCAGTTATTGGTCATCCCAGGTCAAGGGACCTTCTGGCAGCTGTTGACAATAGTGAGTTGCCTTTAATGGTCAGCCTAAACATAGGATCTTGCTGGTTCTGAACCAGAGGCATTTTTGAGAGACAAAAAAACTTCTTGTTTTTTTGTACAAAACAGAATCTGTATAACTGAATGTTCATTGTTTCAGAAAAGGATTGTGGACAAAAAAAAGACAAAAGAACCGCAGGCGCAGTTTGAAATGTGATATTTATGGTTCAAAATGTTCATATGACGACAATTTCTCTTGCAGTTTTTATCAAAAGTAGTTTCTGCCGTTCAAATCTTTCAGCTAATTTCGTGGTCAAATTTTCGTCTTTTCTTTTTTTAGATTCAAATTTGAAATGAAAATGCTATTGGTGTCTTCTTACTGGTGCTTAGCTGTTATGGTCTTTTAGCATGCCATTATGCCCATTGACATAAAAGTACAACCGGATTGAATGACGAACAATAATTCACAAATGCAACTCTTTATACTGCATTGAACATTCATTTTGTCACAAAGCTGGATCCTAACTATCTATCTTTGCTCATCACTAAACTAAAGTATACCCGGATTTTCAGAGATAAAGTGTTGTAAAGCATCTTGATTTATTCCGTGGCTGTGGTTCTGTTGGTAGAGTAGTATAGATTCCCGGCTCCTCCTGTCTCCATGCCAAAGTGTCCTTGGGCAAGTAACTGAACCCCACTCAGTTTCTTCTGATGGCCTTTTGGCCATTGGAATGTCCCCACTGTTGGACGATTAAAGGCACCTTCTATTCTTCTATTTGGTTAGCATCTTGCATCACGGCTTTGCCGCTATCAGTGTGTGAGTGTGTGTTTAAATGTGATTCATGTTTTTTGAAAATACAAGGTATTGAAAGCACCATGTAAGTAGAGACCATTTGATATTGATTGACAATTACAATTGACATTGTTCTTTTCAAGTACACTGGCTGTTCAACGGGGAGACCAAAAGGAACGAACTACACGATGACAATAGCAACTAACACTAGTGTGCTTTCATTGTAAGCCAAGATTTGCAGCTTCTTGTCAAAACAAGTTTTAGTAAACTCAGCCACAAACACCGCTGTGTGAAAACAGTGATTGCTAGAAATTTTATGTTTATGTTAATGGATTACTTCCAAAGGATAGGAAAAATAGAAAAACATGACACTTTTCTTTTCACTCAGTCACACAACAGCTAAGTCAAACGGGACATGCAGACACACTGGTTGCTCATGAATATTCACAGTGGAAAAAAATTCCACAGGTAAAACTAATTGATCTCAACTCGTGAATATTAGCTACTCAGCAAAACATCAAGTTTATGGGAAAAAAAAATCCCATTTTAATAAAATAGGTCGACAAATCAACAAGGGTAGTTCTGTACAATGTTCAGTATTCAAAAGAAACAAATACGTTTAATAAGTTTGCGCCGATTCAGTGAAACAGGAGTAAATGATCTTTCCCACAATTACAACAACTTTGAGTGTTTATCAGTGTCCATTCAATAATTTCTTGCTTCTGTGTTGCACAGCATTTGTACCGAAAATATTTAGGAATACTGGACCTGAATGTGACTACACAAGCAGTTCAGCTTTTTGTTGTTACTCGCTGCCTTGTTTCCAATTCAGCAAGTGTGTTCTGCCAATGTACTAAACCTGGATGACATAAGCTCAAACTTCCAACTGCTCTAACTTTAGCCTTTTTTTTGTACATGGAATAAAACTTTTGGTACACTTTTCTTGCACTGAAACATAAAACAAAATGTGATGGATGTACTTAATCCTTTCTCTGCCATTTAGGTTTTTTTTTCCACTTTGGGAGATGGCATTAACCCTGTTAGCCACACTTTTATAGATAAAAAAAGAAGCAGTTTTTACCTTGAAACGACTAAATTGCAGCCATTTTTCTTAGCTTATCTATTTCTAATTAGATATGTTTTAGATTAGATAAAACAAGAATATGTTTGCGTTTAAAGCTGAAGGGGATACATTTCAATTGTTTATTAATGGTCATGAGAGACCTTTTTGCTGGCAGAGAAAGAGTTAATCACGTACTACATTAGTGCATCATTACAATGATGAAGTATTACTGACAGATTAAGACCACTCAAAGTATCAACAAGCTTTGCAAAAGCTCACAGGGAACAATTTTGTCTATGCAGCTTATATTATCGCAATATCTAAGGAACTTTTGTTCAACTACACAAGTGTGTTTTCCATGAGACAGATATAATTTAACAGCTGGGCACAACATTGTTGAGACATTCATATTTGGTTGAATTTGGTTTGTGATATCCTCTGACTTATATACTTCTGATGTTTTTGTTTTTTTTTATTTAAACTTTTATTAATTTAATAATATCCAATGTCTTCTTAACATCCAAAATGTTCTGTCCACACTGTGACATTTTTTATACATAGTTGGTTTTAATTTAAAATCAAACTGATTGCAATTTTATAACCTGACCTTGTGTTTATCATGTCATATCTATGTCTTCATGATTTTGAATCCTGGTCTTTTTAACATATCAACATGTTGCAACATTAAATCATAATTTTTCTTAAATCTTTCTGATATGAAATTGACATCAAATCAACATCTCTCTAATATTAAATACATGTTTTTCATTCATTTAGTAATGTCTCTATATATATAATAATACCTATTCATTTATTCAATAGGTTTTATTTTTCCACATGTACAATGTTTTCCAATATCACTTTGACATGTTTTTTTTTTTGGTGGAACCATATTTCCACATAACTTGATGATTAGGTCAAGTATGATACTTTATTTATGATTAATGTTTTAATCATGTTTTAATGTTTTTGTTGACAATGTGGCCATGATAATACATGGCCACATGATACATGGTAATCATTTTTGTTTTCAACCCCCTGTGTGTTATAATACACAACCCATGTCAAGTTCATGTTAGAAATCACGATATTTTAACACAATTCATAAGAAAAGGGATCAAAATACATGTGATACAAGTTTAAAAAAAAAGTGTTCATGATCAGTAACATAATCATGCTGTCGTCACAGGAAAAAAAAGATAAAAAACTTAAATTTGACCTCTTTTGCATGTAAAAGTACATCAATGAGTTTAGTAGGTGAGTTCCATCCACTTTGTAGCCTACTGAACCTGTTCACTATCTGGAGCTTGGATGCAGCAAGGCAGTTAGTTAAGGTCCTAAATTAGACTGGTATCTTTCAGCAGTCAAATCAAATTTTCAGACATTTTTAAAATGACAAACATGAATATGTGATAAAACATGATGAGTGAATCATTCCAGTATTCAGACTCTTGGTCGAAAAGTAGCAGGCGAAACGAGAGTACTTCAAGGTATACTTGTTAATGAACTCTTGGGAGATAAACTTGAATTTTATGTGGTAACTTGAGGTTTCTTAATCCTGCAGTGTGATCTGACTAGCATTTGCTTTAATTAATATACAAATTTAACACTGGTCCCTTGAAAATCTCTTTCTACGCTGTTGCATGGCATCCAGCAACGGCATCTCCTTTGACTTGGCTGGTGATGCCTTTATTTTCTAATTTTTTGTAAATAGAATTAAAAAAAAAATAGTGAAGGTGGTAAAGACACATCAGTTTTGACCCTAGAAATGTTGACTTGTGGAGATGTTTTGCAACAAATAGTGTTAAGACTGACTTGTGTGCGAGCTTTTCTTTTGTGGGGATTTTTTTCAAAATGGATTGTAATTAGAATTCATATTCACCTATGTAGCTAGAAATCGCTTTTCAATGAATTTAAAGTTATCACATGGCTGACCTAATTGATTTCTATTTTAACGCTGACAATGAACTGGCATGTTCAGTCTTATTATTAAAATTGTTAGCTTGTCTTTCTCTTCTTTAACTGTCTCTTGTTCTTACTAACCAGTAACATTATGTTCTTTAGGAGCTGAAATGTCTATAAAAAACTGAAAAAGTCAGTTTCCTTCTGTTCTTTTTTGTTTCATCTGGAATATCATTCTTTATCTTCAATAGTTTTTAATGTAATCAAAAATGTTTATTGTGTTGGAATGGTAACCCTGCCCCAGATGACATGTCAGATTATTAATAAATTACTATTGTGTTGGTGGTGGCACCCCTCGTTGACAGAAGTGGTTTTCAAATAGGTGTTTTTGGTTTGGGTGGACTTTGCAGTTTTTGGTGTTAAAGCAGACATTTACATGAGACATGTGCTCTACAATCTAAGAACTGTAAAACCTTGAACTTGTTGGCTTTTGTGATACAGATTTCTTCTAAGGTGACATATAAGGTCTTGTTTCATAACTTTGCTCAGGGGTTCAGACCTTTTCATTCCTTGAATCATCCATGAATGGACTCAATCAGATTGATTGTAATGGCTGATGACAAAGGTGTTTCGGCAATGATGCATGCCAATATTTTCTAATGGTCACAAACATAAATTTAAAGGGACAGAAAACATCCCCATGAGGATCTTTTAAAAACCCACTTAAATACTTGTTGAAAGCTTCTTGTCATGGCAACTGGACTTGAACTTCTTCACTTGAAGTCGTTTCACCCCTTATCCAATTCAAGTCCAATTGCCATGACAAGAAGATCTAGACAAGAATTCACCATGACCTGGAAGACTAAGAACCTCCACAGACACTTTTACTGAAAGTTTACAGTTTACTCAAAACTGTTTTTGAAGAGTTGGGGGTCCCTGTTATTCTTTGTTGAGTGTCTGCATATTATTGGCAATTGTTTAACTGTTGGTCTATATGGGACTCCCACTGCTTAAAGATCCCACTGGGTTCACCTGAGCCCGAGTGCAATGGGGAGGTACAGTCAAACACACATTAACACGCACACCCCAATAGGTGTACCATGATAAACATATAGAAATACCCAGACAAATCCCTCAAAATAGACACATACTCAACACACAATGTCAATCACAAAATGAAACCCTAAACTTGCCCTAAGACACACAATACTGAATGGGCACTGAGGAATAACTACTGGAAAACAGAATGGCTCACTGAGCCATAAAATAACTCACATACTGTAACATACACTATCAGACATGCTGATACACAATAGCAGGCACCTACTAATAGACACTCAGATACACACAGGCGGGCACACACTGGCTTTGTTGCACATTTTCATTTATTATTGTTTCAATCATCTGCTACATACATTAATTTAAGCTGAATTACAATAGCTGTTTGCACCAGTTCAGTACCAGTTGGTGCAGGAGATCATAAATCTCATGTCGTCCAGTGGAAACTGTTGAGAGTCATCCACATCTGGAGGAGATAAAATGAGATTATGACATCAGATGATCTTCATAATCTGAGACCATGAATAATAACCCCAACTTTTTTTTTTTTCAAGTGGTCACACATTAATCATGTGGATTATTATCATCTTATTACTTAAACAGACTTTTCACTCTGCACTTTGTTTTATGTATTGTTAACAATGTTCTTGTCCAGTCGTTGTTTACCTCTATGCGAGTTGAAGCAAGAAACATTCACTTGGTGTGTCAGTTTTCGCGTAAATTACTCAAATAAAGCAAGAAACGACTGAAGTAAATCCTTTTCAGCTCCACATGTAAAATAATTATTATGTATTAAAAAAATCAAACGACAATATGGATTTGTTGATTTGAATGTTGGTGGACCTTTGTAAGATCTCGGGACGTCAAGGTCTTCTGCCTTGGCCTGTTGATCCTCTTCAACATAGTAATTACTCTGATCGCAACCCATCTTGAGGTCCTGCAACCACAGGCATGTGAGTCCCGTTACTCGAATAATTCTTTGCTTTCAATTCGTCCGTATTTCTTTACCCAAATGTAAATTGAAGTTTTTCGGGGTTCATAATCAGCGTTTACAGTGCATTCGAGTAGAGCCGGTCCTGCTTTAGCTATGCTAGCTATTACTTAACAGAGAGAGAGAATGGACGTACTCCCACCTTGACAATGTCCACTCGGCTAGGTACTCATTGTTACCATCCGGGAATGGTGATTCTGGGTAGATAGTAATGGAGGGCGAGAGGGGAGAGCAAGAAGAGGTATTACTCTGTAATTTTATCAAGGAATAAAACGTTTTCCTACGTACCACGATTTTTTGGGGATTCAACTGAGAACATTTTTATTGAATTTCATCAAATCTACCAGACTAAAGATGTGCACAAACATTCAAATGTTTTTTGTTTTTTTCCTGCTGATATTCTCATCATGGACTGGAGGGTTCGCTTATTTATTCAGTCGTTTTTTTGTCTTTCTGTTGTTTGTTTCTTTTCTCAGTTAGAGCACCTGATTTGACTTGATTTAAAAAAAGGATGGAATCACAAGAAAATACGCGGGTAGTTAAAAAGGGAAAGAAGATAAGATAAAATTATATGAAGCTTTTTTTTCCACCTTTCATAATCTTAGAAATTAGAAATAAGAGTTTCAAAAATATCCAAAACTTCCACAACTGTCCTGTACATTGTATTGTACATTTAGTTAAATAGATTCTGATCTTGATTTTATTATTAAAAACAAATTATCTGGGAATTTCCTTCACAAGGATTTTTCATAGTTCTTGAGAAGAACCCTGTGAATTTGCTGAGGAAAATTTCAACATGATACAATTTGTTTATTCTTTGAAAATGAAAAAAGTGCTGCTTGCATGGCCCAGATTTTTATCAAAAGAAAAAAAAAAACAATTATCCATAATATTTGAGTGATTTACAGCTTTATCACTTTTATTCATTTTATCATATTGGATTCCATAATACACTTTCATTGATTACATTCAACAGTACTGGTTTTTAGGATTCCAATCCAGGGCAGGGGACCTGTCAAAAAGATAAACGCAGACAGAGTGATCCTCTTAGTGTTATTCACCTCTTTGCCTCCCACCTGGCCCCTCGCTGAAGTGACGCCACTCCATGGGACCAGCTAATGAGAGCGTCAACACGCTGGAAAATACATCTAACGGACGCTGTGATTGACTGCGGATCGCTGACGCACTGCTCCGAGGGGAGGACAGAATAGAGAATAGTTGCCGGGCAACTTTCTATTTAAGGTATTTCCCTTTGGTGGAAAGGTTTCTAGTACTTGTACAGCGTACACAAACAGTAATAAGCATATGATGAGGAGGGGGTGTTTGGAGGTGGAATTATAATTTCGATAACCGAGACACATGGCGTTACACATTGAGAAATACCATAGTCTGATTAACAGCAGGGACACTAATTTAAGGTGCGTAATTCGTTATCATACCAGTAAGCAGCAGCAATCTACCCAAACAGGTATGTAAAAGCAAAGCTCTTGACTGGTGCGCTATGCCTGCAAAAAAATAATGCATTCACGTAGATAAGAGAATCAGGGATGATTCCATCAGGGGGGCAGCACGTGCTAGATGTATTGGAGATTGTTGAGTGTGATGTTTGCCATTGCTGTATTTGTATATTGATTGGCGCTACTTTAAGTAGGTTACACAAGTCCAAGTTGAAAGGCGGAGCCTGTCTCTCACTTGTTTTCGGGAGCCAGAGTGGAGCGTTGCGGCTAACAATATTATGCCTCTCGTGTCATCTTTTACTTGCTGACTATTGTAAGTACATCTGAAAAGATGTCTACTGTACAGTTAGCAGACTGGGGAGAGGGAACCTCCGGAGCTGTCGAGAGACCCGCTGCAGAAAAGCCAACAGGGATAAAGTCAGATTGTTTGGGTTTGGGAATGTACAGAGGAGGGATGGTGAGTATGTGGGTAGAAGGATACTGAGGTTGGAACTGCCCGGCAAGAGGACCGAAGGAAGGTAGACGAATTGTTAATGTAGTGAAAGAAGACTAAGTAGCTTTGTGTGAGAGAGGAGGATGTAGATTATCGGGTTACATGGAGGCAGACGATTGGCTATTGTGACCTGGAGGGAACAGCCGGAAGGAAAGAAAGACTCCTTTTTTTTTCCAACCTTTGTTGAACATATAAAATATCAACAAATAAACATATAAACATGCAAACATGGCTGAATCCAATCGTACATCAATGACATTTAACGGACATGAGGAAACAAAGAATCATATTATGCTTACGATCAAATAACTAAGAGAAACAAGAGTAGAGTCGTGTGGATAACGTTGTATAAATTGAGAAACAAACAAAGAAAAAGGAAAAGAAATGGCAAGGGGAATACAATGTGTTCTTAGCTTCATGGATCTAAGGGAATATCATAAATAAAAAAGGTACATTTTTTGGCTATGAGTTTTTTCATAAGTTTCAAGGTTGTTATTTTTTATACAACTCAAAGTCGTTTTTAAAGAAGGTATAATTGGTGGGACATATTTGCATCCTATTTTTGTGTATGAAGAACTTGGTCAAACCTAAGATAACATTGACACAGAGTTCATCTCTTTCGTTTCCTAAAAGTAAACCAAATGATATGTCATCTCTTTAGAGAGAAACTGGTTATGATGGAATTTTTTCTGTAACCCATTTCCGAGTTGTTGCCCAAAAACTATTTTGCAAGACTAAAATATATGGTGTGTGGTTTCAATATCATCTTCAAAAAAATGTACAAATATCATCTGCAATATTAAAGTGTAACCTCAATAATTCTTCAGATGGCTAGATGTTATTCAGCATTTTTTAAATGTGTCTCCTTTGCTTTAGGGGGTATATGTAGAATAAGATTTGGCAATCTATTCTTTATCAAATTTGTATAAAATATTTTTATTTTAATGTCCAGGAAATAAATTCTCTGTACAAAAACTTTCTAATACAAGAGGTGCTGGATTTGCTGTCCAGAATTGAAATTCCCTGGAGTGATAACGAGGGCAATTGTGGTTGTATGGTTTGGTTTCTCATTATGTTTTTGGTAAGAAATACAAATTCTAGGGGCAGTGCCTCACGTAACTTCATGAACTCTAATATGGGAGGGTTAAAGCTGTGTTTAGTACAAAATTGTTCATAGTCTAAAAGACTACCATTATCATCCATCAAGTCAGTTACTGACCATATTCCTTTCTCATACCAGTCTCTTTAAATTAGGGATTTGTTGTGACATATCTATTATTCAAGTTATTGTACACTGTGTTGAGAAGTTGTGTAGATATATAATTTTTAAGTACAATGGTATTTGTTTATGGAACTCTGATAATTTCATGGGAATCTTGTTGATATCAAAATCAGAAATAAGCAGAAAACTAAGGCCACCAACTTTGTTGACTAGGTAGTTAAGAATACAGTAGCAAAAAGAAATATGATGCTTGATATAGGATTTCAACCAGTTCACCTTCAATGTCCCATTAAGGCAGTCTAAATCAATCATTCTCAGCCCTCCCTAGATTTCATGAGTTGAATTGGAATAGCATTAAAATACATTGGGTGTAGACATCTGGATACAGAATCCCATTTTTGGTCAAATATATTCAGCCTAATATTGTTAAATCCCTTTTGAGCCATATATTTAATTTTGCCTTCCATTCATTAACTTTAGTTTCTATGTTCCTGGAATGACTTAATATTTGATCCTTAGTAAAGATAAAACCCAATTATTTTATCTCTGATTTAGCAGGAACACAGCTGATTTCTTTTAACGGTGAGTCATGAAGTGCAAAAAGGTTCACACTTCTTTTATTGTTGTCAATGCTTATTGGGATTTGATGTTTATTTTTCAAAAATAAAGTTGTGTCATCTGCCAGTTGGCTGATAATTTCTGTACCCAAACACGTCTAACTTTTTGATATCATTACAATTTTTCGATATAAATTGAAGGATTTCAGTCTTCTTTTCCTTTCGGCTTTTCCCTGCAGGGGTCGCCACAGCTAATCAACCTTCTCCATCTAACCCTATCCTCATCACTCAAGCCAACTACCTTCATATCCTCTCTCACTATGCCCAGAAATCTTCTCTTCGGTCTTCCTCTAGACCTCCATCCTGGCATCTCTAATTCCAGCATCCATCTCCCACTATCCTCCTCTGTACATGACCGAACCATCTCAGTCTGGCTTCTCTGACCTTCTCTCTAAAACATCTAATATGTGCTGTCCCCCTGATGCACTCATTCCTGATCCTATCCATCCTCATCACTCCCAAAGAAAACCTCAACATCTTCATCTCTGCGACCTCCAGCTCTGCCCCTTGTCTTTTGTCCAGTGCCACTGTCTCCAAACCATACAGCATCACTGGTCTCACCACTGTTTTGTATACCTTTCCTTTCATTCTGGCTGATATTCTTCTATCACATAGAGCCCCTGAATCTTTTCTCTAGTTTCCACTGCTCTTTCCCATAACTTCATTGTATGGCTCATCAACTTTATCCATCTATATTTACTGCAATTATGCACATCCGCCCTATTCTTAAAAGTGGGTACCATCACACTTCTTCTCCACTCCTCAGGCATCTGCTCTCTCTCTAAGATCCTGTTGAAATATCTAGCCAGGAACTATACTGCTGCCTCTCCTAGACACTTCCATACCTCCAGAGGTATATCATCATGATACAGCAATCCATACAACCACGATCAGCCTCACTATCATTCCAGGGAACTGAAATTCTGGAAAGAAAATGCAGCAACTCTTGAATTCGAAAGTGTTTTATATGAAATTTGTTCCCTGGGCGTCAAAATAGAAATTATATTTTAATTACATTTGATAAGAAATCGATAGCCAAATTGAGGACTATATATCTTACTCTACCTATACCCCCTAAAGCAAAAGAAACACACTTTAAAATTATGAATAACATCTACCCATCTAAGGAATTATTAAGGTTACGCTTTAGTATTGGAGATGATGTTTGTACATTTTGTAAAGACAATACTGAACGGATGGACCATGTATTTTTCTCATGCGAAAAAGTACACAGTTCATTCATTGTTATCCACACGGCTTTATCTTGTTACTCTTGTGGTTATATGACTGGATACAAAATAAGATTCTTTGCTTCCTCATGTCAGTTAATTGCGATTGATGTTCGATTGAATTCAGCCATTTGTTTATATGTTTTGTTAGAATTCAATAAAGGTTTAAAAAAAAGAAGACGTTAAAGTTAAAAAAAGCTATTGCTTTAAAAACACAAGGCATGCCGGGAAGCTCCGCCCACGTACCCCCCGCAACACAATGAATATGACAATAACCGACTTATTTTCATCCATCCATTGTCAACCATTTATCCGGTGCGCAAGGGCAGCAGAAATGTTCAGAAGGAAATGATTAATTTAAAGATTTGAAAATTACAAAAATAAACACACTTAAAATGTCTAAAGCAAAGAACGTGCAAATCAGCACATGAATCCTTAAGGCAAATAAATCGACAATTATACGCGAAAACATCCAACTCGTGTAATCTCATTTTATTTTCATTTCGATCACAGCTGTGATTTTTTTCTTTCACGTGACGTCACTGTTTTGCATCCGTGACCCGGAAGCGAAAGTTAACACGTGTGTTACCGGGGCGTGAGGAATAAAACGCTTTTGAGTTACGGATTTCTGTCAGGTGACATTTTCAACTTTTCTCCCAAAGTTTGCATATTAACTGTTAATGTTTAAAGTCTGTAGACGTTTTTACGCGTTTTTTTTTCATATATGTATCATTTTCTGACAACGGTTTGACGAGCGTGTTAGCTTTGTCGTCCCCCGGCTTGTTGGCCTGCTCTTCCATGTGTCTCGAGCCTGGCTTTACGGCGGCTTTACCTGGCCCAAGATCCAGTGATGGAGTCCTGCTCCGTGAAATATCTGTTAGGCCTCAGTTGTGCCCTAAGTACGCATAAAAATAGATCCGTATGATTTGAACCTTCTGAACGTCACTGATTTAAAGGCTCGTATATGCTATTAGTTAAAGGCCACGGTCAGAGCCGTTCATTTGTATCCTGGGTTCAAGTCCAGCGAATTCGCTCCGTATCCTGGAAATTTAATGCCTTATATATTCTGTGCCTGCATTAAAATAGATACATACGATTTGAATGATCTGAACGCCACTGCCTTCTTACCTTTACGCGTCTTTTGCGTTGAAATGAACGTTGCAAAAGTAAAGGCAGCGCAGCAGAGGAGGGTGGTTTCTGGGGCCTAACAACATGTCAAAGTGGATGTTGGAAGTAGCAAGAGAAATTGTTGCTGGGCGCCACCTCCAGTACTTCCGCATGTACACCAGGGTATTTTCAAACCTGCTTGATAAACTGATGAAGACAATATAATTAATGCTTTGCAATAGGTGTCTTTTCCCTGTGCGCTGGTGTTGTAACATCATAAACATGCGGATCATTTCGCAAAAACTTATACAGTATTTCCCCATAAAGTTTAGCTATTTATCACACTTTGTCACAATATTGAGGAAATTGGAACGTGCCAAAGGAGAGGTTGGACCACTCAGACAAACGGCATTTATTGCTGTACTTTCTTGCCAACGTAAAGGATACAGGAAAATATGAGGCCAATGGTGTCCAGGATGGTTCTAAAGATAGAGAAGACATATAGACACATGTATGAAGAGCATAAATGAGACTCCAAGAAATAAACCAAAACATACAAAATGAACTTTGGATACGCATGAACAGCTCTGTCCATATCTGTAAGTGTATCCTGCTTAAAGCCTAAATGAGCCTCAAGAGTGTTGAAATTTTGCAGGTGGAGTCTGCTCTCGGCCATCATGGCAGTCAGAGCTTCCTTCGAGAAAAACAATGAGATCGGCTGTTTCGCCAAACTGACTAATACCTACTGCTTGGTGGCCATCGGCGGCTCTGAAAACTTCTACAGGTGAGCTCACCTTCAAGCCCAGCAGAAATCCATCATAGTGGGTGCGATTTATCTTGTGCTTCCAGGAAGTTTGCTCGTAGTTTGTGTGTCATCCATTTCCAGGGTTAAAGAAGCCAAATAATCTGTCTGAAGATAATATCCCCTTTGGATTCGTGAAGATCCTTTAAAGTAATCCTAAGTCACGAATAATCAGCATGACAGTTGAAACAAGCACATTTTTTGGCAAGCATTGATTTTTATCTATCAAGTTTTGTGAACTACATAAAATTTTCTTTTTGTTGTATTTATTGTTTTTTAGTTTATATGAAAACTATTTTTACTGATTGGTGAAATGATTGTCCGTCCTGATATATTTTGGAGACCATGACAATGAATTCTAAGTAAAGTTCATTTCCTCGTTCTGTGTGTAATTTTGGAAATCTATTTTTTTATTCTGTGATTAAATAACAGGGGTGTAATGTTTATTTTTGTGTTCATGGTAATCTTAGTTGACTGTTTATTGACTGGATTTGTTCTATTTTATGAGCCCGGAACAAACCGTTGTAACAATCTACCATTATACATCCTCCAAATTATAATTTTGTATTTTCATCGTATGTGTCTGCAGTGTATTTGAAGGTGAATTATCAGAAACAATCCCTGTGGTTCACGCTTCCATAGCCGGTTGCCGCATCATCGGAAGAATGTGTGTCGGTGAGTATCACACACATACAAGCACACACAACTTTTTTGAGCACTTTATTAATCCCTTGTGGGAAATTGATAATCCTCTGTACATAAATAATCATGGATGAACCATTAGCTGAGGGCAGCCACTTAGCAATGCCTGGGGAGCAATTTTGGGTTCAGTGTATTAATCAACAACACTTCGACAGGCTTGGAGGCGCTTGAGAATCAAATCATGGATCTTTGGTTACTGGTTGACCACTCTTATCACCCCCCCCACCCCCCCTGCAAAAACAACAAGACAAAACCATGTAGTTGTTAATTACAGAAGTCTGTTATTAAAGTAAAAATGAGCATGGCTACTAAAGCATACCAAAAATCTTCGCCCACAGAATTTTGAAAATCCATTTTGTTTATCATGTCACAGAACCCTGCCAGATCCTGATCTGAGTTTGTGTGTGTTTTTGTCTCAGGGAATCGTCATGGCCTCATGGTTCCCAACAATACGACAGACCAGGAGCTGCAGCACATCAGGAACAGCCTTCCGGATTCTGTAAGGATCCAGAGGGTGGAGGAAAGGCTTTCGGCACTCGGAAATGTTGTCGCCTGCAACGACTACGTGGCCCTAGTCCACCCGGACCTGGACCGGGTATGTTTTAGGACCTCACTTACCTTTAATTTCTGATGTGTTGGTAGCAACATCTTTTGTTGTCAATATGCACTTTTCCATGTTATTCCCGATACATTTTTTTCTCATGTTTAATCTGTGCTGCTTTTGGATCATGTTTTGGGTTTTTTTTAACAACTTTCTCCAAGTTCATAATTTGCTGCTAAAGATTTTATATTTTGGATTTCGGTTCATGTTCATTTTTCAGGTAATTAAGCCAGACTTTGAGCTGTTTTTTTTATTTTAAGGCAATTACAGATAGATTGATTATTAATTCTTTATCCAGTGAACATGAAGTTTTTTGATCCACCTGATGTTAAAATTTTGGTGACTGAAGCACTGAGGAGAGATACAGGTGTATTTTATTATTATTATTGGTGTTAAAGCCACACTGCCAGTGAGCGTCTGATTTATGACACTTAGGAGACGGAGGAGATCCTGGCCGATACTCTTAAGGTTGAGGTATTCCGCCAGACAGTGGCAGAGCAGGTTCTGGTTGGGTCTTATTGTGCCTTTAGCAACCAGGGGGGACTGGTCCACCCCAGGACTTCCATCCAGGACCAGGATGAGCTGTCTTCTCTGCTGCAAGTCCCCCTAGTGGTAAGAACATAAAGACCACATAAAATAAGTATAAACAGGGTTTTTGTTGGATGACTAATTGCCACTTCATGTCCAGGCAGGAACTGTCAACCGGGGGAGTGAGGTCATTGCAGCAGGGATGGTGGTCAACGACTGGTGTGCTTTCTGCGGGCTGGACACAACTAGCACCGAGTTGTCGGTCATAGAGAGTGTCTTCAGGCTTGGAGACTCAGCCGTCCCATCGGCCATCGCAACAGTTATGAGGGACTCACTGATTGACAGGTGACGCACAGCAAAGACACACACAAATTGTATTGTAGGGTCATGTTTAATTTTGGTCAACTTAAAACTAAATTAGGAAAAGAATATTAAAACTCTGCAATGACCGGATGAATTTTTTTTTTTAATTTGTTGATTTGACAGGGACAGTACACATGAATGAACATTTCTGTAAATGTGTCAGTATTAGCTACAGAGCTAGTTTTCAACTGTTGTCCCTGGGTAAGGAGTAGAGTACCAACCAAAGCACCATAAAAGTTCATAGCTTTAGTAAAATGTAAAGGTTAAAGCTGCATACAAATAGTAGAATACAGCATTAGTTCACAGTTCAAAATCTATACATTTGAATGTTAATTCTATGACAGAAATAAGGAAAGAGACAGACAACATGCATGGGCAGGACATGCAGGTTGAAACAGAAGAATTAATTAGAGAGACTTCCTGGACAAGTGAAAGCCCTTGCAAGCATGCATCAGGCTTGATTTAATGAGTACAACATTGATTTGATTTTAGCCATTTTTTTTAGCTGAGTCTTGAAGATGTTAAACATGGGGCATTCTCTGATAGTGAGTGGGATACTGTTCCAGATGTTACAGTCCCTGACTGAAAGAACACTGCCCAAAGGCAGTCTGCCAAATGGGCACTTCAGTCTCCTCTAACCATATACCTAGTGGCTCTGCCAGAAATGGATTTTAGTTGTATAACTTCTCTTAGTGGAGGTGGTGCAAGGCTGTAGAGTATTTTGTATATAGTGCCATCAAATTTAAAATTACTTAAATTTTCAAAATTCAGGAGATTGTATGTCTCCAGAATGTGACAATGGTGGTATGAAATTGGTTTTCTGGCAAATATTTCTAATGCTCTTTTAAACAATGATTCTATTTTTCTGAAAGTAGTTTCATTTGTTAGTGACCAGTAAGTACAACAGTACTCTATATGCAAGAACACCATGGCATGCAGAAACATCCTTGCTGATTGAAGAGTCATTGATGATCAAATATATTTGAAATTATGTAGACTGAATTTAATAGTTTTAGAAATTTTCTTTACATGACTTTTAAATGTGAGAGACGAGTGAGGAACCACTACAAGGTATTTGAACTCTTGTACTAGTCCAAGCTCCTCATCCCTGAGAAATACATATGACTTTGCCGTTTTGTTGTTGTGTTTGGAAAACATCATACTTACTGTTTTTTTAGTATTTAACAGGAGGCATGATTTTGAGAGACAATCTTGGTCTTTGGCCATTTCAGATGTGAGAATGCAGCCAGCTTCTTTGATAATTTTTGCTTGAGTGAATATTACTGCAACATCTGCATAAATTTGTGTACGGGTGTTTTTAAGGTCGTTTATGTAAAGTGAAAAGAGAACTGGCCCTAAAACTTGATTGAACATGATCAATTACTGTTATTGTTTGTCATCAGCATGGCGTGATGGGACCTGCTATGATGCCTACCAGCTGGATGCCACCTGTCTTCTATACGGAACTGTTTGCCACCACTCAGAGGTCATCCCTCTGCAGCAGTTTGTAATTTTGCTGAATGTGTTAAAGCTACAATGAAGTCCTCCTTGGCAACACAGTTCATGTGATCATCAGCTGGATCCACCACATACTCAGTCGAGGTCATGGAACATGGTGTCATGGGCCCAAACACTGCTGTCATACCGGACAGGAAGCAGGGAAGATCATGATCCTGTATGAAGTGATGAAAATTTTTTGAGTCAAATCATGTCTGATTTCATTCTGAATATGTTAAAAAATGACTGTTTCATTTATTAAATATTCTTACTGAAATGATTGTATACATTTTTGCTACTCAGCATGAAAAGCACTGAAAAAATGGTCTCCACTTATAGCATTTTCATCACCCTGAGATTTCAAAGTGCTTCTCACTGGATTCACACTTATACTGATATAAGTCAGTGTGACTGAGCTGGTGAGGGGGAAAGAACCTCCATGAAAAAGTGGAAATAAAACAAATATACCCTCAGCATAAAGTGGAATAGGAGTTATATTGAATACTGTTTGTAACAATAAAAACATCAGATCAAAATAACACCCTCAGGATTTACACCTGAGCTTTACTGGTAGTAAATGGTAATGAATTGCCATGTTCACGTCTCTCTTGGTTCCATCTCCTGTTACCTGGCAGAAGCGTTGTGTCGGAGAAACACAAGTATTGACTTTAACTGACAAGATTGTTGGAAAAATATCGCTGACAATACTTTCAATGAACCCTCCACACATCCATTCATTGTCTACTGCTTGTCCCTACTCAGGGTTGCAGGGGATGCAGGAGCTTATCCCATCTGCCATCGGGCGAGAGGCGGGGTACACCCTGGACTGGTCACCAATCGCAGGGGCACATATACAGACAGGTTTAATCTACGGCCTCATTAGGACCTGCATTAGCTCTAGTCTCTCAGAGAAATGAACTTTCTAAAGTCACGATTAGGAACAGTCTAAGACATTTATTCCATGTTTGAGAAAGCCATTTCAGTAAGTTTTGGTTTAAAATGGGATTTTGTAGAACTAGGGTTTAATCCTTCGAAGGGAACCAAACTTTGGCAGTTTGATAAATCCGTCCATGCATACACACATTTTTGCTTATGTGCTGAGAGGTTGTGAGGGCAGTAGCCTCAGCAGAGAATCCCAGTATTACCTCTCCCCAGCCACTTAGTCCAGCTCTTTCTGTAGTATCCTGAGACATCCTAAGGCCAGCTGACAGGGTCTCTGATTTGGTACCAGATGATTTTCACCCCAGCCACTTCTTACTCTGCTGCAAACCACTCCAATGAGAGTGGAATATCATGATCGGATAAAGCCACATCATCTAGAAAAAAACAGAGACCCAATCCTGGGGCCACTGAACTGGACCCCCTAAAGGCTGCGGCTGCACCAAGAATTCTGTGCTTATCATAGATTATCCATAACAAACTGTGTTCAGACTAGGGATGAGGGATACCAACGGTTTTCCTTTCGATACTATATCATTAGTTTGACACTTTTTTTTTTTTTTTTTTATTAATCAAATGGCACTAATACTTTTGCCCCTTAAAAGGAAAATCACATAATTGCCGTCCTCGTTAATGACTTTATTGCAAGAATTGTGAAAATTAGTGACCATTAATGCAGCCTCAGGGCGGCACTGACCAGTGTCTCCTGAGAGAAGAGGAAAGGAAAAAGTCTGGGACTGATAGTACTGACTTTGAATATTGAGACAATGACAGGAAAAGGTAGAGAGTTTATTGATATAATGCAGAGAAGGGAGGTGGATATACTGTGTATCAAGGAGAGCAGGTGGAAAGGTAGTATGGGCTAGAAGCTTAGGAGCAGGTTTTAAGTTGTACTATCATGGTACGGACAGGAAGAGAAATGGAGTCGGAGTTATCTTGAGGGAGGAGTTTGTTAGGAATGTTCTGGAGGTGAAAAGACTGTCAGACTTATTAGTCTGGAACTGGAAATTGAAGATGTGATGCTTAATGTTGTTAGTGGCTGTGCTCGACAGGTGGGATGTGCGTTGGAGGAGAAGGAGAAGTTCTGGAATGAGTTAGATGAATTGATGGAGAATATCCCCAGAAATGAGAGTGGTAATTGGGGCAGACTTCAATGGATATGTTGGTGCAGGCAATGGAGGTGATGAAGTGATGTAGGTTTGGTATACAGGATAGGAACGCAGAGGGAAAAATGGAGTTAGACTTTGCAAAAAGGATGGAAATGGCTGTAATAAATATTTTTTTCCAGAAAAGACAGGAACATAGGGTAACTTATAAGAGCCAAGGTAGGAACATGCAGGTAGACTACATCTTGTATAGACAAGGTCATCCAAAAGAGATCAGTGACTGCAAAGTAGTGGTAGGTGAGAGTGTAGCCAGAAAGCATATGGTGGTCTGTAGGATGACTAGTGACAAGGAAGATCATGATTACAAAGTCAGAGCAGAGGACGAAGTGGTGGAAGATGAAAAGGGAGGAGTGTCGTATGGTTTTCAGGGAGGAGAAGGCGGCTCTGGGTGGTCAGGGAGAGCTTCCAGATGACTGGACAACCGCAGCTAGACACGTCCGAGGTTGCCGTGGAGAATAAAGGAACGACCTCCTGCCACTTGGTGGTCCGATCAACCAATGTGAGCATATGTGTAAAGCCCTGTGAAGGTGGCAGAGGGCCTACCAGGTCAACATTTACATGGTCGAAGCGCCTGGCCAGAATTCGAAACGGCTTGAGGAGAGCCCGAACATGCTGATGAACCTGAGCACGCTGGCACGCCACACATGCGGCTGCCCATTCCCTGATGTTCTTACGCCTACCAAGCAGGATGAACTCAACTCCCACCAATTTCACCGACACTCAGACGCCCTGATGCGAGAGGGAATGCACCCAGTTGAAGACTCGCAGAACCCAAGCCACTGGAACCATTGGACGGGGCCGGCCAGTAGAGAGATCACACAGGAGAGCAGGGCCACCTTCCTGCTCTCCTGCACCACTTCCTCCTCCATCCCGACATGCATGGGGCACACTAGTGCACTTGACAGGGAATCTGCAATGGGGTTAGCCTTCTTTGACACATGCCCAGTGTCGGTCGTAAATTCAGAAATAGCTGCTAGGTGTCACTACTTGCAGGCGGATCAATGCTCAGCCACTTTAGGCATGGCGAACGTTAACGGCTTGCGATCCACATACACCACGAGTGAATGGCCTTCCAGCAGAAAATGGAAATGATGGGTCGTCAAATACAGGGACAACCACTCTCTGTCAAACATGCTATACTTTCGCTCGTTATCCTGCAGTTCATGACTAAAGAACGCAAGGGGTCTCCATGCGTTTGCCACCAGCTGTTCAACCACGGCCCCCACAGAAGCATCAGATGCATCGGCCGTCAATGCTATGGGTGCCTCTGGAGCTGGATGGGCCAGAAGGGCTGGGTCAGCCAGGGTGCGATTAGCCCAGTCAAAAGCCTGAACCCGATTCGGAGTCCAGTCGACCGTGTCTCTCCCCTGCCTGAACGGCAGAGCCCCATAAAGTGGCTGAAGGAGGTGGGCAGCGTGAGGGGAGGAAACAGTTGTAGAAGTTCACCATGACCAAGAACTCCTGCAATGCCCTGACCGAGACAGGGCCGGGAAACTAGTCACTGCTTGCACCTTTGCGGTCAACAGAACTGCGCCATGTGGTGAAATGCGATGGCCCAGGAAGTCAATCAACGATTGCCCAAACTGACCTTTAGCTGAGTTGACTGAAAGGCTGTGGTTGTCCAGACGACCGAAAACCTGTGTCAGGTGCTCCAAGTGCTTGTCAGCCGACGGGCTGGCCAACAGTATATTGTCCAGGTATACATACACAAGAAGTCACGCATCACTGAGTCCAAAAGCCTCTGAAAAGTCTGAGCGGCATTCTTCAAGCTGAAAGGCATGTGCAGGAACGCAAAAAGCCCGAACGGGGTGACCACCCCGGTCTTGGGTACGTTCTCCGTGTGCACAGGCATCTGGTGATAACCACGCACCCGATCCACCTTAGAGAAAATGGTACCTGACAGCCGCATGGAGAAATCTTGAATGTGAGGGATGGGGTAAAGGTCGTTTGCGGTGATGTTATTCAGCCGGTGAAAGTCGTCGCAGGGATGCCATGACCCATCGGTCTTGGGCACAATGTGGAGTGGGGAGTGCCTACACCTGCAGAGGTCCCCTCCACTCCACCAGCCACCCAGGCCCTCTCCACCTCCCCGAGGGGTTAGCTCTCCCATTCCTGAGAGATTCTCGGGAGATGTAGGTCATTATGAGGGTTTCCTTTTGCAATGCGTTCTCGTTTTCAATCGTTTACAAGTGTTTCCCCCAAGATGATGCCAAAATCTAGTTCGTCCTCGGACTTCTCACTGACCAAGATAGGCTGAGGCCCGATTCAAGGACCATCCGTCTTTGGGTGTACTTTTAAACAGTTCAACAAAGAGTTCAAGCGAACTTGCAGTGGAGATTCCGACCACCATTCCAGAAACCCCTGGATGATTAATCAGGGTCAGAGAACCATCTCCGAATTCTCCATTGAATTTGGAACACTTGAGGCTGCATCTGTGTGGAACCCCTCCATACTTAAAAGCTCCTCTTATACTCTCAACGACTCCTTGAAGGACCAACTAGCCCCCTTGGAGGAGGCCGAAACCCTAGACGAACTTATATCTTTGGCTATCCGCCTGGATAATTGTCTGAGGGAGAGAAGCAAGGAGGGAACTAGTCAACAGGTCGACCGCAGCACTAATGATCCATCTCCTTCCAGCTCATTCCCTCGTCCCGGAACCAGAACCGATGCAGGCCAGCTGGCCCCGCCTCTCCTGTGAGGAATGTCAATGTTGGGTCAGGAATGGCTGATGTATTTATTGCAGTTCCCCCGGTCACTACATTTCCAGTTGGCCTCTGTTAATAGACAGCACCTGTCAGTAGAGGCAGGAGTACTGGTGGGCGGCACTCTTAAACACAATCCTTCTTGTGTAACTGTACCAACAACTATTTTATGGGATGGCGCAGCTCATGGCCTGCAGGGGCTTATGGATTCGGGGGCTGAACAAAATCTTATCGATCCCAGCGGGGCCCCAGTCTCAACCTACACCCTGTACTGTTGCCCACTCCACTTTCTGTCTCTGCCCTTGATGGGAGGATTCTGACCGCAATTACTCACAAAATCAACCCAGTCACTCTAATCACTACAGGTTACCATAGGGAGACTATTGATTTCCTCATTTTCCCTGTTGCGAGCTCCCCATTTGTATTTGGGTTTCCATGGCTGACTACACAACCACCATATACATTTGGTTTATCGTCGATTTGAAAGCTGGAGCCCTTTTTGCCCGTCTAACTGTCAAAAAGTCTGCCCTACAATCTTCCAACCAGACCTCTTGAGGCTCCAGAACCAACCATTGACTTAACTTCTGTTAAATACCACAACTTGCACACAGTCCTCAGTGAGGACGAACAACCTGTCCAGACCCCCTGAAGACGTATATCTGTGAGTCTGTGGCTGCTGGACTAATCAGACCCTCCTCTCCTGTGGGGGCTGGATTTTTTTTGACCAGAAAAAAGACCAGACCATACGCCCCTGTATTGACTACCTCGGGTTGAATCAAATCACTGCTAAGAACATATCCCCTATCATTCATCTCCTCAGCTTTCAAATCAATTCAGGGGTCCACCTTTTTAACTAAGTTGGATCTCGGAAATGCCTACCATCTTGTTCGGATCCGCCAGGGAGATGAATAGAAGACTGCCTTCAAGAGCCCCATCGGACACTTCGAGTACCGAGTCATGCCTCAGTCATGTTTCAATCCTTGGTAAAAGATGTACTGCATGACATTTTTGTATTTGTTTACTTGGCTGACATTATCTTATCTTATCATAGCTGACCACCAGAAACATGTCCGCTTGGTTCTCCATCGACTCTCGGAGAATCGTCTGAGTCAAGGCCGAGAAGTGTGAATTTCACAAGCCGTCTGTAGCTTTTCTCGGCTACATCCTAGAGATTGGACACATTCGCACGGATCCTGAAAATTTAAAAGCAGTCTGAATTAGCTGCAGAGGTTCTTGGTTGCCAATTTTTACCGCCGATTCATACGAAATTACAGTCAGACAGCTTCCCCACTGACTGCTCTCCCCTCCACCAAGACCATCTTTTCATGGTCTGCTGAAGCAAAAGCCGCCTTCCTGGACCTGAAGAAGAAGTTCTCTCAAGCATCCATCCTTATCCAGCCCGATTGACGCCTCTGAAACAGGGGCCAGTGCGTATCACAACGCATGAACTCTGATGGGAAACTTCCCCCTTGTGCCTTTTTCTCCCGCAGGTTATCCCCGACCGAAAGGCATTACGATGTGGGGGATTGGGAACTCCTAGCTATTAAACTTGCTTTGGAGTAGTGGCAGCATTGGTTGGAGGACGCCGAAACTCCTGTTTTAGTCTCGACAGATCGTAAGAATCTAGCTTACCTCCAGTCAGCTAAACGTCTCAACTCGCATCAATCCTGTTGGTTTCTTGTCTCTTCCAGAATCAACCTCTCCATCTTGTATCGCCCAGGTATCCAAAACATTAAACCAGATGCCCTTTTCCATGAGTTCTCGGCGATGACATCAATGAGGACCCATTATGGGATCAGCTGAACTGTTGCCCTTGTAAACCGGCGCTTCTGGCGACTGTCCATCCACAAGGACGTGAAAGACTACATCCTTGCCTGCCCTGTTTACGCCCGCAACAAATCCTATCGACCACCTGCTGGACTCCTTCAACCCTTAACCATTCCGAAGAGACCCTGGTCAAATATTGCAATCGATTTTGTCACTGGACTTCCCCCCTCTAAAAGGTATGAACACCATTCTCAACATCATAGACCGTTTCTTTAAGGCATGTTCCCTCGTTCCCCTCAACTCCACTGCTAGTCAAATACATCTTCCGTCTCCATGGCATCCACCTGGAGATTTTATCTGACCATGGACCTAATTTCACCTAACCAGGTTTGGAAACAGTTTTGCCTTGCACTTAAGGCCAAAGTCTCGCTCACCTCAGGCTTCCATTCCCAGTCCAACGGTCAGACGGAATGAATGAAACAGGAACATGAGGCCAACTTCAGATGCCTCACGTCCACCAATCTCTCTGAATGGAGCCAGTTCCTTCCCTGGGTCAAGTACGCTCATAATTCACACGTCTCCACTGCAACTGGCCTGTCCCCCTTCGAAATCTCCCTGGACTACCGACCACCACTCCTCCCCCACAGATGAGAAAGACCGACATTGCTGTTACTTCAGTCCGCCATCACATCCAGCGCTGCAGATGCATCTGGTCTGACACCCTGGCCATGCTGCAGTGCATCTCTGGACAGAACCGCAGCTTTGCTGACCACAGACAGATTCCCAGATTAAACTGGGCAGAAGGTTTGGCTATCATCTCACGACATCCCTTTGAAGTCCTTCCCCAGGAAGTTAGCCCCTGGATTCATTGGCCTGTCCGAAATAGAATTTGTAATCAGTCCCACTGCAGTCTTTCTCTATCTTCCTCTTAGTCTCCGCGTCCACCCAACCTTCCATGTGTCCCAGGCTATGGTCCTGAGGTTAGTTCTTGGGTGCCGTGTTTTTTTGATTTTGAATCTGTCCCTAATTTAGGTACATTGCTCTTCTCTCCTGCCTTGTTCCTCTTGGACAACTCGGGGTGGCTGTTGAGGGGGGAGTGATGGTGAGATCCAGCTGCTCTTTAAGCAGCAGCTGGGTGGACTCCAACAGGTGCGAAGCATCAAGCCTCATTAGGCTAATGACAAAGGGAGCCTGTTGCCAGTCTGTCAGTGCCAGATTGTTGGTTCCCTATCCTCTCAACGTTCATCGCAAATCCCTATGTCTTGCCGCACCTCACAAGTTTCCACGTCTCGCCCCTCTTTGCAAGGCCCCACTTACGCCTTTCAATAAATTCCTGAAACGCCTTATCTCCGGATTGTTCTTGCATTATGGTCTCATCTCTGCATTTAACATGACATTTTGGACCAAAATAGCCGTAACTTCCAAATTTACAGCTGGATTTCAGTTATTTTGACATAATGTATTGAATTACATCCTATTCAACATATTCTAGCTCCACACACCAACTTTTTACAATTCATGAGTTATTTACAAATGTGGTAAAAAAACGGTCTAACTCAGTGAAATAAACACTTTTGGAACAACATAGCTATAACTTCAAAAGGTACGACTCGATTTCAGTCATTTTGGCAGATATTGTATACATTCGCATCCTATTCAACATATTTTAGCACCAGACAGCAGCTCTTAAGCATTTGTGAGTTCTATACAAATGTGGTCAAAAACGCTGTACAGCAGCTGTTTAGCATTCATGAGTCATTTACAAATGTGGTCAAAAACGCTCCAACTCGGCGAGACAAGCACTTTTGGAAAAACTAGTGGTGTATTTTCTGAAGCTAGACTTGGATTTCATGGACTTGGACATCGTTTAGAAATACATCCCATTCAAAATATTTATATATAAATAAAGAACAAGCTTGTTACAGTTTGTGGGTAATTTACAAATTGGTTCTAAACTCTTCAACTCAGCTGGATAAGCACTTTTAAAAAACACACAGTAGGTGTCTCTTCCAAAGCTACAGCTGGATTTCAGTGATTTTGACTTTTTAGTATAGACTCACATTTTTTTCAACATATTTCAGCACCAGACTGTAGCTCTTAACCATGAATTAGTTATTTACAAATGTGGTCAAAAAGGCTCTAACTAGGTGAGATAAGCACTTTGGGACCAACATAGAGGTATCTTGAATAGTTTAATTTGGATCTCAGTTATTTTGACATATTGTAGAATCATATCTTATTCAACATATTTCAGCACCGCACAACAGCTTGTTACACTCCGTGAGTAAATTATAAGTTGGTACAAGACGCAACTCAGCGAGATAAGCACTTTTGGACCAAATAACTGTATCTTCCTAAGTTACAGCTAAATTTCAGTGATTTTGAAATATAGTGTAGAATCGCATCCTATGCAACATATTGCAGCACCACACACCATCTCTCTCAATGTTTTGAGTAATTCACAAGTTTGTGAACTTCAACTCGGCGAGACAAGCACTTTTGGAAAAACATGCAGTTGGAGTATTTTCGAAAGCTACAGCTGGATTTCAGTGATTTTTACATATATAATGTAGAATTTACAACCTGTTAAAAAAAATTTCAGCACCACAGCCAGCCTGTTACAGTTCTTGTATGATACAAGGTGGTCCAAAACGCTTCCACTCGGCAAAATAAGGAAATTTGGACCAACATAGCTTTATCTTCCAAAGTTTCAGCTGAATTTCAGTGATTTTGAAATTTATTGTGTAGAATCACATTCTGTACAACATATTTCAGCAGCACCAACCATCTCTTTAAAGTTTGTGAATAATTTGCAAGACCACATTACAAACCATGCAGTGAACAATGGTATCAGCAACAAGATAGGGAACCAAAGTATGGCTGCGAGGAACCCAGGACCATTCCTTCGGACTGTTACCCTCCAAGTCCACCAAGTACTTAAAACCCAGACCGCAGCGCTGGACATCCAGAAACCACTGCACCGTAAACCCAAGGCGGCCATCAACAATTCGGGGTGTGAGGAGGGGGGGCGGCCGGAGGGCACAACGGACTGGACACTACAGGCTTCCCCTGGGGCATGTGAAAAGTGGTATGAATGCACAAGGAAGGAGGAAGCTTGAGACAGAGGGTAGTGGGGCTGATAATTGAGTCAATGTCATAAAGGCCAATGAATCTTTGGGGCCAACTTCCGGTGCACATCCTTCAGGGTAATGTCCTTGGCGGTGATGACGATTGGCCAGGCGACAGCTGTATTTAGCTGTTTGGAAGAGGGCCTCCCTGGTACGAGTCCATACATGCTGGCCTCTCTGCAGATGATGCTGAACAGAGGGTACCTCCAGGTCCAGCTCCTCCTCTGGTAACAATGATGGCTGGTATCCCAGGGAGGCCTCAAAGAGGGAGCGCCCGGTGGCTGAAGAGATCAGGGAATTGTGGGCATATTCAATCCAACATAGATGTTGATTCCAAGAGGAAGGATCACTGGCCACTACACGACGAAGTGCAGCCCCCAGCTCCTGGTTCAGTCACTGCGTCTGGCCATTGGACTGGGGATGATAACCAGAGCTCAAGGAAGCTTTAGCCCCAAGGGCAGTACAGAACGACTTCCAAACCCATGATAAGAACTGAGGCCCCTGGCCAGAGACGATGTCAGAGGGGATGCCGTGGAGCCGGAAGACATGATCAACCAGAAAGTCAGCTGCTTCGGCAGAGGATGGCAATTTCTCAAGCGGAATGAAATGAGCAGCCCTTGAAAAATGGTCAACTACAGTGACTATGGCAGTTTTACCCCGGGAGGGGGGTAAGCCAGTAACAAAATCCAGAGAAATATGGGACCTGGACGACTAGGGACCTCAAGTGGCTGCAGATGACCAGACGGAGGGTGATTAGTGCCCTTGCTTCTACCACAGACCTGACAGACAGAGACATCCTCCCGGGTATCAGACTCCAATGAAGGCCACCAGAAGTAGCGCAGAAGAATTGCGAACCTTGAGGAATGGATCCACTGGAGAACTGCAGATTGAGCAGATGATAGGATATTGCACCGGTCTGGTGAGCAATTCTCAGGATCCGGATCCATGGTTTGCCCCTGATGGATCTGACTCTCCACATGCCATGTTACACCCCTCACTTGACAGGTAGGTGGTAGGATATGGGTTGTGTCGGTGGTCCCCCCATCTGGAGCAAACTGCCTGGATAAGGCAACCGGTTCGAAGTTACAGGAACCCTGGACAATAAGAAACGGAGAAGGCAAAATGAAAAAAAAACAGGGCTGGCAGGATTTCATTCTTTTAGCGATTTGCAGGTAGGGGAGGTTTTTATGGTCAGTCCACACCAGGCAGGTTTGCTTGGCTCCCTTTAACCAATGTCGCCATTCCTCCAAAACTAGTTTGACTGTTTGGGGCTCACAATCACCAACATCAAAATTCTACTCAGCAGGAGTCAACCGTCTGGAGAAGAAGGCACAGTGATGCGATTTACCCTGATTCTCAGATCTCTAGGATAATAAGGCCCCGACACCAGAATTTGAGGCGTCCACCTCCAAAGTAAAATGCCTTTCAGGGTCTGGTTGAATCGGGATTGGTGGGTATCTCGGCGAGATTACAACTTTTGGATGCTCTATCCTGATTGAAGACTGCGTGCACGTCGTGGTATTCTGGTGGAACAGAAGTTTAGTCAATGGTTGGTTCTGGAGCCTGAAGAGAGGTCTGGTTATAAGATTGTAGGGTGGATTTTGAACAGTTAGACAGGCAAAACAAGCTCCAGCTTTCAAGTAGACCATTAGCCCAATGGATATAGGGGTTGTCTCTGCCCAGAGCTTCGTGGAAGCCTGCTATGCCCCACCTAGAACCTCAGCACTATAGCAAAAATTGATGACAGTCACAGCAAGATTGAAGTGATATAGACATAGTCAAGAAAAACAACCCATTCAACATCATTCAGCACCACAAAGCAGCTCATAAAAGTTTGCAAGTAATTTACAAGTTGGACCAAAACGCTCTAACTTGGCGAGATAAGCCCTTTTGGTCCAACATAACAGTATCTTCTACATTTACAGCTTAATTTAAGTGATTTTGAAATTTATTGTGTAGAATAACACCCTATTCAACATATTTAAGCAGTACAAATCATCTCTTAAAAGTTCATGAGAAATTTACAAGGTGATCCAGAGCGCTTAAAATTGGCGAGATAAGCACCTTTGGACCAACATAGCTCTATCTAATACAACTTTAGCTGGATTTCAGTGATTTTTACATTTATTGTGTAGAATCACATCCTATTCAACACTATTTCAGAGCCAAACAATAGCCTGTTACAGTTCGTGAGTAATATTTAAGTTGGTCAAAAACGCTTCAACCTGGTGAGATAAGCACTTTTAGACTATCATAGCTGTAAATTCAAATGTTACAGCTGGATTTCAGTAGTTTTGACATAGATCGTGTTGAATCATATCCTCTTCAAAATATATCAGCATGACATACCATCTCTAAGAGTTAGTGAGGAATTTAAAAGGTGGTCCAAAACGCATCATCTCGGCGAGAATTTTTTTTTTGGACCAACGTGCAGTTGGTGTGTCTTCTGGATTACAGCTGGATTTCAGTGAATTATACATACACTGTGTTGAATCATGTACTATTCAACATATTGAGCATATTTGAGCAAACCATCTCTTAAGAGTTTGTGAGTAATTTAATGGTTGGTCCAAAAGGCTCAGTGAGATAAACAATTTTGGACCAACATAACTGTATCTTCTGAAGACACAGCTGGATTTAAGTAATTTTGACATCATTTAGAAATATATCCAATTCAACATATTCAGCATCACAAACCAGACTGTTACAGTTTGCGATTAATTGAAAGGTTTGTTCAAAACACTAAAACTTGGCTGGTTAGCAAGTTTTGGACTATCATCGCTGGAACTTCAAAAGATGCAGCTGGATTTCAGTCATTTTGTTATATACTGTGTAAAGTCACAACTAATCAACATATTTCAGCACCACACACCATCTCTTTAGTATTTGTGGGAAATTTACAACGTTCCACTGAGGTGAGATAACAATTTTGGACCAATCATAGCTGTAAATTCCACAGCTACCGCTGGATTTCAGTCATTTTGACATATATTGTGTAGAATAACATCCTATTAAACAAATAAAAACACCATTTACCCGCTCTTAAGCATTCATGAGTTATTTACAAATGTGATCAAAAACAATACAACTTGGCAAAAAAAATACATTTGGATCAAGATAGCAGTAACTTCCAAAGTTAAATCTGGTTTTCAGTCAATTTGACACATATGTGATCCTATTCAATGGATTTCAGCACCAACAGCTCTTAAGCATTCGTGAGTTGTATGAAAATGTGGTAAAACACGCTCAATTTCGACGAGATTAACACTTTTTGACCAAAATAGCTATACATTCTGAAGTTAAAACTGGATTTCAGTCAGTATGACTTTTATTGTATAGAATCACATCCTACTCAACATATTTCAGCAGCAGACACCAGCTCTCAAGAATTTATGAGTTACTTACAAATGTTGTCAAAACGCCCTTACTCAGCGAGAAAAACACTTTTGGAAAAAAAAGGTGTAACTAAAGTTACAGCTGGATTTCAGTCATTTTGACATATATTGTGTAAAATCACATCCTATTCAACATCATTCAGCACCACACACCAGCTCTTCAGTATTTGTGAGTAATTTACAAATTGTGGTCACAACGCTCTTACTAAACGAGAGAAATACCTTTGGACCATAACTGCAATTTCTAAAGTCAGAACTGGATTTCAGTAAATTTGACGTATATTGTGTAGGATCACATCCTATTTAACATATTTCAGCACCAGACACCAGCTCTTAAGCATTCATGAGTTAAGCACCAGATAAGGCGAGACATCTCCGCGAGATAAACACTTTTAGACCAACATAGCTATAACTTCTGAAGTTACAGCTGGATTTCAGTCATTTTGACATATATAGTGTAGAATCACATCCTATTCAACATATTTCAGCACCACCCAACAGGCCCTGAGAATTGTTGAGTAATTTACAAATTTGGTCACCACACTCTAACGAGTTGAGATAAACACTTTTGAACCAACATAGCTGTAACTTCAAAAGTTACAGCTGGATTTCAGTCATTATGATATATATTGTATTGTATCACATCCTATTTTACATATTTTAGCACCACATACCAGCACTTAAGAATTTGTGAGTTATTTACAAATGTGGTCAAAAATGCTCCAACTCGGCGAGATAAACACTTCTGGACCAACATAGTTGTGGACAAACTAGCAGGTCTTTGAAGGTTTCATAAAATTCATTGACGTATCCATCTGGACCTGGATTTTTTTTATTCTTAAATGCTGAAATAACATTCCAATTCTCCAATCTGCTTACCTAACTCCTTCGCTGCTGAGTCTGTCAGTTCAATTAGTTTTATGCTTAGTAATGCTAAAGTCCTCCGACAGTGCACTTTTAAGTTCGTCCCTTATGATTTTAGAGATCTCTCCTCTCAAGAGAGATAAAATCTGTGCTTTGATATCTTCAGATGTGATACCTGGGATTGTTAGGCCCTGGGGTGTTAGCTTTGCTGCTACATCTATATTTTTGGAGCTTTTCTGCCATTCAAATCGATCCTATGTGTGCAGTTCATTTTATCATATATTGTATAAAATCCCATCCTATTCAACATATGTCACCACAAGACACCAGCTCCTCAGTCGTCGTTACTGGCAATTTGGCAACGAGGCGAGACAAGCACTTCTGGGCCAGCATAGCTGTAACTTGAGTAAACCAAGCTGGATTTCAGTAATTTTGACATTTATTGTGAAGAATCATATCTTATTTTACATATTTTATAGCCACATTCCAGCGCTTAAAATTTTCTGAGTTATTTACAATTGTGGTCAAAAACGCTCTAAATTGGCGAGAAAAACACTATTGGACTAACATAGCTGTACCCTCAAAAGTTACAGTTTGATTTCAGTTATATTGACAGTTAGAGTTTCGTACCCCATCCTATTCAAAATATATCAGCACCACACACCAGATCTTAAGAATACATCAGTTACTTACAAATGTGGTCAAAAATGCTCTAACTTGGCGAGATAAACTCCTTTGGACAAATATAGCTTTAACTCTAAAAGTTAGCTTGTATAGACAAACAACATTCACTCACTCATTGAGGGCAATTTTCCCAAATATTTCAGTCAGAGGAAACCCATGCAGATGCGGGGAGAACATGCAAACTCCACACAGAAAGGTCCCCTGTTGGAGTTGAACCAGGGCCCCTCATGCTGTGAGGCTGAAGCACTAACCACTGCGCATATAGAATCAAACCTATTCAAAATATTTCAGCACCACACACCAGCTCCGCAGTACTCGTGAGTTATATACAAATTTGGTCAAAAACGCACAAACTCGGGGATATCAACACAATTGGATGAACATAGCTTTACCTTCAAAAGTTACAGCTGGATTGACAGCAGTTATATTGACATTTATAGAGTATAATCCCATCCTATTAAATATATATCAGCACCACACATCAGTGATTAAAAATTTGTTAGTTCCTTAAAAATTTGGTCACAAACGCTCTCTCAAGGCAAGGAAAACACTTTTTGACCAACATAGCTATAACTTCTGAAATAACAGCTGGATTTCAGTCATTTTGACAAATATTGAGGTCTTTACAAAAGTGTTCTAAAACGCTCTATCATGGCGATATAAACACTTTTTAACCAACGAGGCTTTAACTTCTGAAATTACTGCTTGATTTCAGTCATTTTGACACATATTGCATTGAATCACTTCGTATTTGAAATATTTCAGCAACAGACACCGGCTCTTTTAAAATTCATGAGTTGTTTAAAAAAGTGGTCTAAAATGCTATAACTTGGCGAGATAAACACTTTTTGAAAAAAATAGATGTAAATTGTACAGTTGCAGCTGGATTTCAGTCACTATGACATATGTTACATCATATTCAACATATTTAAGCTTCAGCCAGGAGCTTTTAAGTTTCCATTAATTATTTACCAACGTGATCTAAAACGCTCTCACTTGTCAAGATATACACTTTTTGACCAACATAGCTATAACATCTGAAGGTACGGATGATTTTCAGTCATTTTGACATATACTCCATTGAATAAGATCCTGTGATACATATTTCAGCACCAGACACCAGCACTTCAGCATTCATGACTTCTTTAAAAAAGTGGTCTAAAACGCTCTAACTCAGAGATTAACAAGTTTTGACCAACATGGCTAAAACTTGTGAAGTTGCAGCTGGATTTCAGTCATTTTGACATTCATTGCATAGAATCATATATTTCAGCAACAGTAACCAGCTCTGTAACATTCATGAGTTCTTTACAATCGGCATGATAAACACTTTTTGACAAACATGGCTATAATTTGTGAAGTGACAGCTTGAATTTAGTCTTTTTGACTGATAATGAGTAGAATCATATCGAATTTAACATATTTTAGCACCAGACACCAGCTCTTCAGCATTCATGTGTTGTTTACATAAGTGATCTAAAAGGCTGGAACTCAGCAAGATGAAAACTCTTTGACCAACATTGCTATAACTTCTAAAGTTACTGCTGGATCTTGGTCGTTTTGACAAATGAAGCATAGAATCACATCCTATTCAACAAAATTTCAACACCAGAAACCAGCTCGTCAGCATTCATGGGTTGTTCACAAAAATGGTCTAAAATGTTGTAACTCAGCGAGAGTAACACGTTTGGACCAACATAGCCAGAACTTTGCGAAGTAAGAGCTTGCTTTCAGTCGTTTTGACATATATTGCAGAGAATCTTATCCAATTCAACATATTTTAGCACCAGAGAGCAGCTCTCAAGCATTCAGCTCTCAAGTTGTTTACCAAAGTGGTTTAAAACACTCTGAGTCGGCAAGATAATCACTTTTGACCAACATGGCGATCACTTGAAAAGTTGCAGCTGAATTTCAGTCATCTTGGCATATGTTGCACATAATCACATAATATTTTCAATATTTCAGCACCAGCCACCAGGTCTTTCACAGTCATGAGGTCTTTACAAAAGTAGTCTAAAACGCTCTAACTCTGCGAGTTTACTAAGCAAACTCGGCCAGATAAACACTTTTTGACGAGCATATCAATAACTTCTCAAGTAAAAGCTTGTCATTTGAACAAAAATTGCATACAATCACATTGTATTCTCAATATTTCAACATCAGGCACCAGCCCTTCAACATTCAAATGTTGTTTACAAAAGTGATCTGAAAGGCTGGAGGTCGGCAAGATAAACACCTTTTGACAAACATACCAAAAAATTCTGAAGTCACAGCTGGATTTCAGTCATTTCGACATATATTGCATAGAATCACATCCTATTCAAAATATTTCAGCAGCAGCCACCAGCTCTTTAACATTCATGAGGTCTTTACAAAAGTGGTCTAAAACGTTCTAAGTTGGCAAGATAAAAGTTTTTTGACCAAAATGGCTATAACTTCTGAGGTTATAGCTGGATTTCAGACATTTTGACAAATATATCAAAGAATCACATCCTATTTAACATAGCTACAACTTCTGAAGTTGACAAATTAAACAAATTTCAGCAACAGACAGCAGCTCTCAACCATTCATGAGATGTTAACCAAAGTTGTCTATAACGCTGTAACTCGGTTAGATAAAAATTTTTTGACCAATATAGCTGTCACTTAAGATGTACAGCTGGATTTCAGTCATTTGACTTATATTCCACATTGTCACATAACACATATCACATAACACTTATCACATAAACACTTTTTGACCAACATAGCTATAACTCTTGAAGTTAAAGCTCAATTTCAGTCATTTTTACATAAATTGCATAGAATTAGATCCTATTTAACACATTTCAGCACCTGACACCAGCTCTTCAGCAATCATGAGTTTTTACAATCTTGGTCTAAAACACTGTAACTCGGCAAGATAAACACCTAAAGACCAAAATGGCTATAACTTGTGAAGTTTCAGCTGGATTTCAGTCATTTCGACATGTATTGCATAGAATCCCATCCCATTCAACATATTTCAGCAACAGCCACCAGCTCTTGACCATTCCAATGTTGTTTATAAAAGTGGTCTGAAAGGTTCTAACTTGGCAGGATGAACACTTTTTGACCAAAATGGCTGAAACATCTGAGGTTACAACTTGAATTCAGTCATTTTGACAAATACATCATAGAATCACATCCTATTCAACATATTTCAGTAACAGACAGCAGCTCTGAAGCATGCATGAATTGTTTACCAAAGTTGTCTAAAACGCTATAACTTGGCGAGAAAAACACTTTGTAATCAGCATAGCGATAACTTGTTGCAGCATGATTTTAGTCAGTCGTGCTGACATATGTTTTATGGGACAGGATTCTATGCAATATATGTCAAGATGACTGAAATCCGGCTTTAAGTTCAGAAGCTGCAGCTATGCAAAAGTGTTTATCTTACCCAGTAACAGTGTTTTAGACCACTTTGGAAAACAGCAAATAAATGCTGAAGAGCTGGTGTCTGGTGCTATATTATGGTTGTATCTATCTCAAAAACCCACTGAAACCCACCTGCAACTTGACTAGTTATTGCCTAAGTTGTTGTTGTCCTAAGTTTAAGTGATTATCTTATCAAGTAAACAACACATGAATGCTTAAGAGCTGGTGTGTGGTGCTAAATTACGTTTTCTGTGGTGTGATATCATGCAAAGTATGTCAAAATGAGTGAAATCCAGTTGGCTCACAAGTTAAAGCTTACGTTTCTCAAAATGTATTTCTCTCTCTGAGTTAGAATGTTTTAGACCACTTTGAACAATATGTAAATGCTTAAGAGCTGGTGTCTGTTCCTAAAATAAGTTTCATGGGATGTAATTCCATGCTATATTTGTTAAAATGACTGAAATCCAGCTGCAACTTCACAAGTCCGAGCTATGTTGGTCAAAAAGTGATTATCTTGCCGACTCAGAGTGTTTTAAACCACATTGTAAACAGCACATGAATGCTTAAGAGCTGATGTCTGGTGTTGGGATATGTTGAAATTGATTCCATTCTATGCAATAGATGTCAAAATGACTCAAATTCAGCTGCAACTTCACAACTTATACTTATGTTGATCAAATGTGTTGATCTCGCCAATTTAGGATGTTTTAGACCGCTTTGGTGCAAAACACATTGATGCATAAAAACTGGTGTCTTTTGCTAAAATATGGTAGTTGGGATGTGATTCGACGCAATATACTTCAAAATGACTGAAATGAAGCTGCAACTTCGCAAGTTATAGCTATCTTGGTCAAATAGTGTTTATTTCAGCGAGTTAGAGCGTTTTAGAGCGTAAGAGCTGCTGTCTGGTGCTAAAAATAAATTAAATGGGGTGTGATCGAATGCAATATATCAAAGTGACTGAAATCCAGCTTCAACTTAAAAAGTTATAGCTATGTTAATCAAAAAGTGTAAATCTCGACGAGTAAGTGCGTTTCAGACCACTTTGGTGAAAAACACATGGATCCTTAAGAGCTGCTGTCTGGTGCTGAAATATGTTAAATTGGGTGTGACTCTATGCAATGCATGTCAAAATGACTGACATCCAGCTTCAACTTCACAAGTTACAGCTATGTTTGTCAAAAAGTGTTTATCTCGCCGAATTAGAGTGTTTTAGACCAATCTGGTAAACAACACATACATGCTTGAAGGCTTATGTGTGCTGCTGAAATATGTTTAATAGGATCCCATTCTTTGCAATATATGTCAAAATGACTGAAATCCAGGTTCAACTTCAGAAACATATAGATCTAGGTTGTTAAAAAATTGTTGATCTCGCCGATTTTGACCTTTTTATACAATTTTGGTGAACAACACATGAATGCTTAAGATCTGCTGTCTGATGCTGAAATATGTGAAATGGGTGTGATTCAATGCAATATGTCAAAATGACTGAAAGACAGCTTCAACTTCACAAATTATTGCTATATTTGTAAAAATGTGTTCATGTTGGCGAGTTAGAGCGTTTTAGACCACTTTTGTGAGCAACACATGAATGCTTAAGAGCTGCTGTCTGGTGATAAAAATACATTAAATGTCGATGATTCAATGCAATATGTCAAAATGACTGAAATCGAGCTTCAACTTCATAAGTTCTAGCTATGTTTGTCAAAAAGTGTTTATCTCAGCGAGTTCGACCGTTTCAGACAACTTTTGTGAACAACACACTAATGCTGAAGAACTTCTGTCTGGTGTTAAGATGTGTTAAATGTGGTGTGAGTCGATGCAATATATGTTGAAATGACTGAAATCCAGCTGCAACTTCACAAGTTATGGCTATGTTTGTCAAAAAGTGTTTTTCTCGATGAGTAAGAGTGCTTTAGACCACTTTGGTGAACAACACATGAATGCTGAGGAGCTGCTATCTGGTTCTAAAATATGTTAAATAGGGTGTGATTCTATGCGAAATATGTTAAAATGTGTTTTAACATAACATAAAGTTTTTCAAAAAGATTTTTTCTCAGCAAGTTATATGTCAAATATGTTAAATCCAGCTGCAACTTCAAAAGTTATGGCTATGTTTTTCGAAAAGTGTTTTTCTCGGCGAGTTAGACCATTTAAGACCACTATGGTGAACAACACATGAATGCTTTAGAACAGCTGTCTGGTGCTGAAATATGTGAAATTGGGTTTATATTCAATTCAATGTATGTAAAAATGACTGATATCCAGCTGCAACTTCACAAGTTAGAGCTATGGTTGAAAAAAGTGTTTATATCGGCGAGTTAGAGTGTTTTAGACCACTTTGGTGTACAACAAATGAATGCTTAAGAGCTTCTGTCTGGTGCTAAAATATGTTAAATGGGGTATAAAACTATGCAATATATGTCAAAATGACTGAAATCCAGCCACTATTTCAAAAGTTATAGCTATG
>CAAKHD010013618.1:151173-192103 GCA_901007705.1 Fistularia tabacaria | reverse complement strand
AGGATCCAGGCAGTGATGTCAGGGTGAAGTTGCGCACTCAGCAGCTTGTCCTTGAGGAGGAGGGCGTGGACACTATTGAATGCACTGGAGAAGTCAAAGAAGGTGACTCTCACAGCGCTTCCCGCACCCTCCAGATGGGACAAGGCTCTATGACGGTGGATAAAGTACTAAAGCGCAAATTAAACCACAAGGAATGGAGAAAATGATAATGGCAGATGATGGCATCCTCCACACCCATATGCTGCCTGTACACAAACTGCAGAGGGTCCAGGGAGGCAGACAGCCGTTCCTTCAGGTGTCGGAGAACGAGCCCCTCGAATGACTTCATGACATGTGACGTTAGAGCCACTGGCCTGAAATCATTGAGAGCACTCGGACGTCCTTTCTTGGGTACCGGGACTATGCAGGAGGTCTTCCAAAGCTCAGGCGCCTTCAGCAACCTCAGAGAGAGGTTGAAGAGGTGCTGGAAGACTGCTGCAAGCTGCCCATAACACAGCTTGAGAACCCTTGGGCTGATTGTTATCTGGCCAACTGGCTTTGCTCTGCCCCAGACTGGAGAACTCCCTCTGCACCTGGCTGGAGGTTAGGCTGAGGCCATGATTGGGGGGTGGGGGGATTGAGAGTGAGTATCTATGACCGTACACAGAGAGGAGGTGGGGTGGGGTGGGGGGTGGGGGGATCTGGCAGGGGGAACTGCTGGTGGATGGGGGGAAAGGAGGGGGTGAGGGTACAGTCATTACTGCCTTTCACCAAATAAGGAATGTGAAGGGAAAGAAAAGCAGAACCCTAATTTTCCCTGCCAAAGCAACAATTTCAAAAAACATTGAAAATCTGTCAACTCTGTCAGCACAGCTTCAACGTATCAGTTTTTTCTTCAGCTGTGAGTGTAAACCAAACCTCTTGATATGTAGTTAAGAATACTTAAAAAGACAAATGGATTAAATTTAGATATACTTTCTACATCATGGAAGGTGCTTGGCAGTAAAAAAGGGGAAATGAGTAAACGGTGGATAAAGTACTAAAGCGCAAATTAAACCACAAGGAATGGAGAAAATAACACTAAGCATTGTGTGAATTGTGATAACTTGAAAACAAACTTATCATATGCAAATGCAAAAATACTCTGAGGAGGAATTTATTTGCAAAGATGAGTGGATGACTTTGCTGGCTCTCGGTTGTGGGAGTCTCAGGCAGTTGCCACAAAATCATGACAGCAGGTTACCCCAATATTGACTTATAACCCCAGATCCCAACACTCAGCTCATTGAGCAAATGCAAATTTAGCAGTATCCAGAAAAATAATTGTTTACCCTGAAAACTGATCACCATGAGTACAAAGAAAACATTTTTGATAACAAACATGTGATTGTAGCAAACAAGAAAATTGTGAATATTTAGATATTTTTCCCAAACGTTATTCTTCATTTATGCTATTCTCAGATGGTTTGGGGGGCATTTATCTTGCAATTGTTTAACACATTTTTAAAAGATAAATTATTCAATCTGTTCTATCAATCTTCAGAAATTTTCAGATGATGGTAAAATTGGCAATACACAGATCCAAATCCATGCTCCTGTGATGGAGCTCCTTTTACCTCCCCTACTTTTCTGCTCATGTCCCAAAAAAAGAATAACTGATCAGTCCCAGAGAGAGCAGCTATTAAATACATGTAAATAAATGTATATTGGACAGTAATAATGCATAAATGTATTATTAGCATGATATTGTAAACAACAACACAGTCAGACAGCGGAAAATAACAGTTTAGTCATGATGCTCCAATTTCTTATGAAAATAAATAAGTAAATAAAACACAAAGATGACGGATACCACCTTGTGGTCATATTATATATGTTTTGGAATTACATTGGATCATCTTTTTCTTTTTATTCTCAACACAAAAACTGCTTTATCCATATTTAAATGAAAACAGCTATACATGTTTTGCCCTGTTTATTTGATTTTACTGATTTCTAATTGGATTGATTTGAAACCAGTAAATAATTTTCTTTTTCTTTTATTGGATGAAATGTTGGTGTTGATTGATCACTGATTGTATTTTGAGGTTTTGATTCTTTATTTACTTTATTTGCATCAGAAATTAAAAATAAAGGGTACAAACAATGTTATTTGGTTTTCAAATTATTAGTGCTTGCCTTTAAAAATAATAAATATGAGGCATCCAGACATATTGACCATTGAAAGCACGTTGTTATCTTTGAACTTTCTCTCTATCAGGAACATGTGAGGTGTTTGGACAACAATAGGACCGAGTGAATTTCCAGATCAAATTTATCGGGACATAGTAGACAACTCCATGTCAGCGACTTGCTGCCTCTCAGTTAGAAGTTAAAACTGTAGCATAAAAGAAATATCAGAAGTTTTAAAAATATAAAGAGTCAAAGTGCAAAAAATGGAAACTAGCAGCAGACAACAGCTGCTCACAGTAGCACCTATAACTATGGATGAATGTTTGTATGAATGTATGAATGAAGTGTATTTGGAGCCAAGCTGAGTGTTTAACAGCCGATCAGCAGCTGGAAAGAAGGACCTGTGAAATGTCCTTCAAACTGTTGTGGGGAAGGAGTCTGTCGCAAAAGGAGCTGCTCGGTGCTGCAATGACGTTCTGCATAGGTTGGGAGACATTGCCCATCAGAGCTGATTGCCTTGCTATTAACCTCCTCTCCCACTACCTGCACAAGCTCTATGGGACTCCCCCAGGACAGAGCTGACCTTCTTCAGCAGTTTGTCAAGTAGCTTCCTGTCAGCTGTTGACAGGCTGCTGCTCAAGCAGACCACTCCAAAGAAAATGGCTGATGCCATCACGGTGTCAAAGAAGGTCCTCAGGAGAGCATCATGCATCCCAAAGGACCATAATGAATATATAGTGTCCCTGTAAATAGTGACAGTGTAAGATTTAACTAGTCAAGTCGATTACCCCACAAGCAAGCAGTTGACAACAGTGGCTAAGAAACACTACACGGACTGATCCAAACTCAGTGTGGTGGCCTTCTGTCTCAACTGGTTGGGGCAGAATGAGAGAAATAAGAGAGAGTTTTAATACCCAAAAAGATATAACAATGGATGATGCCTAGCAAGACCGCTGCAGTAGACCCAACCATGCCTCAAGTGAAGAATTTTAATAGAGAAGCTCTGTGTCATTGTTTGACGATACATCTCAAATTTTACTGAAACAATACATCAATTAATTTGACAAGGTAAAATGTGTTGATTTTTTGTAGTTAAGAGGAAATTACAGAATTAAATAAAGTGTGAATGCAAAACACACACTAATTTAAAGAAATATATTAAGGTTACATTTTTGGTTCACTTGTGGGAAATGAGACAAAAATTAAGTTGGAACCAGTTTTACTTTTTTGTCATGTAATATGGAACATCAGCTGGACATGCAATATCAACTTTGGATGAAAAAAAAAGGTAAAAAGAGAAAATGAATCAAACAATGTTTTCTTAAATATTGGAAGGGAAATGAATATGAACTTATTACAGTACATAATATTAATAATGTTGTTATAGTTATTTGGTTTTTTTTCTATTTGAAAAACTTGAAAATATTCAGTTTAGCTTTGCATGGATCATCATAAACGTCTGTCCCACTGTGATTAAACAATTGATGCAAATATTTAATATTTGCTGAGTTCGTTTTGATAACGAAGTAAGAAGGAGTTGGAATCAGATACAATGTCCTCAATTCTTTAAGAACATGTAATTAGTGTAGCAAATACTTTTGAGTCCTAGATAAATGATTATTTTTATTTTATTACATGTTCTTCTCTCTTTTTATTGTATCATGCTCAAAAGACATACAACCAAACAGTAAAAAGACACACAAGATCTAATTTGAAGCCTTTATTCTTGAATTGGAACTGTGATCACAATATGTTTTCCCGCATTGCATAAGCACTACAGTACAGTGTAGTATTTTCAACTTTTTTTCAGCTCCTTTACATGGTATAAATATATATAACTTCATTGTAGATATTTTTATTACTTCATTTTAGATATTTTGATTCTTATTTTTCGCAAGCGGGAGCAGGTGTTCAAATTGCTGATATTTCCTTTGTTTCCACAGGATATCATTCACTGTTGGCAGTCTTGGGGGCTGAGTAGCATGAATTAAAAAAATTCAATGTTATTTATGTTATCAACCAGCTTTTTTTCCCCCCCTTAAATTTGAAATATCAAAAAGCAATCATCCAGAAATTTTGTGAGATAAAAAAAGAGGAACACTTTACCTGATACATTTTTGCCAAAAGGCCACATCCTCCTCGTATCTTCAGACAGTTTACCCAGGGAAAATTTCGAATCTTTTTGTCTTTTCTGTCTTTTCTGTCTGCAGTCTTGAACTAAAATTAAATATATCTATACTTAGATTGATGGCAGTTAATTTTCATAAGTTGTGTTTGAACAAATGGATAATGTTGGATCAAAATGATTGAAATCAAAGTACACCAAATACAAAAAAAGACAAAAACATCCAATGCAATATTCTCCAAGTACATCACGTTCTATCTTGCTGTATTTGTAGTATTCTGATTCATGTGTATTGAATGCACTTTAACTATATCTGCATAGACACTTTTGTTTGACATTTGTCATTGTGCTCCACAAGGAAAGTGCCAGTAACACATTTCCATAAAGGACCCAGTATGACAAGTAAAGCTCCTTGTAAATGTTCTTACCACGTCAAGAGGTAACTGTTGAGGATAATCAATTCCCACTGCAGCGGCATCTGTAAAAGGGAATGCCATGAAGAACAGGTGAGCCTGCAGAGCAAATAACACCACTAGCATAGTTTTGTCCATGGTTTGATGAATGGAAGAGTGTAACACATTCAAACAGCATTTAAAAATTCAGTTCTTTATATACTCACCATCAGCGAATCAGTCCATCAGTTGGCCAACTATAGATTTTCTCTTAGCCAACACTGCTTGCATCAGATGTCTGAGAAACTCTGTTTCCTGTAATTTTAGAAATCTTCCATGGTTTCACATTATTGTGGTTTTGCAAAATAGGAAACAATTTTTCAATCCAAAGGTAGTAAGCCTCTTGCATTAAATAGTTCATTTTACAAATCAATTGTTTTATTTTACGCATTCCTTTAATAACATTTTTTTTTCTGGAAAGAGAAGCAATTACATAAACTTAAACAAAAACACATTCCTAAGTGTAATAATACAGAGGCTTTTGCAAAACAAAGATAAGCACCCCTTTGTGTCAGCTGTTGGTGGTGGTGCCATCAATGTGCTTTGTAAAGTTTTATTATATTTTCCAGGGACTAGCCCCCGTCCACGAATATAGTTGTGTAATGTAATGATACATCTAACCATCAATCCATCGCCTGCCGCTTATCCTCCTTAGGGTCATGGGGGATGCTGGAGCCTATCCATGCTGCCATCGGGCAAATATATAGACAGATAACCATTCACTCTCATTAATATTTCATTAATTTTATATTAATTAAATTCAAACAGTCTCATCTCTACTTATCATAGTGTTTAACGGTACTTCAGTCATGGCATGCAGAACCACACACCATCATGGCATTGCACAGGACACTGATTATACACAAACACAAAAAGCACCATACTGGTGGGATCATTTAACTCTTCTGTGTTGGAAAAAGACAGGGTTTATATTTACTTGCTCTACATGTACAGGTTATCAAAAGAGACTGCCTGTGAAAACATTGCATCAATTTGTTTGACTGTAAATTACATCTGCTCATCTAAGTTCGAGTTGTTGATGTCCTGCTGAGAAATCATCTGTTGTAACATCAGCTTGGTTACTTAACAGATGTTTTCAGTCTAGATCTTGATCTGTCCACAGTTCTGTAACGATTTGAAACAATGTCCTCGAAATAACTGCATCGTCAAGGAGATTACTTCACAAACAAATGACGAATCCTAAAAACGAAAAGCAGTCAAACTAATATAAACTACAACACCTTATGAGTCTGCACTTTCTTAAGTTGTCTTTTCCTTTCAGTTGTGCAATGCTTTATAAAGCGAAAAAAGGATGTGTTGAATTTTTTTTTTTTCATATTTTCAGAACTAGTAAGGATTTACGGGGTGTTAAAGGGATAATCCTTAAAACAGCCTGATAAGAGTTGCAAACTGTTGGCTATCAGAGCTACTGAATGATATCAGTGTCTCCATGTCTTAAACATATGTATTGCCATGAAAAATTTAAATCTGCTGTTTGCATGTTAATGTGGTGATTTTTTAAACACTGAATTTCAGACCTGAAGAAGCCTCTCGATTGACGGTGAAACGTCTTCAAGAGAAGAAATTCAAGTCAAGCTGCCAGGACAAGAAGTTTTCGACAAGAAGGTGTCTGAAAGCTCTCCTCTGTTGAAGCGAGGTAATTTCACCATCCCCCATCCATGAACCTCTGATGTCAGTGAATTAAGCAATAGGGCCCTGAGCATTTCGATTCTGACACCGATTTGTTAAGCAAGGGTAGCAGTAGGTAAAACATAGTAGGGGACTCTAGTCTTCAAGGTTGATACTGTGCTTGATCAAGCACAGATCATTAAACATCATTCATTGAGAAGAAAATTCCAAGGTTCTAATTAACTGCCATAGCAATCTCTATCATGGGGCCTCCACATTCTGCCCTTCCATCAGGCAATGGTATAGTAGGTATAGTGTTGAGTTTTACTCATTCAGCCTGTAACAAATCACAGATGAGTTCAAGGATCAGGTGAAAGAAGGAAGTATGACTTTTCCAAGTGCAGTCTGATCAAATAGAATTTAATTCTGCCAGCAAGGATACAGGAGTCCTGCAGCTGGAGGTTCTCTGCCATCTACATGCAGAAGAACCCCGATCATTACTACACATATGTTGATAAAGGTTTAGGGGCGGTTACAGTTGTGATGATTATTACCATGGCAGTTGTTATCTTCAACTCAGTCACTCCCTCTTGACATCATGCGAGCTGGTCGGCATGACCTGTTGTTTTTTTTCTTCCGTGGAAACCCCTCCTTGGCTCACAGGCCTGGCTGGGTACCACCTGCTCTGAAGGCCAACTTGGATTTGTACTTGTGCACACACATCATTCTGAGAGCAACATTTAATATATCTTGTTCTTGTGATTGCCTGTTCTTCTGCTGTGCACACATACTCCTACATAGGCACCAGGAACAGATAAACCCATGGACACAGCGTCTCATCCTCAAGGATTACTCTTAACAACTTAGTTATTACTACACCTTTAAGTTAATATATTCCTTCAATAGGTTAGTGTACCACGAGTGTATGTATACAACACAATTAAAAAAACACTTGAGCTTTTAATTATCACACTACAGCAAGCTGGCAAAAGTTCCAAATTGTCAAAGCAAAGGCCGCTGGGAATACTACCCCACAGGCCTCCCCACAATATACCACAGCTTTAATATTTGTCCACTGACCTGTGTCTAATGGTTATTTTTTGTATGATTCCAAAATTTTTTTACATTTTCTAAAGTAAAAATTAAAGAATTAACACATTTCGACCAAACAGGGCAGAAGTTCATTTTTCAGGACAGAAACCTCAGAGAGATCCGAGCTCAATGGGGTGGCCTCGTATTTTAAGGGTTGGGGTAGAACGAGGGAGTGTAAGAACGAAAATGTTTGTGAGATAAGAGCCGGAGAGTGGAGAACGACTCTAATTAGTGGCGGCATGGCGCAGGAGGTAGAGCAATTGGTTTTTGCAACCTTCCTGGTTCGGTTCCCAACCTTCCTGGTTCAGTTCCCAGCTCCTCCTAATGTGTCGAAGTGTTGTTGAGCAAGACACTGAACCCCTAACTGCTCCCCTGGCGCTGGTATACGGTAGCCAACTGCTCATGGTTCATCCATGATGAGTTAAATGCAGAGAACGAATTTCCCCACGAGGGATTAATAAAGTATACATTATTATTAATTGGTTTTACTTGCAAGGAGTCATAAAGAGCACCAAAACAGTAACTCGTCAAGACACAGTGAATGACCACACAATGCAGCCAGTTTAGCGGCTCAGCTCCACAACAGGATCAGTCATGTTTGTTTTTTTCTTTTACTTTTCTTCAGTTCCACATCGGCGCTTTGTCACGTTAATCTATTCAAGCCGAGGCTCAGCTCTGTTAGCCTGGTTTTGCTCTTAGAAATGCAGGATAATACTGTCATGCAGGATAATACTGTAATGTCCGAGCGGACGTGCCCAACAATGTTGAGTTGCTGGTTAACAAACCTTATTCTTATTAGAACAATTATGAACAATGAACGATTATGCCACACTTAAGCAACAGTCGCTCAACTTAACCTTCTCCACCTCTTGCGCTCTCCCTCATTCGCCCCCTCGCTCTCTCTTATCTCAAAACACATTCACATCCAGCAGGAAATCACAGAACTCCGAACATTCCTCTAAACAGTATCGCAGGGTCTCTACTCTGCCCCCCTCACAAAGACCCTCGCACCAAGGAATCACAGAAAAAGGACATTAACCACTGGAGGGCAGAGTGGTCAGTTCAGACAGTGAAGGGCAGGCCGCATAAATAGAACAGGAAGCAGCTTATTGCTGTAACAATAGCAAGTAAGTTCTCTGTGTGTTACACAATCACGCCGCTCCGCCTTGTTGGAAGTTTTACTGAAATATGCCACCACTTTCACAACCTTGCTAGCATCTGTGTTCAGGATGAATGGCAGATAAGGGTCCGAGGGAATGAGGATGGGTGACTGTGTCAAGGCCTTCTTTAAGGAACCGAAGGCTTGCTCACACTCAGGCGTTGAGGAAAAAACAGTTTTCACAGCAGGTGGAACAGGGGCGCAGCAATGCATGACAACCCACGCACGAACCGCCTGTAGTAGGACGCCAGTCCAATGAAGCTCTTAAGCTCTCGGAGAGAGTTGGGGAAAGGCCAGTCTCTCACTGCCTGCATCTTCTCCTCCAATGTGCCAATGCCTTCCCCCCAACCCTGTGCCCCAGAATCTCCAGCTCTTTTCTCATGAAGCAGCCCTTGTCGGGGTGAAGCTTCAGACCAGCTGCCGATAGCCTCTGTAGAACCCTCTGCAGGGCCCCAAAGGCTGTATTAAAGGAGCCCTGTTGGACCAGTATGTCATCCAAGTTTACCAGGTATTCCTGTCGGGGGATGTCCAACCCATGATGTGCCACTGCCACTCGCAAGGTTGGGGGGAGTGGTCTCGGAGCCTGAGAGGGGTGCACCATTTCCACTGTGGGTCCACCTGGAAAGCTCAGTATGTTCCTCTCCAGGTCTAACACACAGTGGGTGGTCTGTAGGAAGTCAAGTCCTAATATACAGGGGTCCTGTACGACTGCAACCCACCCTATAAATGTCACAGTCAGCCCCCCTACACGAATATTCACCACCCATCTTCCAATCATGGAGGCTAGACCACCGGTCACTGTACGCAGCTTTACTGTTATAGGCTCCAACTGCATCGCTGCCCGAACCATGTAAAGCCTTACCAATGTCGCTGTGGAGCCGGTGTCGACCATGGCTATGCAGGGGGCCCCTGCCAGGTTGATGGGGACATGGCTAAATTCCCCTACATGGGTCCAGCCCACCACCTTTGCAAACTCGGCGGCGTCATCTACTTCTGGGAGGAGTGGAGCCCTGCTCCCCTGTCTGTACAGCTGGGCTCCGTACTGCGTAGATAAGACACAGTGGGACACAGGGACTGCATTGTCTCTGTTACACAGACCCTGGGGCGGTTCCCTGAACATCTATCCGCTTGGGGCATCACAGGCTGATATGGGCGGACTGGCAACACATCCAACACACAGAAGGGCGGGTGCTGCTGCAGGGTGATTGCAGTGATATGTAATGGCTGATAGTTATAATACATGATCTAAAAATACTCGTGGTTAAAAACAGCTAAAAATAATTAATGCATTTCATATGTTAGTTTTAGTAATTAAAAACAGTTTTTTACTTTCTTTTTTAAATATTACAGTGTCTGGTATACACAATCTGCATCTAACTGTATTATGCAATACTTTGAAGTGTCACATGGGGGCGCATCGATAACATGAGTTAGGACACGGGCAGAATTGCAGTATTCGACCCTGCAGTCGATGACACACAAGACAAACTCATATCTGTCTCCTGTATTCCTTTCTCAGGTTGGTAAAATGTTTGCAGAAGCATATACAACGGTACTCGTGGTTAGTTAAAACCTTGTAAATGTACAAATGGCCTATGAGAGTGTGCACGACATTTTAGACACAATGGCGGGCGACGGGGACAAGAATGCGGACATGAAGCCAAAACTCAACAACTACTTCGCGCTGAAAAACAACATCCAGGAAGAGGTCTACGTCTTCAGAAACTCTACACAACTGTCGTAAAATGTTTGCAGAAGCAAATACAATGGTAATCGTGGTTAGTTAAAACCTTGTAAATGTATCTTTGTCATTGTGAACATTGGGAGAAGTGAAATTATTTGGTAAACTGTGTTAGATGGCTATTGCTAAATGCCAAGCTAGCGGGGGTTTTACAAGCTAGCCCAACCGGTATTGAGGAGAAACTATGAGGCAGCATGTTTAATAGTGAACAGGGCCTTATACAGCAGCAGTGGACATACAGTGAAGAATACAGAATGACAAAATGTACAGTTAATAGCAATAATAATTCTATGTCCATGAACATGTGTGTTCACATTCACACAAGGGCTGGTTGCCATTAGAGATTCACCACCATTTTGAGAGTTACAAATATGTTATAACGGTTACTAAATGATAATCTAATTTATTGTGATTTATGGAGTAATAATGAACATTGGATATTTGAGTCAGACTAAATTTGATGTAAATGTATGTATCAATGGGGTATCCGTCACCAATTGAATATTGTAGAATCTGTTTATAAAATAAAATGTAAAGGTTTAATTGTGAAAGGACAATAAACTCCGCAGTTGTTGAGACACAAGATGAACTCATATCTGTCTTCTGTATTCCTATCTCAGGGTTTACATTCTTCTCTCTCTGGCACGGGAGGGGCAATATTCTGGGGGCTCGTACGCGATGATTTCTGCGTTCTCAAGTGTAGGGAATCATCCAACATTGAACCTGTCATCAGATCCTGGACCACTACAACAGAGATGTCAGCTCGTCGTGACTTGCTGCAGTATCCAAAAGTAGCTGCACCAGTTAATCGAGTCCGCAGAGGATGACTTGCTACAGCAGTTGGCAGCCAGCATCAAGTGCGAGGTGGGAGAAGACGTACCAGAGGGCAATGCATCCGCAATAGAGCTCTATGACTACATCATGGCCTTTGTGAGAAGCGACCAGTTGATGAGTCTGGATGAAGACGTGTCCAGTCTGTTAGTCTTCAATGACCTCAACGAGGAGCTGCAGCAACAACCGAAAGCCTATGAAACAGAGCAAGTGCAACCAGCAGAGGAGATGACTGAATCTGAAGTGGAAGCAGCAGTTTTGCAACTTCGAAGGGACAGTCAACAATCCATCAGTAGTCAGGCCTCTCACATAGTAAAGATGTCAGATGTTGCTGCTTTGCTTCCAAGACAAGAATTTAAAGCTCTCAGTGGACAAATATCCGACTCAGAGTGTCACGTCAGCTATGGTGCCCTTTGCAAACAGGTTGATGAGGGTTTAGCTGAAAACTTCACTGAAAACAAGATAATCCATCCTGTTTTAAGAGTAATCAAACCCTGTGCATTCAAAGACATGCTTTTGACAAAATATGAGTTAACTGTAGTTGAGCTTAAGTGCTTTCTCAGAACACACTTAAAAGACAAGCCTAGCTTAGAGTCATTCCAGGAGCTAAGTAATGCCAAGCAGCTTGATTATGAAAGTCCACAGCAGTTCATGAACCAGTTAATGGGGTTAAAGCAGCGTGTAGGGTTTTCTTCACAGCAAAACAGCTCCGGTTTTCAGTAAGACAAAAAGCTAGTCCAAGGTGTGTTTCTCCACTCATTTTACTCAGGAATAAGTGAAAAATATGCATACGTTAGAAGAGACTTAAAATGACTAATTAGTAACAGCAGTGTAACAGATGATTTCATTTTTAGGGGTAATGACTAAATCTGTTCAAGAGGAGGTAGAGAGACATTAACGCATAGTTCAGACACACAGGACCAAAGTAGTGACTGTTAATGCCACACGCCCTGGGGAAGGAGAGCAAGTATTGCAGCCAGCAGCAGAAGTGAAAGCTACAGTTCTCCAGACCCAAGCCAAAGTGCAAGTCCAGAGCACAGCCATCCATGAACTGACTGCTCATGTTTCGGCATTGACTAAAACTCTAGAAAAGGCTTTTACAGCCACAGCAAGAGCTCCAGAGCCAGTGCAGACACCAAAGAAGACCAAACCTCCTCAGAGCTAATCCTGCATCACTGAGGGACTTGATCGTTGCCATCACTGTTTTAAGTGTGGACGAGAGGGACACAGAGCTGTTGGCTGCCTGCTCAAAAACAAGCCATTGGGAAACATGAGGAGGTCACTGGAGAGGGACCACCAGTGACCGTGACCACATTCAGGCTGGCGTCCCACATCAAAGAACACCATCAAGAAAAGACTTTTACCAAGACCGACTCGCATGTGAGGACACGAAGAAGGAAAGAGAAGGGAAAGAGAGTAGCTAAACTTATTGGTAAAAGATGTATACTAACGAGTTATCTCAATGTTGTTAAAACAGACACGCAATTAGACAGTGGGGCACATGTAACCATAGCAACCAAATCTTGGCTCCAAAGTCACCTAACGGACATTGAGATTCTCTCTCTTCTTTTGCCTAATCCTCTCAGAGTAACATCAGCTAATGGGACTGATGTACCTTTTGATGGATGGGCTGAGCTGTTAATTGAAATCAAAAGTCCTTACCACGGTGAAGTAGCCATCCAGGTACCAGTTTTAATCAGTCAGAACTGTGTTAGTGGTCTTCTTTTAGGCTTCAACGTGATTAAGGTGATAATTTTGGAAAGTCTTGAAAAATCAGGCAGTGTTAGCTTGAGTGATTTACTAGCTGAATTGTTAAAATTACAAAGGCACACTGCAGAAACCATAGTATCTGTGATAAGTTAGAATCCAGCTAAATAGAACATGATAAACGACACTGTCAGAGTGTGTAAAAAAGGGTTTTACTATTCATGGTAGCCAAATTTGTGAGATTAGGTGTCATGTCAAGTCGAGACCACTGGGTGACACAGTCTTATTTGAACCTACATTGAAATCAGACTTACCCGAAGGGTTACAGTTGTTTCCTGCTTTAGTTAATGCACCAAATATGGCATCCGAAGCTATTAGGATGCCAGTCAGTAACCAAAGTAAACATTCAATTTTCCTGCCAGAAAGAATAATTTTAGGTCACATTGAGGAAATCACAGAGTGCAGGCCTGTAAATATTGGCTCAGCTATAGACAGTGAGACACTTGTGTGCAGCTCAAGTGAATCCAACTAGTGACACAGTTGACAGTGCAGAACCGTCAAATGACAAAGAAAAATAGCATCCTCCGGTTAGCTTAGAGCATCTTGACCCAGAACAGCAAAAGTTAGTGCGTCAAATGGTTTATGAGGAATTAGACATCTTTGCTAGAGGGGAAGGGGACATAGGTTTTATCCCAGAGCTACAGTCAAAGATTAGTTCAGTGGATAACAACCCAGTCCAGACATGTCACAACCCCATCCCTAAACCTCTATACAAAGAAGTAAAGGACTATGAGCAAAATCTTCTGGACCAAGGATGGATTTGCAAGTCAACATCTTCCTGCTCCTTATCAGTAGTCTGTGTGAGGAAGAAAGACCAAAGTCTCTGCCTCTGTGTTGATTTTAGAGGACTAAACAAAAAGACTATTGCAGATCACCAGCGATTGCCACAGATAAAGGACTCGCTGGACAGTTTAGGTGGTCACTCATGGTTCTCCATCTTAGATCAAGGGAGTGCTCATCACCAAGGATATGTCAGTGAAGAGTCCTGAGCACCTTACTGCTTTCAGCACATTCCGGGGCTGTATGAATGGATAAGAATACCACATGGACTGACAAACGGTCAGATGGTGGTAGACTTTGCAAAAAGGATGGAAATGGGTGTTGTGAATACTTTCTTTCCAGAAAAGACAGGAACATAGGATAATTTATAAGAGCTGAGGTAGGAGCATGCAGATAGACTACATCTTGTGTAGACGAGGTCATCTGAAAGAGATCAGTGACTGATAAGTAGTGGTAGGTGAGAGTGTAGCCAGACAGCATAGGATGGTGGTTTGTAGGATGACTCTGGTGACAAGGAAGATCAAGAGGACAAAGTGATGGAAGCTGAAAGGGGAGGAGTGTTGTATGGTTTTCAGGGAGGAGATGAGAAAGGCTCTTGGTGGTCAGGGAAAGCTTCCAGTTGACTGGACAACTATAACTAATGTGATCAGGGAGACAGGTCGGAGAGTACTTGGTGTGTCGTCTGGAAGGAAAGTAGATAAGGAGACCTGGTGGTGGAATAAGGAAGTGCAGGAGTGTATACAGAGAAAGCAGTTAGCAAAGAAGAAGTGGGACACTGAGGGGGCTGAAGAGAACAGACAGGAGTACAGGAAGATGCAGCGTGAGGTAAAGATAGAGGAGGTAAAGGCAAAACAAAGGGCACACGATGATTTGTATGCTCGGTTGGACAGTAAGGAGGGAGAGACTGACTTATACAGGTTGGCAAAACAGAAAGATAGAGACAGAAAGGATGTAGAGCAGGTCCGGGTAATTAAGTGATTAAGGATAGAGAGAATGAATATGATCTGTTTGATGTTATGAAGCAGCCAATTTCAATAATTGGTTGTACTTTTTAAAAAAAATCAAAATTCTAGATGCTAGAAGAATGATGGGAAGATGGAAAGAGTACTTTGAAGAGCTGATGAATGAGGAAGATGAAAGCGAGGGAAGGGTAGAAGAGCTGACTATTGTAGACCACAGAGTAGCAGAGATTAGTAAAATTGAAGTGAGGAGGGCATTGAAGAGTTTGAAGAATGGAAAAGCAGTTGGTACAGATGATATACCTGTGGAGGCATGGAAGTGTCTTGAAGAGGCAGAGGTAGAGTTTTGAGCTAGATTAGTCAACAGGATCTTAGAGAGAGAAGATGAAAACAACAGTTTTTAAAAATTGCCTATATTTCTTCCATCTCTTTTCCCCTAGTCTTGAAAAGGTCCTCTTTGAGATGAATGCTGTGCTCAATATCTTGATGATGTTTTGTGCTATTCAAAGACATTTGAGGAGCTCATGAACCACCCGAGACAAGTTCTGAGTTGCATGAGAGAAGACGAGATCGAGTTTAGACCCACCAAATGTGAACTTTTCAAAAGAGAGGTCCATTACCTTTGGCGCTTGGTATCTGGAGATGGAGTTAAGATAGACCCACAGGACTTGAAAGCTGTCTTGGCAGTTCGAGACAGAGAGCCACAAACTGTATTCAATCTCAAGTTGCTATTAGGCTTCGTAGGGTACTACTGTTCCTTCATCCAAAGTTTTTTTCCATGTAGCCAAACCACTATTTGAGCTGCAGCAGAAACCGGACACTGACAGAAATGTTACTCAGAACAAGACACAGAAAAGCAAAGGTAAACACAGGAAGGGAGACAAAGGGCAGTTACCTTCTAAAACACCTATTACATGGACCGACGAACACAAAAGAGTGGTTGCTAAGCTCATAGAGATTTTGATAAGTCCCCCTCCTTGCTTACCACAACTTTGACCTCTCGTGCATTCTTCATACTGATGCGTCAAATGAAGGTTTTGGTGCAGTCTTATACCAGAGGTAGAACAACAAGCTTCGTGTTATTGGGTTCGGGTCTAGAACGTTAACGCCCGCTGAGAGAAATTACCATCTTCATTAAGGAAAATTTGAGTTTTTGGCATCAAAGTGGGCTATATGTAACAAATTTAGAGATCATTTGTATTACGCGCCCACATTCACAGTATATACAGATAACAACCCACTAACATTCGTTTTTACACTGCTAAACTAAATGCTGTTGGGCACAGATGCGTGGGAGTTAGCATAGTGATGCTAATACATTGTCTCGGTACCACTTAGAACTGGAGAAAAGAATGAATGACAACATAGGCAGCATCCCAGTAGAAATCGTGATAGCTGTGTGGCAAGGCAGCAAAGCTGTTCAGGAAGACAATGTGCCTCGGGCCGCAGCTATAGTGGATGACACCTGTGTTGATGGAACGTCACAGCGGAAAGTGCAAGGGTTCACACCAGCAGATTTGGAAACAGCACAACAAGAGGACACAGTGATAAAAATTGTGCCTTTGAAAAAGAGCAACTGGATTCAACACGAGAAAGACAGAAAAAACATGACGAAAGAGACAAAGAGACTGCTTTATGAATGGACAAAGTTAGAAGTGGAAAATGGAATACTGTACAGAAAGACACAAAAACACAAACTGGTCGTTCCTGAAAAGTTGAAAGTTGTCACTCTGAAGTCTCTCCACAATGACATGTCCCACTTTGGTTCTGAAAAAGTCACTCATCTTGCAAGGGAAAGGTTTTACTGGCCAAACACGCAACAGGAGATAGAGGACTATATTTATAAAAAATGCTCCTGTATCAAACAAAAACGCCTACTCTTCAACAGCGAGCACCAATTGGAGACATTTCCACTAGTAGCCCTTTTGAACTTCTTTCTATTGACCATCTCCATTTAGAGTCTCGCCAAGGCTATGAGTACATACTGGTGCTTCTAGATCACTTTACTAGATGTGCAGAAGCATATCCGACAAGAAACAAATTAGGGAACATCGCAGCAGACAAGATCTTTCAGGATTTCATCCCTCGTTTTGGTTACCCTGACAAAATTCATCACGATCAAGGAAAGGGATTTGGGAACAGTTGGTGTAGCAGGCTCGAGCAGTCGACTGGTATTGGACACTCTTGACCTACGCCATACCACCCAGCGTAATACGGTGGAGAGACTGAACTGCACCATACTGCAAATGCTTCGCACATTTGAGGAAGAAAAAAAAAGAGTCAATGGAAAGGCCATCTCAACCATGTACTGCATGTGTATAACTGTGCCAGGCATGAGTCCACTGGGTTCTCTCCATTTTTTCTTTTAAATGGACGACATCCGCACTATCTGTAGACTTACTCCTCAGAAAGACACTGAGTCAAAGAAGCAGACAAGTAAACAACAAACAAAAATTAAGACACATGAAAACAAAGAAGAGGTCTCTGATTCAGAGGATGAAAAATACACATATACACGTGTTCCTTGCTACAGACTATTAAGGAGAGAACAGCCTGAGCAAAGTTATCCTACTGATGAGAGACTAAATGCTACTGCTGTTAGTTCCAACTGCCACAAGACATGGAGACCCAAAGGCAAGAGAGCCACAGGCAATGGACACTGTACAGGACACCGTTGATCCAGAACTTTGAGTAGAGGAACTCCCGGGAGACCACCGGATCAACTCCGGGAGATCCCAGCGGACTTTCAAGGCTAAAGAGATGTTCACCTATGATGCACTAGGACAGCTGACCTATCTCCAGTGGCCTCCAGGAGTGAACTCTTTGATACCAGGTTTCCTACTCACAAGAACTGTTGTTCTTCCTTACTTTAGCCAGCCGTATTTTGATTATCCACAAGTGCATTAAGCATGTTGTGTTAACAAATGTCAGGAGACATTCATAAAAGCAGGGGAGAGTGTAATGGCTCATAGTTACAATACATGATCTAAAAATACTAGTGGTTATAAACAGCTAAAAATAATTAATGCATTTCATATGTTAATCTTATATCTCATATGTAATTAAAAACAGTTATCTACTTTCTTTTTTAAATATTACAGTGTCATACAATACCTTGAAGTGCCACATGGGGGCGCATCAATAACATGAGTTCGGACACGGGGAGAATTGAAGAATAAACCTTGCAGTCGATGAGACACAAGACGAACTCATATCTGCCTCCTGTATTCCTTTCTCAGGTTGGTAAAATATTTGCAGAAGCATATACAACGGTACTCTTGTTAGTTAAAACCTTGTAAATGTATCTTTGCAATTGTGAACATAGGGAGAAGTGAAATTATTTGATAAACTGTGTTAGATGGTTAATGCTAAAGGCCAAGCCAGCGGGGGTTTTACAATCTAGCCCAACCGGTATTGAGGAGAAACTATGAGGCAGCGTGTTTAATAGTGAACAGGGCCTTATACAGCAGCAGTGGACATACAGTGAAGAATACAGAATGACAAAATGTACAGTTAATAGCAATAATAATTCTATGTCCATGAGCATGTGTGTTCACATTATCACAAGGGCTGGTTGCCATTAGAGATTCACCACCATTTTGAGAGTTACAAATATGTTATAACGGTTACTAAATGATAATCCAAATTATTGTGATTTATGGAGTAATAATGAACATTGGATATTTGAGTCAGACTAAATTTGATGTAAATGTATGTATCAATTGGGCATCTACCACCAATTGAATATTGTAAGAATCTGTTAATTAAATTAAATGTAAAGGTTTAATTGTGAAAGGACAATAAACCCTGCAGTCGATGAGACACAAGATGAACTCATATCTGTCTCTTGTATTCCTTTCTCACAGTTTACACTCTCACCCTTCTCAGGCACGAGAGGGGCAATTGATAGATCATGGATCAGTTCCGGCAACTCATCTTCCCAGGCTGGCTTCTCCTGGTCTGGGTCTGTAATATTCAGATAACACCAGTAGACTGATTTGATGTTAATGTTTGCACGTACTGCTTACCATGATGACATTGGTGTAAGGGTTTTTTGGACATGATGTGTTGGGTGGGAGTTCAGTAATTTCCCTTAGCAATGAAGCAGCATATCATGAAGCTCAGTGTCATCATTCTGAGCATATAAGTACAACCCATAGTTATCACATTGGCGACGAGGATCGAAGTAACGACTGACTACACTGACGTTTGTCCCGGAAAATTACATGCGGAAGAAGTTCGGAGTGAAAGAGTTTGATCAGCTAATTGATCCCTGTGGTAAGTTTACTAGATAGTTAGCAACATAACGGTTGTAACGGTCAACATGATGCCATCGCACAGCCCAGCTTTACCACTGTTCGACACGGAGAGTGAACCTAGCTCTGTCGGACAGCGGTGGAACAAGTGGCTTCACAGATATGAGAACTACACCACAGCGATAACAGCGGATGCAAGATTGAAAGCCCTTATGCTTCATTCGGCCTGTGAGAGCGTGCATGACATTTTAGACACAATGGCGGGCGACGGCGACAAGAATTCGGACGTGAAGGCAAACTCAACAACTACTTCGCACGAAAAATAACGTCCAGTAAGAGGTCTACGTCTTCAGAAAATCTACACAACTGTCTGATAATAAATTTGGATGTTTATACTACCAGACTTCGCACGCTAGCCAACCACTGCAAGTTTAGTGATGTGGACAATGAAATAAAATCACAGATCATTCAAAGCTGCACGTCATCGAGGGGGCGCACATATGGCTTGAGGGACAGTGAAAAGACATCAAAAGAACTCCTTGAATACGGCAGGACTCTTGAGCTGTCTGAATTACAGTCAAAAGGAAATGTCAAAAGAAGATTCCAATTTCACTGGTACAGTGAATCAATTTCACAAATAAACCCAGGAGAAAGTAGCAGTATACCAGAAACCTCCAAGTTGCAGTAACCCCCGGTGTAGAAACTGCAGGGGGGAGTGGCCACACTCAAACGAATGCACAGCAAGAGGCAAATAGTGTCAAGCATGTGGGAAGCAAAACCACTTTGCAAGGCAGTGTAGGTCAAAACCACAACATACAGAGCCGAAAACAGAGACACCGACGTACAAGAAAGGCTACAGACGAAGAGTCAACCAGATAGAAACCCAAAGTGAACCAGCCCAACGCAACTCATCCTCAAGCAGTGATGAATGTTATGCATACACCGTCAAAAGCAACAGAGCCATTAAGCAGCCACTCAAAAAAATTACACTTAGTGGAGACACAGTGCCAGCCCTGATCGACTCCGATGCTGCAGTAAAAATCATAAGCGAAAAGACATATAACAACCTGAGTATCCAAGTTCGCCTCCTGCACACAGATCTCAGGATACTTGCCTCTATGTCCAAAGACGCACTGCCCATCCTAGAGCAGTTCAATGGCAGCATGGAGGCGCGGAACAAGAACAAGACAGATGGAGCATTCTACGTGGTCAAAGGTGATGGCTGCTCCTTACTCAGCTACCAGACGGCTGATGAATTGGGATTAATCAAAATCACACACTCTATCGGGCCTCCATCAATGACCCTCACATTGGCTGACAAGCTTGTAAACAGCTATCCCGAGCTATTCGACGGCATTGGTAAGCTGAAGGACTTTCAAGTCACATTACACGTCAACCTTGACATACAGCCAACATGCCAGCTGCACGTGCGTGGAGAAGTTGAAACGGAGCTACAGAAACTCGAAGCTGAGGACATCATCGAGAAAGGGACAGGCCTAACGCCATGGGTATCACCCATCGTAACGCCACCAAAGCCAAAATACCTGGACAAGGTATGTATATGTGTCGACATGTGGCAGGCAAACACAGCCATCCAAAGAGAATGTCACCTGACTCCTACCATAGATGTCATTCATGAACTGAATGGAGCAACGATGTTTTCAAAGCTTGCTCTGACAGCAGGGTACCCCCAGTTGGAATTACATCCCGACAGCGGAAACATCACCACGTTTACAATGCACCTAGGCCTGAGGAGGGGCAAGCACCTCAATTTCAGCATCTCCTCAGCTACAGAAGTGCTTCCAAACGCCATTCATCAGATGCTCCAGGCCATGCTGGATTAAAAATCTCAGTGATGACATCATCATCTATGGGGCGACGCAGGCAGACCACGACAAGAGCCTGATTGCTGTGTCCCAGTGACTGAAAGAATGCGGCCTCACACTGAACAGAAAGAAGTGCGAGTTCAACAAGACTCGACTAGAGATCTTGGGGTTAGTGTTCTCCAATGGTGGCGTCTCTGCTGATCCAAGGAAGATCAACAGCGTACACCAAGCTGATAAGCCCAAAGATGCAGTAGAGGTAAGAAGTCTCCTGGGCATGGTGAACTACTGCTCACGCTTCATTCCTGACTTTGCTACAGTCACAGAGCTGCTGAGAAAGCTCACAAGGAAGGACACTATCTGGAAGAAGGGTGTGGAACAGGACGCAGCACTGTGTGAACAGAAAGAGAGCCTCACCAGTGACACCCCAATGGCATACCCAAACATGAAAACAGAGCCCATTGTTGACGCCAGTCCGGTAGGACTAGGGGCCATACTGCTGCAAAAGGACAAAGCAAAGAGAGACATCATCGCATATGCAAGCCGAGCACTTAGCGATGTTGAGCGGTGTTACTCCCAAACAGAGCGTGAAGCACTTGCCATCGTATGGAGCTGCTAACATTTCCGTCTGTATATCTACGGCAAAGAATTCACGATGGTGACGGATCATAAGGCACTGGAGCTCATCTGGAATAACCTGAGGTACAAGCCACCAGCCTGCATCGAGCAATGGGGACTCCGACTGCAGCCATACAACCTCAGGGTGGAGTACAGAAAAGGATCTGACAACCCAGCAGACTACATGTCCCATCACCCAATCCAAACACAGACACACACCAAAAACACTTGTGCAACAAAAGTAGCTGAAGAGTATGTAAACTTCATCATGCAGAACAACACACCACAAGCAATGACTCTGGATGAAATCAAGCGCGAGACTCTCAAAGATGAAATGCTACAAAAAGTCAACACCCTCATATGAAATAATGCATAGCACAGTCACAAAGGTCACTGTACTGACACAAAATAAACATGTAAAAAGTGAGCCTACAGTATCATAGTGTCCCTCCTAACTCGAGCACAGGAGTGATGTAATATTGAGATAACACAATTAGACTGAAATTATGTCACTGTTTGCAGGTACCGCTTACGTCATGACGTTGGTGTAAGCGTATATTAGATGTGATGTCTTGGGTGGGAGTTCCGTAAGTTCCCTCAGCAATAAATCAGCATATCGTGAAGCTCTGTGTCATCATTCTCAGCATATATTAAAAGTACAACTCATAGATATCACAAGGTCCACCTTTCCCGAAACTTTCACAACAGGGCCAGCCCCGACATGGTCACTCTGAGCAGACCCCCCAATGGCCTCCATCCCCAAGGCCACTTCCAGCACCTCCTATAGAGTCCGAGGCTGCGCTAGCTAAGTCTGTATATGCAGCTCCTGGGAGTTAAGGCCCAGATGAACTGGTCCCGGACCAGCTCACCGTGCACCTCAGCAGGCATGTGGGCATTTTCTCCTCAACAGGGTGTCAATGTCATTTGCCAACACACGGAACGGTTCCCTGGCCTGTCTCTGCCTATTTGATAGCTCCAAGCGCAGAACACCAGATTGGTGGCATCGTCCAAAATGCCGTTGTAAAACACCAACTACTGGCCCCTATCAGCAGCTAGCTTCTTAACTATGTCTCAGGCGAGCATAATGCTCTGCAGCACGGTCAATTCCGCCTCACTCAACATAGTCCATTGTCTCTTCCTTGTCTGACAGACGAGCGCCGGTCTTTTCTCAAAACGCCGCCACACCTCCGGCTGAAGAAGAGTTAGCCGGTTCGGGCTCACCGCAACAGCGGAGTTCGGCAAATTCTACCCCGGTGTTTTACTTCTGACACCAATGACATATCCGAACGGACGTTCCCAACGATGACGAGTAGCTGGTTAACAAACAATTATGCCACAATTAGCTCAGCTTAAACTTCTCCGCCACTCGCGCTCTCCCTCACTCTCACCCCGCCCCAGGCTCTCTCCCACCCTCAAACACATTCACAAGCCAGTAGGAAATCAACATTCGTATAAACAGTACCGCAGGGTCGCAAAAATAATTTTATTTTTTACGTCTCTGTTGCTCAGAATTTTATAGCAATCGGGGATTTACAAGAGACTGGAGTAAGTAAAGCCAGCAAGGACCACGACCATCGGTGAGTTTTAATGCCTGTAATAGCTGGATTTTAATCGGTGTCATAAAGTTATCTTGTGTATTACTTGTAATAAACCGTAAAGGGTAGGTGCGATTTCTGAATGTTTATTATTCAGTTCAGTTCAGTTCATTTCTGAATTATTATCACTATTATCATTATCGTTATTAAGCAGAGAATGCGCACCCTTTTTATGTCATTTTGTGTGTGTATACACACACACGCACACGCACACGTACTCGCACACACACACACACACACACACACACACACACACACACACATATATATATATATATATATATATATATATATATATATATATATATATATATATATATATATATATATATATATGTATAGAGAGAGAGAAAGAGAGAGAGAAAGAGAGAGAAAAAGACAGAGAGAGTGTGAGAGAGAGAATGCCTTTAACTTAGCGCTAATCCAGACAAACTAAATCCAGCCTCTTGTTAATTGTTCTGGTTTACTTATGCAAGCGGCTCTATAATGAGTGTTTATTAAATGTTTTGTAAGAAAGTTAAAATCTTTGTTTAAAGTCTTTAAGTTTCTGAGAATGCCCTTCCAGTGCCCTTCCCTTGTCTTTCATAAACTGAACTTATATATGTTTATATATTTAAGCATTACTAACAAAGAATTATAAGTTGTTTTCTTGCCTCTTATTCATATTTGCTTTATATATACATATATATATATATATATATACATATATATATATTTATAAAAATATAAATATATATATATATATATATATATTTATATTATATATATATATATATATATATATAAAATCAATCTATCAATCTGTAATCAACACTGCTTAACACCAGTTCATGACCAGGACCTGAGAGTGTGGCTTCCATGACAAGGCCAAGATTTTATGCGGACCAAACTGGGGTTGGCTTAGACTGAGACAAGACTACAACCAGTTGTGTGCAAGTCCTGTAATGTTTGAAACACACAAAAGAACCCCAAAACAAACAAAAGAGGTTATATGCAGACCTATTGACAATCCTGAAAATGCTCTTTAAGATCCACATTCCAAGAAGAGCTTCTCATTACCATTTACAATGTATGTGTACATGGAGTGCTGAGGTGAAGGCGTTGCTCGGGGCTAGAGTGGTGGTCCTTGTCAACGAACCTACCTGGTTTAATTCCTGCACTCTTCTTAGCCTATCGAAGTGTTATTGAGCAAAGCACTGAACCCCTGATTGCTCCCCTGGCACTATCCAGTAGCTGCCTTCTACTCATCGTTCATCCATGATAATGGGTTAAATGCAGTGATCAAATTTCGCAGATGTTTAGCTGTATGTATAAATAAATATGACAATAAAGGTCTTTCTTCTAATGTGCCAAAAATATTTGGTTACATTTTTGTTGTATTGCAATATTTGCTGTACCTAATTTGCCTGACATCACCACACTCTGGCTTCACGTATATCCATCATTAATTTTCTTTGAGAGCATTTCAAAGAGGATAAAGAGAGGACACAACCATTTAAAGCACTTCATAATAGAAACGAGTCAATTGACCTAGTGGTTGTTGATGTCCAAAAAGCAATATCAAAGCTAGTGTTGAAAAAGTATATCTACCACCACTTTTGGCCTCATAAAATCTGTTTACCTACTCAAAACCTAAAATTGGTAGTTGTAAAGATTGCATTACATGTACTGAATGTTTTTCACGCATCATCACACATTTTTAACCATTGGTTACTTTTCAAAAATCCCTTGTCAGACAGATATTTTTAATTTTTCATTTTTATTACTTTATTTGATTCAATTAATTTCAGGAGGCATGATGGCATAGTGATTATTCTTCTGCAACACAGCAAAAAGTTTCCTGGTTTGCCCTTTAGGATCTACGGTTTCCTCCTACTGTCTAAAAAACACATGCATTCAATTCATGGAAGATGCTGAATCACGTCGGCGTGGGAACGAGAGTGAATAGTTGGATGTCTCTATATATGGCTCTGTGATTCAATGGTGACCCATCTATGTTGTACCCACCTCTTGCCCAATCACAGTTGTTAAAAGCTCCAGGTCTCTTTGTGGCCCTGAGTGAAGGATATCGAGCATAGACAATTAAATATTGAAAAGTTATTTTTGTTGTCTATTTATTATGTATTTATATGTGTGTTTTGGTGTTTGTTTAGATGACAACTACAGGCTGAGTAGCCAGTGGGGTTCAGTGATTGCCAAAGGTGAGTCAACTATGGGCCGGAAGTTAGATCTTTCAGGCCTGACTGACAGTGAGGCACAGCATGTGCTGCAAGTGGTGCAGAGGGACATGAGGCTGCGCAAGACTGAGGAGGAGCGTCTCAGGTGAGTTCAAACATAGTGACATACAAATGCATTAGCCAAATTAGAGTAATCCAGATGAATGCATCGAAATAATGTTCACTTCTATGTCTTTCAGTGTAATTCTCATACTGCAATAGACCTGTGCTTTGAATTGCATTTCAATTGTATCAGTGTGCAGTGGCATCAAAATTAAATTTATAAATAATGCCCCTAATGAGGATGACATTTTTTTTTGAGGAGTGTGACTTTGTATTGGCTTTTTTTGCACTTAAAAAATGGTTGGTATGCTCTATAGTGTTTGTGCAGGCTGTGCCCAGTTGAGCCCCATGGGCCAAGGCCAGGCCATGATGCCCTTGCTGGTAAGCTTCCTTCTTTGGCCTGGCTCCAGGACAGCTCCCTGGTCTCCCTTATCAGAGGAAGGTCTTTTGTTATTCATCATTAAGGCATTTCTGAATCTTTCTTTGTCTGAACCCTTACCTTTTACCACTTTGCCACTGCCATAGTAAAGGTCATTACAAACTCTGCCAGTATAATGAAGTAAAGATAGATAATACAATGAACTTTTGTAAGCAAAGTTCCCAGAGTTCATCAGTCAAATATTGCTCCGACTTTCACCTGTGGCAGTGATCTCTGAACAAATTATTTTAATGCAACAAGCTGAAATTAATTTTCTGTCCAGGTTGGCTGTTCTCAGACTAGGTTTACCCTTTGAGAAAAGGTGATGAGGATAGACATATAAGGAAACCATGGTGTAGAGCTGCTGCCCCTTTGCAATGAAAAAAGTTAATTGAGGTCATGTGTCATCAGTCCAGGATGCTTTCATGCTCTCTCCTATTTCGAGGTGATCTGGGGATGTTAACCTCTGTGGTTGACCCAGGATGGGCAGGAGAGATTGTATATCTCCACTTGCCTGGGAATGTATTGGTGTCCCCAGGAAGAGGTGGAGGCGTCACTGTGGACGCTGGATTACCTTGGTTGACATACTCTGGTGCCTCTGGAGCCTAGATAGATGGCGGAACAATGATGATGATGATGACAACATCAATTAATCACTTTTATAAAAGAGAGTTTCATGACAGGTCTATGAGTGCCCTCTATTCTTAAAAAGGATGGAAGATGGATGATTTTTGATCCAGTCTAATATGCTGAAATTTAGAGAAGTACAGAAAAACAACAGAAATGCTTTAAAAGACCTAACAGCGTTTGCTTGTATTTACCTGTGCTAGTTTGCATTCCAAGCTGTTTCAGCTTGCAGAGGGTATTATGTGAGTTCCTGAAACTTTAAGCAGGAAGGGACAGCCCTTTCCTGGTGGAGTCAGACGAGTTTCCTTTATGAGCGGGTTTACAATATGTCTACAAAGATTGGATTTCCTAATGTGGAAGTCTGAAATGAGTGCGACTGATATTTAGCAAGATTTGGGAAAAAAATACAATGTTCAGAGAATAATTGTCTGTACCACTCTATTGAATGTTATTTGATTTATTCCAAGGCAAATTTCAGTGCTGTTACGTAATGTCTTAGTGACAAATTATTTAGTTGGTCTTTATTTCCCTCCTCATTTTTCCCAAATAGTAATAAGGCCCTTTCATTTGTCAAACATATGCAACCGAGGGTTATCAAACATTGACTATCTTGCCTGCCGCCACAAATAACAGGACACCAGTTTCTTTCGGAAACGCTCCCGACTCCTCTTTATTTTTCCCTCCGTCCTCACTCTGTCACCACTCAGCCACCACTCAAACCACACTTCCGCTTCCTGTGGAGGCTTCAAGACAAGAGCTCCAGGAACCAGCCATGGGCGCTACTGAAAACAGGGATAAGTTCCGAAAAATATGTTACACACACTTTTAAGAAACACGAAAACCTTTTTTTGTCAAAATAAGACATTTTCATTGTAAGCAACACAAATGGAAAATAAAAAATGGTTCTAATTTGTTAAAGAATTAAAAAATCAAAAAGCCCTAATGCCAAAACCTTGTTAAAGCCAATTTTAGCCTTGCATGACAGCAAAACATTAGGTGATAATGTGGTCCTCGACGAGGGATAATCAGTGATGGAGCCTTGGAGTCTTGGATGGGATTATCTTTAATACTGAGCACCACCATGCCACTCTACAACAACAACCACAGGGAACTTCTGGGGCACATACAGTATATACCTCCGGCTCCGCCCCCAGCCCCTAGTCCCGTGGGGTGAGAGGCCAAGCATTTCAGTGTCCACCACACAGCCCCCCCCCGAACACCCAGAAGGGACCCTGGAACCAAACTAGTGCCTCACGGGAGGCCTGATCGGCCTGCCATAACGGTGGTTCTGACCGAGGAACACCGCCGCATCACGTCAGAGTCACCAATGTGGTGCTTGGCGAGGAATAATCGATGACGGAGCCTTCAAGTCTTGGATGATATTATCTTTAATACTGAGCACCACCCTACCACTATACAACAAGTCCCAGGGGGTGAGAGGCCACGCCCCTCAGTATACCCCAGAATACTGCAATTGCGGTCTCACACTCCCTCTTCTGTCAGGTTGAGATCAGGACTCTGTGCAGGCCAGTCAAGTTCATCCACACCAGCATCTGTCATCCATTACTTTATGGACCTTGCTTTGTGCACTGGTACACAGTCATGGTGGAAAAGGAAGGGGCCAGCTCCAAACTGGGAAAGCCCAGCTCCTGAAAAGCAACCCTACACCATAATCCTCCCTCCACCAAACTTAACACTTGGAACAATGCAATCAGACAAGTAGCGTTCTCCTGGCCACCAAACCAAGACTAGTCCATCAGATAGCGAGATTGAGAAGCATGATTCCTACTCCAGATAACGCGTCTCCACTGCTCTGGAGTCCAGTGGCGCCGTGCTTTACACCACTGTATCCGACGCTTTGAATTGCACTTGGTGATGTAAGGCTTGAATGCAACTGTTTGGCCATGGAAACTCAGTCCATGAAGCTCTCTGTGCACTATTCTTGAGGTAATCTGAAGGCCACAAGCAAGCTGACTCTGCAGAAATTTGGCGACCTCTTCGCATTATGTGCCTGAGCATCCGCTGACCCTGCTCCGTCAGTTTACGTGGCCTATCACTTAGTGGCTGAGTTGCTGTTGTTACCACACACTTCCATTCACTGGAATTCACTGAGCTCCTGAGAGCGGCCCATTCTTTCACAAGTGTTTGGAAAAAAAAAAAAAAAACAGTCTGCATTGTTAGGTGCTTGATTTTATACACCTGTGATCATGGAAGTGATTGGAAGTGATTGGAACACCTGGTTCCAATTATTTGGATGGATGAGCAAATAATTTTGACCATATAGTGTATATTGTATTGGGGAAATGTCAATTAACTGAATATCTCCATTCTAATTTCATTTTTATAATTAAGTCAGTTCCCAGAGAGTTCTCAAGGCATGTATTCATATCAGCTTCTGTGACAGTTTTTTGTTCAATATGCAAGGTGGTCAATATTGACTCCCTTCAATAGTCATTCACTCGAGTGGCCAAGAAAAAGCTGCTAAATTTCTTATTACTCAGGCTTTCTACAAATTTCATTGCTCCTGTCTGTTCATATCTCTAATTGTGCCATATTTGTACTTCATTTGGGCGTGTCATATATATTTATTATTCTTAGGAATTACTTTGCAATTAATAAATTCATGTTAGATTTTCATTTGGGAAAAAGTACATTAACACCCTGTAACAGCCTAGCTTGACCTACAATGAACTGATTCTATAGTGCACAATTCTTCAAAATCAATTCATTTGAATAGGCATATATTTTGCGTCGGAGCTATTTCTATTACATAATGTCATTGTCATAAATTTCCCAAAGTCTTAAGAGTAACATGTTAGTTTTTCTTAAAGTTCTTGTATAAGTTGAACTTTTCTCATAAAATCTCCCATAAAGTAACAGATTATGCTATCAAAAGATTTGGTGCAAGTGAGCTGCTTTCTGACTGCTAATCTTGTTGTTTATGAGTATAACTAGGCAAGTGCTGACATTTGACTGTGAAGAACTAGTTCATATTAAAGCTGCCGAATAATTTCCCCTCTTGGTGAAGATTTTAATGTACAAACACATCCCCAAGTGACACACTTCAAGCAGAATGCATATTTATTTCCTCTGTTCTTTTCATAGAAGACTCCAACTTTATTGCAGTCTGCTTTGTGTTTGTTGCCCTGACATCCTTTTTACCGAATCCAGGGCCCACTCTTATGGTCAAATAGGAAAGGAATACATATCAGTAAAGTGACTATGTTTGGACTGAGATTACTACTTGTGGCCTCCATTTCACTTGGCCATTTCTTTTTTTCTAATGCAGACCGAAACACATTTAAACCTTGCACAAAAGTGGAGAAATAACAATGAGGCTCGTTGAGTCAGAGGCTTGGTTCAGAAAGCTGAACACATATCAGTCTATGATTGGTGATTTCTGTTTGGGATACATAAAGCTACCATTAAGGAACTGCTTATGCATTATCCATACCCTAAATGTAAACCACTTCTGAGACAAGGGTTTCACCTTTGAGCCAACAATAGGTTTGATAACCTGAACATTTCTTAAATATACCAACAGTGCTACTAACTTAAGATTTTGTTATATTATGGACATTGTTATAACAAGTTACAGTTGCAGTGTGAATGAATATTACAGTTATGTTAATATACAATGTATATCTCTATATATAGATGTTTTTTTTTCTAATTAAATCTTTCAATTGTATCAGGACTTTTAAGTTAAAACTAAAAACAAATACAACCTTCATCACTTTAATTTCATTTTCATTTAATTTTCATTTCTGTTTTTTCTGGACACACATGGAAACAACGCATATCCAATATATCTGCACACATACTGTATATTTTTACATACTGTCAGATTTATTGAACAATAACCTAACAACAATAATAAGAAGCCTCTTATACCTGCTAATGTACAAAAATATATATATTTCGAATTTGTTTGTAATAGTTTATCATGAAGCAACACTTATGCAGCATGGCAGTAATTCTGTAATTTGTTAGGGTTTTTGAGAAATGTTTTAAAAGAAGTTCTGAACATTACTGATATTGCAGGTTTTCTTTATTCTTTCTGCTTCTTTCTTCACATTTGTAGAGGTCCTCTACAAGTGTGAAGTGTGAAGTGTGTGTGTGTGTGTGTGTGTGTGTGTGTGTGTGTGTGTGTGTGTGTGTGTGTGATGTTAGCAGTGATACCGGAATCCACTGCTGTGTGCAATTGTGATGTAAAGGCAGCTGTCTTTTAGTCAGAAAGTCATCTAAGGATTGCAATTAAATCTTTAATATGAAAAACAAAAAATGTGATCTCGATTTTAACGTTATCAGAACTGAAAAAATGTTTCAAAATGTGTTTCAAGGGAGATCATTCTTTATGAAATGGCAGACTTCATAAACCACTTTAATACCTATTACATTTTTAATTAATACAAGTTAGAGGGCCAGTGCTCTGATTATATGACACACTGGTTTTGTTTCAGTCAGAGTAGTCAGAGTAAAACTGTATGATCGTGCTTTATTATGCACATTTAACAAAAACTAAAAAGAGAATGAAACTACTGAAAAACTTTAAAAGTTTTGTTCATCAAGCATCACTTTGTTGGACTTTGGAACTAGTGTTTTCTTTGAACAGCTTGATTTAGCTTGTTGGAAATGCCGGATATTTCCTGTTTACTCAGCATCTTCGGAGTTGGTTGGGAAACCATGGAGCCGTAGTGTGTGTCTGGAGAACCCGCAATTGCCGGACTGCACCATTCCACCTGCTGACGAGGGGGAAAATGTCAGAATGGCTCTGATGAATGTTCAGTGATGGAGTTCCACAGGGTTCTGTTTGGGGCTGCTGCTGGTAGCATATATATGGATAAATGGTAGCATTGGGCCAGATTCTATGTTCAATTCAAATGGCTTTTCACTGCTATAAACAAGACAGTGGTGAGACCAGCAATGCATGGTTTAGGAACCGTAGGATGAGGAAGCAGGAAGCAGCTGGAGGTAGCACGGATGAAGATGTTGAGTTCGAGGTTCTCGTTGAGAGTGACGAGGATGTATAGGATCAGGAATGAGTCTATCAGAGAGATAGCACATGTTAGATGTTTTGGAGATAAAGTCAGGGAGGCCTGGCTGAGATAGTTTGGTCATCTACAGAGGAGGGATAGTGAAAATTGATAAAATCTGTTTTGTTGTTAAAGGATGCAGGGGTAATTTGTCCAAGGCCTGCAAATTGATCAGAATACAGCAGTGTGTGTTCCAACCAGAGCAAGGAAATTTTAACATATTATTACAGTGCTGCCCTTGTTCATTCAGCTTCCTGTTCGGTGAAGAGTACACTGTAAAGTGTAAAGTATAAAGTGCTCTTTACCGATCAAACACTAAATGGCATTGCACCATCTTATGTATCTGACTACATCTAAATCTAAATTTTTCGCTAGGTCGGATAAAAGAGTGTTGTTGAGAGGAAGTTTTCTTTTCATGCACCAGCTCTGTGGAACAGTCTGCCTCTTGACATTAAGCAGTCCTGCTCTGTCAGTGTCTTTAAAGAAAAGCTAAAGACCCACTTAGTCTGCTATTGAATATAATTTGTTTTGTTGAGATTTTTTTGTGCTACAGTTTTTTGGATAGCACAGTGATTTGTGCTTCCCCCTCACAGCTGGAAGGATCCTGGTTTGATTCCGGCAGGGGTTCTTTCTGTTTGGAGTTTGCATGTTCCCCTTAGGTCTGTGTGGGTTTTCTTCTGATTTCTTCTCACAATCCAAAATCATCTTCAATTATGCTAACTTGAAGCCTCTAGCCCGCATGTGTCAAAGTCAAGGCCCGCGGGGCAAATGTGGGCTGCCACGCCATTTTATGTGGCCCACGAGAACATCTTAAAGGGTCTGATTGTCTGAAAATAAATAAGTCAAATGTGTGCATTGACCATAAACTACATTTCCTACAATTCATGACGATCATGTTCCCCACATTTAGTTCCATTCATACTATTAGCATTACATGTGGCCCTTTGGGGGCAACCATTATGCTGATGTGGCCCTCGGTGAAAATGAGTTTGACACCCTGCTCTAGCCTTACAGCTTACCTCACTACAAGATAAGTGAAATAAATGAATGACTATGATTTTAATTTCATTTGTGTCGTCGACTTATCCGAGCACTTTAATAAAAATAATAACTGTTATTGTGTTATTGTTATTGATATTGTCACCGTCATTGTTGTTGGTGATGAGGATGATGTCACTGCATGTCTGTTGATGTTAAAATCCAGATGTTTTTGAATAAAAATGATGTACTAAATCATCCGTTCATTATTCCGCTTATAACCATGCATAGACTTTGTTGCATGTTTCCAGTTTAAGCTTCATTCTCCCAGCAATCCTCCCTTCTGTGCCCCTTCTCCGTCCCCCCCACCTTCCACACAGTGAACTGAAACAGGAGCTGGACGAAGAGGGCAGTCGTTGCCTTCTGCTGTCACGACAAAGCTGTTTCAATAGACGCTGCTGTATCCGCTGCTGTGGACCCTTTACCCTCCTGCTTAACCCCAAGCGCCAGTGTCAGGACTGTCTCTACAATGTCTGCAAGGCCTGCTGCATTTACAGCAAGCGGGACAAATCTTGGCTCTGCACATCCTGCCAAAAGAGCAGGTAAAAATTGAAGAGGTCGTGAAGGAATTTGTGCTGGTTGTGTGTGTTTTTTGTTCTTGTTTTTGCATGTCCTATGAAAAGGAGGCTGGATTAAGTATGAAAGGCTGATAGCGACATCAGAAATTACCAAGGTCTGTTACTGTTGAAACAATGGGTTTAGAACCTATTGCACTCAACATAGATGAGTGATCAGGATAAAGTCTATCTCTGGCTTGAATGGATGTTTTCTTATATTGTGTTAGATTGACACTTAAAAAACTGCAGTCTTTCTCTTGGAGACTTTGTTTTAAGTACCACAACCTGTGAAGACAGTGACTGCTAGTGTCTCATTTTAGTGTCTACATGTCTGATGATACTGATTTGAACATAGCAGGTGGAAAATATGCTTATTACTATTCGGTCCATCACTACTAGAATGTGTTTTGAAAAGACTAGTATCTGCTAGTCACATTTTTTTTGCCATTTCATTTAATACATTAACTATTTTGATTCATTAGCTTGAATTATATGAATTAATGTTGACATATTTTTTTAAACACTGCAGTCTACTATCTTAAACAGACCTAAATAAAAGAAAACAATCTATCATTCTACGGTGTGACGATTTACTGAAGAACCGCTCATATGGTTGCACTTGACTGAGGATATAATCAACAGCAAAAAGTAGTGTCTCATCTTCATACAGTTGATAGAATATATAAAGATGTGATCATTTTTTTTATCATTTACTTCAAAAGATATGGATTTCCATAAGCAAAGACAATATTTTGGTTTTGGTTTCATGAAGCCATGATTTATAATCTTTGCTTAATGGATTGTAGGTCAGGTGTTTCTCAAATTTTCACATCTAAAATGCATAAAGCAGAGGGGCCAGAGCCCTTACTGTCATTTAAACTTTATGTTTCCCATATGTTATGCGTTTATGTTTCCCGTTAGCGCTTCGGCCTCATAGCACGGAGGACCTTGGTTCGTTCCAATTAGGGGACCTTTCTGTGTGGAGTTTGCATGATCTCGCCGAGTCTGTGTGGGTTTCCTCCGGGTTCTCCGGTTTCCTCCCACAGTCTAAAAACATGCAGCAGGTTATTAGAGAAAAAGTTGGGAAAATTGCCCCGAGTGACTGAGTGAGTGAATGAATGTTTGTCCGTATATGTGGCCCTGTGATTGATTGGCGACCAGCCCAGGGTGTACCCCGCCTCTCGCCCGATGACAGCTGGGATAGGCTCCAGCATCCCCCGTGACCGTGAGTGCAGGATAAGCGGCAGATGATGGGTGAATGGGTGGATGGATGGATGGATGGTGGCGCAGTGGGTAGTGCTTCGGCCTCACAGCATGAAGGACTGTGGTTTGTTTCGTGAGGAGGTTGCATTTTCTCCCTGTGTCTGCATGGGTTTCCTCTGGGTTCTCCGGTTTCCTCCCACAGTCCAAAAACATGCAGCAGGTTAATTTGGAAAAATTGCCCCGAAAGAGTGAGTGAATGGTTGTTTGTCCGTCTATGTGGCCCTGCGACTGACAGGTGACCAGTCCAGGGTGCACCCGCCTCTCGCCAGATGACAGCTGGGATGGGTTCCAGCATCCCCCGCAACCCTGAGTGCAGGATAAACGGCAGACGATGGATGAATGATGTTAAGTTTTTGGTTATTTCTAACGGATCTCTCTTTTGATGTCTTGTAGTTTTCTGGTCAATTCTTTCCTTGTGTGGCAATTTATTGTGACATTTTACGATATTACTGAAACAGTAAAAATTATCGTCATTATGGATCTTTCAAAAGAAACTAAGGTAAATTTATCAGTTAGTCTGTTTTTAAACACAACATGTTTCATGTATGATTTTAAGATTTGATTTGATGAGCTCTTTGGACTTTATCTTGTGACCCTACAATGCTTCTGGCCTCTGCACCATTTGGTAGATTTCCACTTTAGATTTCCTCAGAACACTGACTTACAGGAGAGCTGAATATTGAATGACAGTGTCTACAGTGTTGCTACAGAAGTGGGAAAATGTCTGCCAGTTTTTATGACACCTTCAGAAAACTCATGCCACCTCACTTTTTTCACATTCATCTCACTCATCTAGCTGCAACTGAAGTGCACAGGGAACAGATGGTCACTAATTAAAAATGCAGACAAGGCAATCTCAGAATGATGTTCTTCACCTGAGAGTCTTCATCATTTTGTTACAATCTTGATAGGAGATGTAAGGATGAGACATGATTCTTTTAACAGTAATCAACTTTAAAAAAACTAAATATAAATCACATGTGCAAACTGCAAGGGATGGGTTGATTTATCACACAGTAAATCAAGTTGTGAAACAAGTCAGTTAGAGTAGACAATAAAACAAAGAGCTGAATTGTGTCATTAAATGTTAAATGTTTAAAAAAAATAGTCTAACAAGTCCAATTATACATATCAATGGCAGAGCCATGATTTTCTGCATTTAGAGTAGTACTTCCAAAAGTATTTATGTAATGTGACATTCACAGGCATGTAAATTAGCACTTATTTGTTGTGTGTATAAGACAAGGTTTATTCATCTTAACCTGGGCATATATCATGATGTAAATTGAGCTTGAAAATAATATTCCTAGGGCTATGATCTGTTTCTTGCCCTCAAAATGTATTTCATTCTAAACCATGTTGACAATTAACAGCATTAGACATTTTTATAGTTTGTGTATAAACGTATAAATGAAGACACCTTTAGCTATACATAAATCATAAAACATGTTGTAGGCTAGTTGTAAGCCTCTTGGCCTATCGTGTCCCTTGTTACAGGATGGACAGAAAAAATAAATGAATTAAATCAACTAAAAATGAATATGTGATTTTTATTTGTTTTGTATCCTACTCATCTCTTACAAGTGATTGTAATTTCATGGTAATAATTGGTAAGAGTAAAATACAAATGTAAATTGCCTGTGGAGGTTCTCAGTCATCCAGGTCATGGTGAATTCTTGGCGAAATCTCCTTGTTGCAGCAGCTGGACTTGAATTTCTTGATTTGAAGACGTTTCACCCCTCATCCGAGAGGTTTCTTCAGTTCAAGTTCAGCTGAAAAAGCGTTTTGGATGAGTGGTGAAACATCTTCAAATTAAGAAATTCAAGTCCAGTTGCTGCAACAAGGAGATTTCGACACAAATGCTAATTAAACCTCACTCAAAATCTTAATTGTTTCATAAGGAGTGCTCCTTGTCAAGTGCAGCCAACTGAGTTTTCTGAGATGTACATTGATGACATTTGAAACTGCTTTCTGTTTCTCAGGTTGTTGAAGACTCAATCTCTGGAATGGTTCTATACCAATGTCAAGAGGCGATTTAAGAGATTTGGCAGCGCAAAAGTGCTGAAGACTCTTTACAAGAAACACTCGGTCGACCGCAGTGGACTTTCAGAGATAACTGGTAAAGCATTATGATTAGTGGTCCTGATTAAAGCTTCAATTTTTTTTACTTTGAAAAAGAATTCCACAATCTGTATCAATATTTTACATGAGGGGTGGCATGAGATTAAGTTTAGATAGATAGATAATGGAAAAAAGTAAACAAACAGCAGCTAACTGTAAACTGCACACACACTGGGTTGGCATGGCTGAGGGGCTAGGAAAGCCATCTGGTAATCAGATCTGTGCTGGTTTGATCCTGCTACTCCCTAGAAACTATACTGAAGTGTCCTAGTGTAGCTGGCCGACCGGTAAACAGGTAGCTCCCAATGAGCTGGTTGGTGCTTTGTTATATGTGTGTGCAAATTGGGAATGGACCCTAAGGCCATAATGTAAAAAACAAGAGGTAAAGTGCATGTTTAGGCAAAAAAAATGCTTGTATATAAGTGTGAATAAAACTCAATTTTCACACTCAGCTTCGACTCAGCTTTAATAGATTAACAATCATAACTAAGAGACTAACCCATTATTTTCAAAATAATGTGGTTATGCACATTTTATCATTTGTTCTTCAAATTCACATGCAGTTTGCCGATAGAAATACTGTAAAAGTGTAAGACTTCTTGATCATTAGCAAATTAAATGGTAATAAAAAGTAAGTAATAAATACTAGATATCAACAAAGTGTGTTCCTTCCAGATAAAATCCAAATGTCAGTTGTCATTTGAATTCATATCAGAGAATAAATCATGGAACTATAGAAAAATGTGCATTTGGGCTTATTTATCAATATAGGGATGATATAGGTGAAATAGTAAGAGCTATTGTCTTGGAACTAAGTGTTTCTGGTTCGATTCCTGAGCTCCTCCTTGCCTTTTAAAGTCAAGTCACCAAATTGCTAACTTCTCCCAGGGTGCTGGAAAGTGGCTGCTCACTGCTCATTGGTCATCCGTGACAGATTAAAGGCAGATAATCTCCAGCAAAGAATTAGTTCACTTTAATCAGGGCAGCACAGGCCAGTGTCTCCTGGAGCCAGACTCGGGGGGGCACAGGCCAGTGTCGCCCTGAGCCGGTCCCAAGCCCAGTTAAATGCTGAGGGTTGTTTCAGGAAGGGCATCTGGCATAAAACTTTTGCCAAAACCAAATATGCGAATCAAACCTAAAAATTTCATACCGGATCGGTCGAGGCCCGGGTGCTGATAACCTACAGGGTACCAATGGAAATTGGGCTACTTTGGGTCGAAGAAGGAGAGGGGGAAGGCATGTTTGGAAGCAGAGAGAGAAGAGGAAAGGCAAGAGTCTGGAACTGAGAGTAGGGACTTTGAATGTTGGGTTGATGACAGAAAAAGTAGAGAGTTGGTTGACATGATGCAGAGAAGGAAAGTGGATATACTGTGTGTCCAGGAGACCAGATGGAAAGGGAGTAGGGCTAGAAGCTTGGGAGCAGGTTTTAAGTTGTACTATCATGGTACTGACAGGAAGAGAAATGGAGTAGGAGTTATCTTGAAGGAGAAGTTTGTTAGGAATGTTCTGGAGGTAAAAAGAATGTCAGATAGACTTATGGACCTGAAACTAGAAATTGAAGGTGTGATGCTCAATGTTCTTAGTGGCTATGGCTCACAGGTTGGATGTGAGTTAGAGGAGAAGGAGAAGTTCTTGAATGAGTTGGATGAATTGCTGCAGAATATCCCCAGAAATGAGAGAGTGGTCATTGGGGCAGACTTCAATGGACATGTTGGTGCAGGCGATAGAGGTGATGAAGAAGTGATGGGCAGGTTTGGTATCCAGGATAGGAACGTAGAGGGACAAATGGTGGTAGACTTTGCAAAAAGGATGGAAATGGCTGTTGTGAATACCTTTTTCAAGAAAAGACAGGAACATAGGGTAACCTATAAGAGCGGAGGTAGGAGCACGCAGATAGACTACATCTTGTATAGACGAGGTCATCTGAAAGAGATCAGTGACTGCAAAGTAGTGGTAGGTGAGAGTGTAGCCAGACAGCAAAGGATGGCGGTTTGTAGGATGACTCCGGTGACAAGGGAAGATGAAGTGGACAAAGGTAGAGCAGAGAACAAAGTGGTGGAAGCTGAAAGGAGAGGAGTGCTGTATTGTTTCCTGTGAGGAGATGAGAAAGGCTCTTGGTGGTCAGGGAGAGCAACCAGATGACTGGACAACTACAGCTAATGTGATCAGGGAGACAGGTAGGAGAGTACTCGGTGTGTCGTCTGGAAAGAAAATAGATAAGCAGACCTGGTGGTGGAATGAGAAAGTGCAAGAATGTATCCAGAGAAAGCGGTTAGCAAAGAAGAAGTGGGACACTGAGAAGACTGAAGAGAACAGACAGGAGTACAAGAAGATGCAGCGTGAGGTAAAGATAGAGGTAGCAAAGGCAAAACAAAGGGCATACGATGACTTGTATGCTCGGTTGGACAGTAAGGAGGGAGAGAATGATTTATCTAGGTTGGCAAAACAGAGAGGTAGAGATGGAGAGGAAAAAATTTATATATATATATATATATGTATATATATATATATATATAATTTTTTTTTTTTTTTTCAAGATCCCTACTTGAGAGTTTGCAGGTGACAGTGCCGATGCTTCAGCCCATCAGACAGCTGCTTCATCGCGGGATCTAGGTTGTTGTAGCTCAGGTCCAGCTCTTTCAGACCACAGCACTCTGAGCGCAAAACCGAGGAGAGAGCCTCACAACTTTCCCCTGACAGGTTGCAGTGGCGAAGGCTGAAAAAGAATTTTGTCGATGTCAGATTGTGGCTATTGATGTTAGATATCTACCAGTAAAAAAACCCTTTAGCCTTTTCTGAACAACAACTTCTGACAAATGTGACAGGTCAAACAATTGATGTGCGAATACGACACACAAACACAGCTATGCACCGAAGATGTGTCAGTTATATGATTACTAGAACAAGAGTTGTTCTGCAGCGGAAAGAAAAAGCATGTGAACCTTTTTGAAATTCCATGGTTTTCTGCTTTGTCCAGAAATAAGATCAGCTCTTCACCTGAGTCGGCGGTATTGGCAAATGAAAATGTGCCAAAAAAAATGAAAATAAATAACACACACAAAAAAAGGACATAATCAGATCTTTCGCGTCTGTTTTTGAATAACTATTAACTAGCTATTGTATTGTATTCTATGTGAGGCTGTTATGAAAAAGAGATAACATTCTCATAACTCGTGTACATGCCACTTGTCAATATCATCTGTCAGCTTTAAGAATCGAAAGCAGGGTAAGAAACAGTCAAAAGGTTTTACTGTTGTTAGCGTAAAAGTCAAGCACAATTTAGACTGTCTTAAAAAACACACACACATAAAAACCCTAATAATTTCATTGCTTTAAAAAAAGGGTGTCTTTGCAAATCCAATATTCTGACCTGAGAGTTTCCAGGTGATATTTTTGACTCCTCAGACCATCGGACAGATTTTTCACACCTGAATCCTCCAGGTTGTTGTAACTCAGGTCCAGCTCTCTGAGTCCGGAGAACGATGAGCTGAGAACAACGGAGAGAGCTGCACAGCTTTCCTTTGACAAGTTACAGCCTCTCAACCTGGAAAAAAAGATAGTATTGATAGCCAAGTCTTTCAATGATACATGCCCGTTGATTTTAGCTGAATTGACATAGTGGTGTGGAAGATATTATTCTTGCCTAACATTAAGTCCTGGGTTCAGAGACAACTGGAGCTTAGATGTTGGAAGTCTGCAAGCTTTCCTATTGTCTAACAAGGCTCTGCGTGGGTGCTAAAGCTTTCACCGTAGACTTAAAACATTCAGTAAATGTATTGGTAGGGTGGCTGTGGCTGAGAACGACACCGGTCATCTAAAGGTCATCAGGATGACAACATGGTTTCTTTAGGCAAAATCTAGTCCTTCAGAAGAAGTGTCGAATCAAATATAATTTCACAAAGTACAATAATGTTCCCCTAAATGACTTGTTTATATATGTGTATATCAGCATCAGCAATGTTATTTTATCTAGATATACTTGTCTGTAAAAAAACAAAACAAAACAAATAAAAAAAATTATAAAAAATAAAATGAAGGACCAAGCATGACTTATTAAACAAAAGCTCACCTGAGGATTTCAAGGCGGGAGTGTGGACTCATCAGTTTTTCAGACAACGCGTCCACTCCCGAATCCTCCAGATTGTTGCAGCTCAGGTCCAGCTCGCTGAGCCTGGAGGACTGGGAGCTGAGAACCGAGGAGAGAGCTTCACAGCTGCTTGCTGACAGATTGCACAAATTTAGCCTGTGAAGAGTTGGAAATAACGAGAGGATGTTGGATTTCGATTGATGAAGTGATTACATTGAATTAAATTGTTCATGCGACTAAATTTGTGCAGCGATAAGGAAATTACCCATTTAACTGGGGTTTCAGCAAAGCCAAACAAAATTGTTTCCCAAATAAAGTTTTGGATGTGCTTCTGATATTTCTGGGTTAACACTTTGAGGTTTGTGCAGAAGGAAAAAACATTTGTTATCCACCTACAGAGATATTTTGGAGGCTTCGACCACTGGCAGCAGCCTCTCAAGGGCCTCCGCTGAATCAGTATATTTCTTTAGGTCAAACACGTCCAAGTCTTCCCCTGATGACAGTACGATGAAGCACACAGCCGACC
>CAAKHD010013618.1:105243-151153 GCA_901007705.1 Fistularia tabacaria | reverse complement strand
TCCACCGAGAGAGATATTTTGGAGGCTTCGACCACTGGCAGCAGCCTCTCAAGGGCCTCCGCTGAATCAGTATATTTCTTTAGGTCAAACACGTCCAAGTCTTCCCCTGATGACAGTACGATGAAGCACACAGCCGACCATTCAGTGAGAGACAGCTCATGTGATAAGATACATCCCGACCTCAGCAGAGTCTGGATCTCATCCACCAGAGAATGATCATTCAGTTCACTGAGACAGTGGAACAGATTGAGGATTCTTGCTGGAAACTTGTTTTCACTGATCTTATCCTTGATGAACTGAATCGTTTTCTGATTGATCTTCGAGCAACTTCCTCTGTGGGTCAAAAGACCTTGCAGGAGAGTTTGATTGGTCTGCAGTGAAAGTCCCAGGAGGAAGCGGAGGAACAGGTCCAGGTGTCCATTTTCACTCTTCAATGCCTCTTCAATAGCATTCCGGTGGAGTTTTTTAGTTTCTTCCACATCATCGCCGAAGAATGTCAGGTGGACATGAAGAGCAGCCAGAAACTCCTGAACGCTCTGATGGACAAATCTGAATACCTGGTCCTGGTACAGGCCTTTCTCCTCCTTAAAGATCTGCGTGAACACTCCTGCATACTGCGAAGCTACTCCAACATCAATCTCACTGTTGTCCAGGTCTGACTTACTGAAGAACAGCTTGCCTTCCCACAGCTGCTCAAAAGCCAGTTTTGCCAGAGACATAATCTCCCTCTTCGTCTCTGGGTTCCAGTGTTGCTCTGCCTCTGGTCTTCCATCGTAATTTTTGGTAGCCAGTTTGACGTGGACAACCAGGAAGTGGATGTACAACTCAGTGAGGGCCTTGGGCAGCTCTCTTCCCTCTCTGGTTTTCAACATGTCCTCGAGAACCGCAGCAGCTATCCAGCAGAAGACTGGGATGTGGCACATGATGTGGAGGCTTTGCAACGTCTTGACGTGGGAGATGATTTTTCTGGCTAGCTCCTTGTCTTTGAATCTCTTTGTGAAGTACTCATCCTTCTGGGGATCAGCGAACCCTCTGACCACCGTCACCATGCCAACACACTCAGCCGGGATCTGGCTGGCCGCTGCAGGTCGAGTGGTGATCCACAGGCGGGCGGAAGGAAGCAGTTTCCCCCTGATGAGGTTTGTCAGCAGCACACCCACTGAGGTGGACTCCATGACGTTAGTCAGGGTCACGTTGTTGTGGAAGTCCAGAGGGGGCCAACACACATCCAGACCGTCAAGGATGAACACAACCTGGGACTCTTTAAAAACCCTGAGAGCTTCCTCTCTGAATTCAGGAAAGAACTGTTGAATAAGTCCCACCAAGGAAAATGTTCTCTCCCTCAGCGCATTCAGCTCTCTGAAAGTGAATGGAAATATCAACTGGATTTCATGGTTGTCTTTGTCTTCAGCCCAGTCCAGAGTGACCTTCCTTGTTAAAATGGATTTACCAATGCTGGCAATTCCACTTGTCAGCAATGTTCTGACAGGCTTGTCTCTTCCAGGTGAGATTTTAAAGAGGTTTCCTCGACTGATGGATTCTTCTTCCCTGCCTTGTGTCCCGGATGCTGCTTCGATTTGGATGACCTCATGTTCATCGCTGACCCCTGCTGCCCAGCCCTGGATGATGTCGAGCTCGGTGTAGATCTGATTCAGCACCGCTGGGTTTCCCGCTCTGGCGATCCCCTCAAACACAAACTCAAACTTCTCCTTCAGTTTATTCTTCAGACTTTGCTGAAACTCCTTGGAGCTGGATCCTGAATGAATCAAACAAAGTAAATGCAGCGGTTGGTGGTTATTGATTTGACGGAATCATTTCACATTTCGCGTTTTTGCCGTAAATCAATTTGAGAATTTTGGGCACACTTTATAGAGAAAATATAGCCTCTCCGCAGATCAGGACACCACTCAATTGTCAACTGACGCCTGGTATCTACCTGTCTTTTAGCCATCCACTTAGGATAATACATTGTAAGTTGTATGTCAGGTCAATATTAACACCACGAGGTTGATTTGCTCACATGAACTTGGTCATTTCAGAGAGTGTAAACGTATTGTTCAGGAAACTGAACTGGAATGCTGCTCTTGTTACCCTGTTCTACTCAAAAGTCCTCTATGAGGGTAGTGAAGAAGAATTTACGTGGATGTGAATGTCCGCCAGATTTTAAATGACCTCTTTTTAGGTTTCCATTCTTTGTGTACATTTATATGTTTTCGGTCATAAGATAAGAAGACAAACAAATACCTGAACGTCTCCTGGGAAATCTTATTAGTTTTAAATCTTACAAGACGACAACAGGATTTATTTACAGTTTAGACCAGGGGTGCTCACACTTTTTCAGCCTGCGACCTACTTATAAAGTGACCAAGTCAAAATGATCTATTGGGTAGATCAAAAAAGCAAGGGCTTAAAATCGGCGGTAACTCGCTGGTTAGCTTGTTAGTTTAGCTGCACTCAGCGTTGTTGTTTGCGCATGCGCGGTGACCAAACTGTCAGAAAAATTCAGTTGTCATCTGACTGGGTGCCCTGTATATCAATCAAGTGATGGGCTGGATGATAGTCTGACGTCTATTTTTTAAATGACTTGCGATCTACCAATACTACCTTTGCGAATAGCTGGTAGATTGCGATCAACGTATTGAGCACCCCTGGTTTAGATCAATTAGTTTGCTCAATGTTGAAGGGAAGATTTTCTTTAGTATGGTGGCACAGAGGCTGTCTAGTTACTTAAGAAAGAATAAATTAATTGATACTTCGATGCAAAAGGCTGGAATTCCCGGCTTCTCCGGGTGCTTAGAGCACACCAGCATGATTTGGCACCAAATCCAGTCAACTAGGCGTGAGAAGAGGGATTTGCATGTAGTGTTTTCAGACCTGGCTGATGCTTTCGGGTCGGTACCACATAGGCTGTTATGGGAGGCCTTTGATTTTTTTTAGAGTACCAGGTAGTATCAAGAGTTTAGTGAAAGCATATTTTGCGGATATTCAGCTCTGCTTTGCTACGGTATATATCTACTGTAGCAGCTGGAGATGGGCATTATAGCAGGGTGTACAATTTCTCCACTAGCTTTTATTATGGCAATGGAGGTGATTATTAGGGCTTCAAAATGGGTAGTAGGTGGAGAAAGGCTTCAGGGAGGGTTGCGTCTCCCTCCAATTAGGGCTTACATGGATGACATGACAACTGTAACATCAACTATACCAGGTAATAGTAGGTTGTTGGAGAAGTTAGATAGTAACCTGCAGTGGGCAAGACTGAAGGTTAAGCCAAGTAAGTCTAGGAGTATTTCAATTATTAAAGGGAAGGTAGTAGATAAGAAGTTTATAATAAACGGTGAGGTGGTGCCTACGGTGCTAGAAAAAAACATTGAAGAGTTTGGGTAGATGGTTTGATGCAAGACTTTGTGATAAGGGACAATTTGAGCAGTTGAGGCAGGAAATGAGTCAAGGTGTTTTAATTATAGATCGGTCAGGGCTCCCAGGGAAGCTGAAGTTGTGGTGCTTGCAGTTTGGGCTGCTGCCTCGGGTGATGTGGCCTTTAACAGTGTATGAGGTTCCCTTGTCAAAGGTAGAGAAGTTAGAAAGAATGTTAAACTCATTTATTAGGAAATGGCTGCCTAAGCAGCGTGGCCTTGTATGGGAAAGGCATGTTGGAGTTGCCAGTTTCCAGTCTGTCAGAAGAGTACAAGTGTGCTAAGGTTAGATTGGAAATGACACTCACCCAGTCAAAGGACTCCTTGGTTAGGAGTGTGGCACCCATGGTTAGGACAGGGAGGAAGAGGAACCCAAAGGAGGCAGTGCAGCAAGCACAGGGAGCCCTTAGCCATAAGGATATCATAGGTCAGGTGCGTCATGGGTTGATTACTGATTTGAATCAGCAGCTGGTTGTCCCAGCATATATGATTAGCACCAGGCTACGCCCAGATATGGTGCTGTGGTAGAGAGGATCCCCTGGGAGGATCGCGTTGAAGAGGCTTGTGAGCGCAAAAAAGCTAGGTATGCTGAGATGGCAGCAAAGGCAGAGCAGCAAGGTTGGAGGGCTCGGCTCCGGCTTGTAGAGGTGGATTGTCGTGGGTTTGTGGCAAAGTCTGTCGTTGGTCTACTGACTGAGTTGGGCATTCGGGGACGGTGACTAAGGTTGGTTGTGGCTAAGGAAGAAGCATGGTAGCTGGGAACTTCATTAAGTAAAGGTTGTTTGCGTGGGCAGCAGCTATGTAGCATGGAGGGAGGTGTTTCCAGGACGCTGGAGTTCACTGTCAAGCCTTCTTGAGGTGTTGTGGGCCTAACTCGACGAAACACTGGTGATGGAAGGTGCCCACTTGAAAACCCTGATGATATACTTCAGGCTGCTGTTGGCTTATATAGATAAATGGTGGTAGGGTAGTAGCGTGCTGGTTGTTTGGTTTAGATGGCTTCATTACAGACTGAATTGGGCTCCTTCGTAAATTTTCTTAGGATCTTGGCACAAGGGACTGTAACGCCTTGCCCTATGTAGTAATGAATGCTTGCGGCAGATTCATTTACGATTTATACATGAATTACAAGTCTTGGAACATTTGTATTGTTAGTTAATTTCTAATAAACCATTCTAACCTTGAAGACTTTCCCACCATCAGAACAATTCACACTCATCTGCATAACTTTGCAAAGGCCACAGTCTTTCAAGAATGTAAGCGTAAGAATCCGCATGCACCTAATCGCAATTTCCAGACTGACCCATATTTTTGAGAACAATTGTTTTTCTTTGATTAGATTGGTAGGAATTAACTAGGCTTGACCACATGTTTGAATCTATTCAAAAATGAATAAAAATAATTTTAAATTTAAAAAGAAAATAATTTTGTCCATTGTTGGTTACAAAAGTGAAAGGTGTATCTTCCCTATAATAGTTCAATACATACTGTATGCCTTTGACCCCATATGAATCAGATTTAATTTAAAACATCCTGTAAATTGCTAGGACTGAGGTAATTAGAAATTCCTTTAAATGAACCACTCTGCCTATACCTATCAGATTAATATAGTTTGTCTCAAATAAAAACATTTTTAGTACTTTGTTTCGTGAAGTAATTTCCGTTATTGTTTGACTAAGACCAATGCACATATTCTCTTCAGTTTCAAAAGCTGCAGAAAGATCAGACTGATCAGACTTTCTTCTGCTCCCTCTATCAGCAATTCCTCAAAGAGTCCTTTATCTTTATCATCGGCAATAATGCATGGATCATACATCTGTCTGGATTTTCTATAGGACTACTACTAAATACCATTTTACATTTTATGTTCCAATTCAGTGAGAGAATAAAAGACACTTTTTTTTCCACTGTCGAGTGATCAGCATCTACAGAATTCCCGTATCTTCCTATTTCAAGCTCATAAACCAAGGCGAAAACAATGTTTCCCATTGAATAAACCCAGTCACCTGGTCTGTTCTCACTGTTGCCTGTGACACTAAAATATGAAAGCTGCAAAGAGAAGATGTCCAGGGGGCAGGCTTTACGCAAGTCTTGTGCCGATGTACGATACAGTAGCAAGAATAGTGCAATCACATGCAAAACAATGAACGGAGAGTTCTCTGAATGATTTTAGATAGTGCTACTAGATAGTGCTACATTCTGTCTGTATGGTAGACAATAATCTGTCTACCTTACAGACTGAGGAGTGTCAGGGTTTATCTATGACAGAAGAGAAGCCTTCTTGAGATGTGTTGGAGACAAAGTCAGAGAGGCCAGACTGAGATGACATTAAGTTCTTGAAAAGATTGGTAGTAAGTATATTGTTAGAAGGATTTTGGAGATGGAACTGCCAGGAAGGAGGACAAACAAAGAGATCAGCACACACACACACACACACACACACTCTATGTAACATTTGGGATTCAACTGGAGAACATAGAAGACCTCAGCCAAGACCACTACCCCTGGTGAAATCTGATGAAGCTGATTTGCTCTACACACCATGACAAAAACCTATGAGCAAGATCCCGCCTATAAAATTCATATTCATTAATACAGTGTGTGTCAAGTGTACACAAGAAAAAAAAAATCTAGAGCATTTGACATTTTGTTGGTGTTTCAAAGAGTACCATGGTTAAATTTATCAAAACACAAAAGCCATTTGGGTTCAGACTGGTCTCACACGATTTATATGGGCTTGTCTACGTTAAGACTCAAGGTGTGGTTGGGAGTAGCAAAAACATTTAGTCCCATGTGCAACAAATGGTTGGGGATCAAGAGAATTGCGAGTACATGAGAAAGAGTTGACGAATAAGTGTGATGGATCGTGTGGCTTCACTTCACGCAGTATGGAATTCTTGCCCTTTGTACCATTTGGTAAACAAAGCGATCCTTTATCTCATGACAGAATTGTTCCCAGCAGTCACTAGTCAGGGTTAATCATGTATCAGAGGAAGAGACTCTCACATTAATTACCTTACATTGCAAACAGCCAGATTATGAATCCACACAATGTCAACCGCTCTTGTCTGATGGTCTCATAGAGCCACAGTTAAAGCTGCAATTCAGATGGTTATTGCTTTCCTACCTCCAGAGACACCAGCTGCAACAATGCTTTGACTCTAAGGATACTCTTTTTAGACTGCATTTGATTGTTTTTCTAAAAGAAAAATTCAAATCAAAAATATTGGGAAATTCTGATATTAAATCCAGAAACATCAATTAAAGCAAAGTGTCACGGCTAAGTCAGCCAGAGTTTAAGGTGAACCGAGAAGCAGAAGATATCCAGGAGAGTCAAATTCAGGGCGAGATATAGATAGAATTCTGTAATAGGGAACTTGCAAGGAAGGGGGAGACATAGATCCCTGAGACAGGAGTCTCAGAAGCTTGCAGGGAAGCCGGTGAGATGTAGATCGCCGGAACGATAGGGATCACAGGAGTATCAGGGACTTGCAAGGAATGGTACGAGGAGAGGGATTTGGGCAGGTGCGCGAAAGCATTTAAACAGGCAGACAATCTGGCAAAGACTGGAGCTCCTGGAGGCCCTTTACTAGTTGGAGTGATTCGAGCAAATAGGTTGCAGGTGTGAAGTGGAAGCACACCAGTCTCCGCCCAGAACTTCCTGGATGCCTGCTCCGCCCCACCTAAAACCACAGCACTATAGTCAGCACTCATGACACGACGACTGCAAAGATCAACCTATACAACAAGCGAGAATTTTTGATGTAAAGATTTGAATCTTGGACTGATTATGTTTTCTGGTTCATTAAAAAAGTATTTGTACTGGAGGCTATTGAATTAACATTGCATTGTTGAACATAATTCAAAATTGCTGCTAACTTTTGTTCATTTCCTTTCATTTATTGACCAGCAAATCGAGGTCACCAAAGGTTACCTTCCTCACATGAAGCTCTCAACACCTGCTTATCTCTCAAACACTGGATGTGTATGATCTAATAAGGTTAGGGGGAAAGTTATCAACCTCTTTGAGTGGGCTGAATCTATAGATTAGCAGTTAACTATGCATTTCTGGAACCTCTGAAATAGGATGATAAAAAAAATGACCTAATCATTGTCTTTTCTTTCATCACTTTAGAAGATATATGGATAAGTGACTGCTGCTTTGTAGCTTGTCATTGTTCACTGTCACATTTGGTTGCCTCAGTAACTCTTTTCAGCTTTTCCCAGTTGTGTTCTTCCCTCCAATGAGAAGAGACCTCATGCAGCGTATTTTGTCATTCTTTCTTTTTTCTTCCCCCCCAAATTGTTTCACACATATAGATAAATCGAGGTGTGTAAAGCACCAAAAATAATCAACAATTAATCTAATAAACCTTCGACTATTATTTTATGTAGTCACATATTTTTGTAACTGCCATGACTCAACTTCTCCTCTTTAGTTGAGAATTTATAAGAATAAAGTTCTGGTGACTTTAAACAAATCACATGACAGTTATCAGCTGGTGGGGTTTTGTGGTCGAATTCTAACATCATTGATCAATCATTCCTGTATTCATTTGACAGAAACTCAAAACTGCATGGGTGTAAGCATATACTCTAAATCAGGAGCTCACATCCATAATGTTCATCACATTTTACTTCAAATGTTAATAAACAGGTTACCTGAACACCACAATGAGGTTAACAGTTAAGGGCAGAAATCTGCTGTGTTACCATGACCTACCCTTTCATAATTGCCTTTTGACCAGCGTTTAAAAAAAAAGCTGCCAGAAAGCTGCTTTTCGCAGCATGTTTCTGGACTGTTGGGGGAAACCTACTTAGATACGGGAGAGCACATGCAAACTCCACGCAGAAAGGCCCCCCATTAGTAAACAAACCATTGAGCTTGTTGCTGCGAAACCCTCAGGTCCTTTACTTTTTTGAAAACCCAACTATAAACGGACAGATCATGTGTTGTCAATTCGCTGACCTCATCACAGTTAATCATTAAGTTCATGAGCAACATCGAACTAATTCTAAGCTAGAACATGTGAAAAAAGCTGAAACATACAGCATACTACTCGGAACAATGTCATAGAGTCATTTCATATATTCGACAGTCAGTCAGAAAAATGCAAGTCGGGGGAGTTCAAAAGCTCTGTGAGGTGTCAAATGTTCAGTGAGTTTGGTTCTCCCTAGCACAGGGGGTTGTATACAAATTCAAGGTTGCAGCCTTTTAAGTACACGATAAATAGCTTCTTTTATATCATCTGCTTCAATTTGGATTGATCACATACAAGTTCATGACCTCCTCCATGTTGATAGACATTCCAAGTCATCTCAAGCACTACAACTCAAGCTTGGGCTTTGCTCAAAGGGCTTCATTGTGAGCAGAATTCTGACAGTGTTCCGGAAGCAGCTTGAAACAATGATAGGTATAGGTAAGTAAGTTTGGGGTTGGATATTCAACCTTTGATCCTTTCAATATATTCCTTTTTTCATCATAAATAAAACGAACAATTCCAACCATTGCAATGTGTAGAAAAATATTAGCAGGTTTCTTTTTTAATCCTGAGGTTTCTAAAACACTTAATTGTACTTTTGTAAGTTTATTACATGATCCGGTGCAAATGCAAATCTGTGTCAAAACGAATTTTCTTTATAAAGAAATGTAAATATGTCCAATGAATGTGTCCAATGTTAAATGCAGATGATGCATGGCTCAGTAAGTCTCCATTCAAAGTATTGCCAGAGAGACAAAGTCTTTTTGAGAGTAGCAGTAACAGTCCAGGCTACCTCCCCCACAGAGTCACATGCTCCCTCTCCTGTCTCCCAAGCATCCCTCTTCCCTCACACCCGTCCCACATGATCCAAGTGCTGTGGCCTGAGACTTCTCTCTGGCTGCATCAGAGCTTAAACAAGAGATTTTGTTTATGGCAGCTCATACGTTTCATTCTCTGTACATACAGTGTTAATGAATTAAAAGCGTATGTCTGTGGAGGTTCCCAGTCATCCAGGTCATTGTCATATTTATACTCCTAAATACCCTAATCAATGCGAGTGGAACTTTTATGGGGCGTCAACCCCAACTTACTTTTATTGTGTGACTGGTTTCAGTGGAACCACCAATCCTTTCAATCACAGTATGTGAAGAGAAACAACATGGAACTGCTGTCACTGCTAATCTTACTGATTCAAGAACTGACCTGGCTGCTGTCCTGAACACATTCATACGTAAAGACTCCATGACAATGTTGCTACATGTGTGATTACATGATTCATTCATTCTAGTCGCCAATCATTCAGAGGGCCACTTATAGAAACGAACAACCATTCACTCTCCCATTCACACATCTGGTCAATTTTGAATCTCCCAAAAATCTTCTACATGTGTTTTGATTGTTAGAGGAAACTGAGAACCCAGAGAAAACGCATGCAGACACTAGGAGAAAATGCAAACTCCACGCAGAGAGGCCCCTGTGAACCAGGGTCATTCTAGCTTCAAGGCATAAGCGCTTACCACTGCACCACCGATGCGCCACTGTGCCGCTCTGATTGCATGATATTAATGGAATTTGTCCTTGAAAGTTAGAGTAAGTAAAAAGTAGAGTAAGAATTTTTAAAAATTTTCATCATGAAGCAAACATGCAAAGAACATTTTAAAAGGAGCATTTTGGTTGTAGGCATGAACTGTGGGGAACCCAAATGTTAACTGTATTATATTTAATTCTTAACTTTAACTTAAAACATAATCATTAACTAAATGAGCCATGTATAGTGTTAAGGAAGAAGGCCCAAGCAAAACCTTAGTGGTCCCTGCAGCCAAACGGGACAAACACAAGGAAATGCTGCTGATGATGTTGTGTTAAATTAGGCTTCAAACTAGTGATTCAGATGAGGATTTGGGAGAGAAATTGTTGACTGGGGGTGGCACTGTAAATATCTGGCAATCGGTCTAGAGTGAAACCTGGGATTTGCTCCAGCCCAGCTGCAACCCAGGAGTGCAGGATAACTGGCACAGACGATGAATGGATGAATGTTTATGCTTATGTTTGATTCACTGGGCAGAAACCTTGGACATTTCCAAGCTCAAAATAAGTGGCCTTCTTTCTCGACCAGCTAGGGTAGAGAGAGAGAGAGCAAGAGAGAAGGTCAGAGAGATAGAAAGAGTATGAGTATGTGAACTAGCTCAATAAAAACTACGTCTCTCCTGTGACACCTGGACCCTCATCTGTCCCGACGCAACCGGGTCAGGAGTCTGGTCAGGAGCCGGTATAATAACAGTAGCATTAACAGTTACATAGTAGTAGTTGGAAGGACAAATCAATAGATTTAATATTCAAAAAAATCAAATTATAATGGTAGATGCCCAGCAAGACCGCTGCAGTTGATCAACCCACAGCCCCTAGGAACCAGCAAGATAAGAGAGCCCAGCGACTGGAGAGAAGAAAGAAGTTACCATTATGTCTTTGAGTGTAGACAGATCAGGTAGAGTGGGAGGGCCTCGCATGGCAGCTCTGCCATCATCTGTGTGTAAATGGGTGAATACTATCTAGTAAAGAGCACTTTGAAACCACAAAGTGTACAAAGACTATACAAGTTGAGACATTTTACCATTTTGCTTTGAACCAATCATGCAGCCATAGTATCCATGTAGTGTGTTTTGGACAGACTTGGCTGACCATACTGATAAATATCTTTAAAAGCCACAAAATTGAGCAGGTACAGACTGAGCTGATAAAATGTAAATTAACCTTATTAGCAATCAATCCGCAATCATTTTCCTCAGCAAGATGAAAAAAAGATTTTCTATCACCTGTTTTACAAAATAGTGATTTGATCAGCTGCTCATGTTACCCTATAAGGCACAGAGGCACAGAGGTTCTAATTACATCCACTTCACACTGGGGATGTGAAATCTCGAAAAAAAAAAAACTGCACCAGCAGGCGATAACTGAAGAATAAAGAGCTCTCTGGTGAAACCAAGACTCTTAAAACAAAAAAAGATGTGTCAATGCATCTGTCATACCCTCATGCATACAAAATCATGGAATCTGAGAAGGACTGAGACATATTAATGCAGTCAGATGCTGTGTGGCATGTAAAAAGTTGTGTGACATTTTATAATGTTTGTCTGCACATTTTTGAAAGACTTCCGTCATAGTAAAGCTGACACTTTCTTTTCTTGTAATTGTAATTTCAAAGCATGTTTTCTAGTACTGTTTTGCTATTTTTCCTAATGGTATTTGCTCATTATTAGGATTATTTTCCATCAACTAAGCATGGATTACCTCTGACTTTAGGGTCATTGATCTAACTTATATACAAATATTCTGCACGTGTTTCCATGTTTTCAAGATTACTATGGGGTGGTGCTCAACCAGACACATTTGTCTAATCCAGCGAAGGGAGAATGGGGGAGGGGATCACTTTTACCTTATAAAAAAGTAAAATAATAGGAACATTCTCTGGGACTGCTGAAATATGCAAAACTGTAGTAAGGAAAATAATGCACACAAATTGAGTCCCTGTGTGATTGCTGACTAGTTTGTGTGACAACTAATACTTAAACCAAAATGAAGCCAACCATGAATGCCTTGTCTTCATTCTTTCTGTCTCTGGCCCAAACTGTATTGGAAATCACCTGACTCCAACCAGTGTAATTTACTTTGCAAAATTACAGAAATATGCACTAATTCTGCAAAGAATGCTAATGATTTTTAAGCCAAATCAAGCCTTCATAAAACTGGAGGGTTTTTTTTCCTCCCTGGCTTGCTTTGAACTACAGAAATATGCAGTCTCAAGGTTGAGGGTTGGATGTAGACACACACACACACACTCTTGAGAGCCACCAGATACAGTATGAAGAATGTGTAGGGCCGTCCGTGCATGACTGAGTAGGGTCTTAAGATCCTCAACATCACATCACTTTTCTCAGCACGTGAGAGAGGCACAGCCCCTCATGATGCTCAACCACTGGTTGCAAGGGCATGCCACAGGTCTAATTATGAGAGATTTCTTTAATCCCTGAGACCAACAGTGATGTCCAACAACAGGGAAAAACGGATACAACCTTTGTGCCAAATCTTAGTCTGACACATAAAAATTTGATTTAACTAAGGGGAAAACTGTCTTACATAAAAATGTTAATACAGTGGGTTGGTAAGTAGGGCAGGCCTTTAACAGAGTCCGTTAAAATACCCTTAATCCAGTCTACAATGTCATATTTGAGGGGAAGAAAAATATTACCCCAGGAAAATTGATTGAATTCTGAAATGACGACTGTTTGTACTAACGTGTGTTGTGTGTGTGTGTGTGTGTGTGTGTGTGTGTGTGTGTGTGTTTTTATCTCAAACTTTTCTTTGAACCGGTTGTTTATTTACTGGCAGATGGGCTCTCAAGACATTTAAAGAAAAAAAAGTAAAAAGTAAATGTTTCATTATGTCATTTGTATTTAATAACCGAAATGTATTAACATGTAATATGGGGGAATGAGTTCTCTCGTGAATACATGGCACAATCATATTATGTACATTCTTTGAGGAGACAGTGCACATAGGTGGTAGGTGGGGCTAAATACAGGAATCTGTAAGGCTCTGACATGGCTCATGACATGGGCCGGGTGAACACTGACTTTTTGAGTTAGAAATTCTTCATTCATATTTTTTTTTAAATAAAGAAAACAGGCTATTGCCAACAGACAAAAGGTAACACCACTTTTTTGGTCACACAATGATTTCTATGTACAAACTAAGGGACAAGAGATTCGCACATATCAGCTGGAGATCTACCACAGTGCTTGACTAGAGCCTTTTTTTAAAAACTCAAACTGTAATAATATACATTATTCCCATTAAACATTTACATGTTCACCTGAGCCCCGTCCCTCCCCCCATTTTAATTGAACTAAATACAGGCAAATCTGTGTTTTGTTTCACTTAAGCTTGTAACACTTTTAAAGCTGATTGCACATTTTTCCCCACAGACACTTATGTCTTCTCAGAATTTCTGTTGCAATCTGAGTATGAACAGAAAGGATGAATGCAGTCTCTCTGTGGCATCTCGAAGACCAGAGTTCAGTGGCCGGTTAAGTAGTCCTGGGTGGAGTCTGAGGCAAAGGAGTCGGCATCCTCGTTGTCAGAATCTTCACTGCTGTCGTCAGCCGCAGGCTCTCCAGAAAGGGCAATCCGAGCGTAGTCATCTGTGTCGATGGACTTGCAGAAGTGAATGGCATATTTCAGTTTCTCCTCCAAAACCCGCTTGCAGGAATACCGGGGCAGCTTGAGCAGGAAGAAGCACGTATAGGATTCTGGCAGGAAGTGGTCTGGCGGATTGTACTTATCCAGCACCTAAACACAGGAAATTGTTAGATTAAAATGAGTAACTTTAAATCAACATAATTGTTTGACAGGTGGAGTTAAATGTAAAGACTCACAAAGCTCAAAACAAACATGAATATTTGCTGTATAAATTAAACTTTTAATGATTTGTCATGTAAATGACTATGCTTGTGTTGTGTTCTTCTCCTGCAGAGGTATTGAAATTAGCTCCACTACTACATTACTAATGAGGTAACATAGCATAGTATGACTAAAAATGAGTTAAGTAGGGAGCTAAGACAAAGTAAATTTGGAGAGCTCCCTCACATGGTAAATCTTGGCTGATTACACGTGTGGTTTTGAGAGGAAGTAAAGGGTTTCTTGGTTCAGTACCAGGACTGGTTGTTGGGCAACCTCACACACAAAACAACCTCTAGATGAGGCGTACTCACGGAGCTACATATAATACTGAGTCTCCAGCCCTGTGTATGCTACTATTCAATTATTCTTGAAGGAGCAGATTAATCGGAAACAAATTCCTGCTATACGTTTTTGCAGGTCTGAACCAATCATAAAGGTGCCCTTCAACTACATGAGTTCCCCGATGCACTACACCTTCCCATCCTGCAGGTGGTAATTTCAGTCAAATCTAGTACAAGACAAGACTAACTTCGAGTGCGTGGTGTGGGGTCAGTTTCCTGATACAAAATAATATTTTGCAGAACTTAATTTAAACGAATTCTGAATATTCTCTGTCAAAAATGCTATTTAATCCAGGACTAGTCTAAACCTTGTCTGGAAATCTAGCCAAGTTCAAAGTTGTTTCATATTTGTTTTTGTGTTTAACTGTAACAACATTCCCATATTCAGCATAAACCTGTGAGCTTGTTTATGATTAGGCTTAGTCGAGGACTAAACTTAGTTTCTACCATTTAAAATCCCATTTTTCGCCAGGAGTTTAACCAACTGTGGTCACCAATTGTGACATTCAATTAAAAAAAGAAATTCCAGTAAATAAATGGCTTTTAGATGCTGGATTTTTAACCATCCACCAAACCATGAATGTGGCTTCTGTCAAAATAGGTGGACCCACTATATTCCAGTTAATAAGGGGTGGCGTAGCGCAGGAGGTAGAGCGAATGTCTTTGGAACCGAACCTTCTTGGTTTAATTCCCTGCTCCTCCTAGTGTGTCGAAGTGTTGTTGAGCAAGACACTGAACTCCTAACTGCTCCCCTGGCACTGGTAGACGGCAGCCAACTGCTCATGGTTCATCCATGAACGGGTTAAATGCAGAGAACGAATTTCCCCACAAGGAATTAATATAGTATACATTAATAAGACCCTGATTCTAATAAATAAACATTTCTGAGTAAATGGAGCAGTCTGCTATGATAGCCCACCCTGACACTTTCATCATATTTACAAACATGTATTTTTTTACTGACAAGATTAGAATTTGAATTTAAATAGGTGTGGGCTCTACTTCAAGTTAAGGTACTGAGGAGAAAAGTTGTTGGACAACTTCCCATCATAAAAGCTGAACGGATTATGTTTTGTACGAGTTGTATCTACAACAACAAAAAAATTAAAGTATAGTATTCCCTTTATCCTAACTTTAACTAAAAAAAAAAGCTTTTCTTTTTAAATTAGATCCACAGTATACATACACTATATGGCCAAAGGTATTCATCCATCCAAATAATCGGAATCAGGCGTTACAATCACTTCCAAGGCCACAGGTGTATAAAATCAAGCACCTAAGCATGCCAACTGTTTCACAAACATTTAGGAAAGAATGGGTCACTCTCAGGAGCTCAGTGAATTCCAGCCTGGAACTGTGGTAAGATGCCACCTGTGCAACAAATCCAGTCGGGAAATTTCCTCGCTCCTAAATATTCCACAGTCAACTCTCAGCTGTATTATAAGAACATGGAAGTGTCTGGGAACAACAGCAACTCAGCCACGAAGTGGTAGGCCATGTAAACTGAGGGAGCGGAGTCAGCGGATGATGAGGTGATGGTGCGAAGAGGTCGCCAACTTCCTGCACAGTCAATCACTACAGACCTCCAGACTTCATGTGACCTTCAGATTAGCTCAAGAACAGTGCACAGAGAGCTTCATAGAATGGGTTTCCTTGGCCAAACAGCTGCAACCAAGCCACACATCACAAAGTGCAATGCAAAGCGCCGGGTGCAGTAGTGCAAAGCACACCGCCACTGGACTCTAGAGCACTGGAGACGCGTTCTCTGGAGTGACGAATCACACTTCTCCATCTGATGGACGAGTCTGGGTTTGGCGGTTGCCAGGAGAACAGTACTTGTCTGACTGAATTGTGCCAAGTGTGAGGTTTGGTGTAGGGGGGATTAATGTGTGGGGTTGTTTTTCAGGGGCTGCGCTTGGCCCTTTAGTTCCAGCGAAAGGAACACTGAAAGACTCAGCATACTAAGACATTTTGAACAATTCCATGCTCCCAACTTTGTGAGAACAGTTTGGAGCTGGCCCTTCCTTCTCCAACATGACTGTGCACCAGTGCACAAAGCAAGGTCCATAAAGACATGGATGACAGACTCTGGAGTGGATGGGCTTGACTGACCTGCACAGAGACCTGACCTCAACCCAACAGAACAACTTTGGGATGAATTAGAGCAGAGGACTCAGAGCAAGGCCCTCTTATCCAACATCAGTGTGTGACCCCACAAATGCGCTTCCGGAAGAATGGTCAAAAATTCTCATAAACACACACCTGAACCTTGTGGACAGCCTTCCCATACCAAGATATGGTTTTCATACTATCAAAGGCATGAGACAGAGTAAAATAAAGAAAAGAAAACTTTTGGTTTGCATTTACTCATTCTTAATTAAATGTGTACTGTACTATTAGCTTTGACTTGACTATTTGAAATGATTCTTCTCTTGTTTGTCTCTCGGCAAAAATGCAAACGCACATTTCTTAAGATTTTAAACTGTTCCTTCTTACCTGCACAACAAAATCCCTGCCACGAAAGTCAGCAATAGTGCGAGGCAGACGTGTGCGGCCCCAGACAAACCTAAGGAAGAGAGACCTCTCCGTATTGGAGAAAGACTCCATCACTTCCCAGAACCACTGGATGAGAGGTGCTGTTGGCTCCACACCTTTATAGGTGGCGACTGACTTCAGTAAATGGAGTGGGATGTCTGGGCTTCCACATACCTGAAGGAATGAATGAAGGATTTACTGTAAAATCAGCTCACAACAAAAGGAGAGAATGTCATTTACATCTGAAAACTGTGTTACTCACCATAGTTTCCAATTCATACCCAGTGAAAAGTGAAAGCAAAGGAACAGGAACTACTCGAGCCATTCCTTCCCGCACTGCAGATACCTGCTCATCAAACTCATGCAGCCTGAGGGTGGAGGACATCAAGCAGAGAACCTTAATGTAAACAAATACACAGCGAGACTCCCCTTTTCACGTCTGGCTTGTTTTCTCACCTATAATTGATTGCCAAGCGGACATATTCTGCACGATTCTCAAGGGTGATGTGTGAGTATTTTGAACTGAGCTGAATGTCCTGACCACTGGCATTGGGCACTGTAAATGGCAGAGTCATGGCCTCAAACTCTTCGGCTGTGGCCTCATTGTCCCGGATATACATCAAACCAGGAATAAAATCCTTATCAACCTGGAAAGAGCAGAGCAGATGATGCGAAATATCAACTTTTTAATCACGATTCATCATTGTGTTATGATGTAGAGTATGTGACCGTGCACTAGGGCTTTGTACAACAACACTTCTCGTGAGCTTCAGAGTCATTCACTTCTTGTGTCTTGTGTTAAATTTATTTCTCATTTAACCTTTCTGATACCTCAAGGGCACAGCGATAACACAAGAGCAGCTTTGTGAAGGAGAAGGCCTTTTTTCCGCTTTGGTATTCTCTCAAAGAAGGCTCATGATCACAGCGTGAGCACAGGAGTAGACTCATGCTGAGCCCTACCCAAACGCTGAGATTGTGATTATCTACTTTTACACTAATGTTGATGGTAACCTTTGAGGATCAGGTACCAGTGAATGGTTTCTAAATTAACTGTCTATTCAAACCTTTTACAGTGAGGTGAGGGGTTCAACAGTTTAATCTGGGATCGGACAAATAAAACAGTAATTTTCCTATAGCAGATTGTAAGGGATTGAAACGTTAAATCATACCTGAAAATTACCAGAGGAATTCTTTTCAGAGAATAAAAACTTGAATGTGAATTAAAATCTGGGCAATCAAATGAGAGATTTCTCAAAACTTTGATGTTGCAAATGAAGCTTGACAGGAAGGCTTTTAACAATATGTGGATGCTACCTGAAAGATTAATAGGTCAACTTGATTTTATGAGCCTGCCTCAGATACAGGACATCTTACTGAAACAATGGAATTTGGAAGAGACAAAAGTCATCACATATGGGCCACTGGCACAATCCAGGCAACATTTTAATCTGGTTTGTAAATTAGGGATCCTACAACACAGTCCAAACAATGGAACTGGCTTCTCCTCTTTCCCATAGTAAAACAGAGGGTGTGCAATAGCAGCCAGTAAGCATGTTACCTGCAAAATTTGATTCCAAATTACTAAATGGACAACACATGATATTTTACTCCACTGATAAGACTCTATCCTAAATACATTTGTTAACAGATCCGCTTCCATGAAAAGCAGCTTCAGAAAAACTTTTTCATAGACTCTTGTGTAGTATCCATCCATCTTCCTCCGCTTATCTGTGGATGGGTGGCAGGGGCAGCAGCTGGAGCAGGGCCCAGACTTCCCTCTCCCCAGCAACATTGTCCAGCTCTTCTGGGGGGACCCCAAGGCACTCCAGCCTGGAGACATAGTCTCTCCATCATGTCCTGGGTCTTCCCTGTGCCCTTCTCCCAGATGGACATGCCTAGAATACCTCCCACGGAGGTGTCCAGAAGGCATCCTTACCAGATGCCCGAGCCACCTCATCTGACTCCTATCTATGCGGAGGAGCAGCAGCTCTACTTCCAGTTCCTCCCGGGTGGCTGAACTTCTCACACTATCTCTAAGGGAGAGTCCGGCCACCCTGAGCAGAAAACTCTTGTGTAGTAGTAAGCAGATTAAAAGTTTCATTTGAATCAACACAATGAATGTTTGACTGACTATTAACATGACAAATAGATTTTTCTACTGAAGACTGACATCTCAAAGCTATAGATGATTTGTTTGCAGCCCGGAAAAAAAACACTTCCAATTTCAAGAATTTATTATGCAAATTTCTCTTGATCCATTAGAAATGCCACCAGAGAGAAAATTTGTATTTATGATAGCTTTTTTCAGACAGTTTTGAAAAGTTTCCATTTGACTGATTATCATTAATGTTCAGTCGATACAGATCTTGAAGAGAGGTGCAGGGATGTGAACATACCTCACTGAGGTCAGCAATGGTCAGGTTCATGCCAGCCAGCTGTTTCCATACTGGTTCTGCCAGATTCAGACTAAGCGGACTTCCAGTGCGGATTGCAATACCCAGCAGCACGCCTAATAGAAACACCACAGCAGATCCCATTAAACTCACATTAAACAGAAATAACCTGTTATTATGAATAATGTTGTCCAAAATAATGGACGGAAAAAGAAAGTGCTCTAAATTAAGCATATTAACTAGTTAAAGACAGCTGTTTTGTCAGGGAAAAAAATGCACAGGAGGCATTTGCAAATTTGAAAACAAACTGATATTTTTCGGTTTTCATTTAACTGGGTCTAACAATGCAGAAGACCTGACTGGGAGATTAACTGGATTTTACCTAGGAAGCGGAACATGCTCATGTGAAGATGGGACTTGGCAGCAGGGTTGAGCAGAAAACAGTCCCTGTTGGCGCCTGACTCGTCACGGCCATTGGGAGTAACTATGAGCAGTGGGGTCAGGGCGTTCTGTAACTCCTCACACATTTCAGCAATAGATTCGCTGTAGCCCCCACCACAGTCATCTACAGACTCTCCTGAAAAGAAATTTAGGAGAAAGTCCTTGTAATTTAGAGTCCTTTTTCACTTGAATTATAATTGTGAGTGCGTTTTTAAAGGATGTAGGTCTCAGTTTTTGTTTTTTTTTCTTTCCTAATACACTGTATTAATACACTGGATTAGGGACACTCACCAACAAATTTTACTTTCCAGACCCGATGAGGCAGCAGCAGGCTATCTGGGCTGAACGAGCTCATTTTGGCACACATCTGACCAAATACAGACTTAGTTCCATCGGGTCCTGCCAAGCCTCCCTTGCTTCGAGACCGCTTTACCTGGTAAAAAGAGATTTGGGCTTGAACTTTTTCTTCTCTGCTCTTACTGGCTTCCTTTCAGTGAAAAGAGAAATAGTAATGGTCATGAATTCTTGGACACAATTGATGAGACAGTTACCCAAACAGTACAAGTCTAGAACTCTTACCAAGAACCCCTCCAGACCGGTTGGAGAACAAATCATTTACACACATGCTTGCACACACACGCACACACTCACACAGGGGGGAGGAAAAAATCCCATTATGAAAGACATCACATGTATGGCTCAGGAGCCTGTCTGGAAGAAAAGGCTCAGTGATTGTGAGGGGAGCATGATAGGGGCAACTACAGTAAGAATGAAAACACAAAACTTGAAGATAAAAATGACAGTAAGACAGGAACTATTGATATGAAAAAAAAAATCAACAGTGTACCTGGATCCTATTCAGCTCCACCACAGGTCCATGCTGTCTGTCTCTTACCATGGTAGCTTGCACCACCTTCCGAAAAGCTGCTTCCTGTTTTATTAAATGAAAATGTGTCATATAAACGCAAATTTATATATATTTGATGTGTGCTGCTTTGAATCGCCTGCTATCCTACCTTGCCCTGGGAGATGAGTATGCCGCGGAGTGTGTCAAAACCTAAAGAGGGTCCATGCCCAGTCTGGCCCAGTCGCCCCTCCAAGTCAAACATAGGGATGCAAGGGCAGAAAAGTTCAGAGATGTGGTGCAGCAGTAATAGCCTGTTCCTCAGTGCCATTAATGGTATCTCCTGCAGGTGGTTGTACTCCATGGGTACCTAAAAAACAAATGGCGATAGATTGAAGGGAATTTGAATTTATGTCAATCAACTGCTTTACTGCCATCTTCTGGAAGCTCTGCAAACAGAACATTATTCATACGGTCCAGATTGAAGGCCAAGTACCTGCGCAGGTAGTTTCCCCGCATTTGCAGGCTTGCTTGTGGACCAAGCCAGTGTGTGAGCTGAACCACAGGCGACCCTGTTAATTTTCTTGCCCTGTAAAGCGGCCACCAATCTCGGCCTCTGGATGGCATTAGTGGTCCCATCTCCTAGTTGGCCCTCATCATTGTCACCCCAAGTGTACACTTCTCCTGAGCCAAACATAACAGCAAAGCTTTCTGTGAAGCTGAAATCTGAATCTGAAATCTGAGGTGGATCAACTTTATCTACTGTATATGACCATACCATCCTCTGTGCAGCACACACAGTGGAGTGACCCTGTGGCAATGGCTATGACTTTTTTCCCTTGTAGCCCCTGGACCTGTCTGGGTCGCCGAACGTGGTCATCAGAGCCATGTCCCAGGCGATGATAGTCACCTTTCCCCCTTGGAATGACAGTAGAAATACATACAGTACATGAGTCCTCTAATCACTTTCAATTTGCCTGGTGAGCTGCATTGTACAACACCTACCATGTGTAGACTGCCCCAGACTTTGTTAGAGCCACGGAAAACTGAGAGCCACACTCCACTTTCACCACTCCAAGCCCAGTGAGGGAATCAATCTGAAGGCAAAAAATTGTAAAGACACTCATTTCATGACTCCAAAAAAACAGTGAACAAGTGAGAACAACATGCTAGATGACTGAAGTCATACAGCATCAGGTTCTCAGAAAAAAAAAAAACTACTCATGGTAAAACAAATGGATAATTGTAAATAGGGGCCATAAGATTTTAACAAATCAATTAACTAATTAGAGTAATACAGTAACACTATTAAACATCTGAGATGTTTCAAACTCATAAAAGTTGGACCCATAATAAGACATAATTTCCTTTATTGTGGGAGTCACAAAATCACAACAAATTGACCCACTTTCATAAAAGAGTTTCTTGCTCGTCAGAAATATCTATAGACTTATTGCAATCATAATCAAAAAAACAACATAAAACAACTCTTGGCATTTCACAAGTCCTGACCTCAAGGCATCCAATTACTTAGTCACAGTTTTACAAACACCTGCAAGCAACACTTATTGGTTAAAGTAAAAGCTGTACACCTTGTTGATGCACATTGGGGCACCCTGTATATTTTTTTGTTTCTGTCAAATTAAGCCAAGGAATCTCTGCTTGCAGTTTGTCTTGTTGCCAAAACTACATGACCCACATTTTTCAAGTCCCATTCCACAAATTTTCTGTGTGGACATTTTGAATCCTCGTTATACCATGCACCAGGCTTTGGCTATCAATAGACTGTGCTCAGTTGTTTTACCATTATGCTATGTTACATTGAATAAGAGTTATTTACAAAAACATATTTCAACAAGATCAAAAAGTAACTTTTGTCAAAGCAGGTTAGTCTAACATTTTTCAACATTTATATTTGAACAAGTATGGTAGCATAAGTAGTAGAAAATGAAAACTTTTACATTTTCAACACAGTACACTTTGCTTCTCATGAGTGGGTGCTTTTCCTCCTAAAATAGCTATGGACAAGTAAGATTACTATGACCTGCAATGTTCATTCCTTTGAAATTCGGCTTACCTTCATTGGTATTTTGCAACCATCACTGCCTCCTCGTCCCAATTTGCCATAGTCCCCATCTCCCCAAGACCAGACCATGTCATCATCTGTTAGACATAGAGTTTGGGCATCCCCACTGCCACAGGCAACATCAATTACCCTGTGACCTTGTAGTGCATCCACCTAGGCAAACCAAACAGACACAAACATCAGCTTTACCTCAAATTACCTAGGAGACAGCAGAAGGATTTTTGAGTTGTTTTAACAGACCCTAAAACACTTATATTGACAGATATTTCCAAAATACATTGACAGCACATAACACTATGGTCACTGACCAGCTTGGGTTTTAGCTGGTCCTCACTATCACCATGGCCCAGTCGTCCATATCGACCCTTTCCCCATGTGAAAAGCTCTCCACTGGTAGTTATACAAGCACTGTGAGCTCCTCCAGCTGCTATATCCACCACTTCCACCCCCCTCAGGGACTCAATTACACGTGGACGGTCACAGGGGCTAGGGTGAAGAGGAGGTTTACTCACAAAAAAATCCTTACTGTGATAAGGATCTGTGTTGACAATGAGTGCTAGAAAAATACAATGTTTGATGCAGTTTAAACCTTCTATTTCCATGGCCAAGTTTTCCATCCTCTGCCTCTCCCCATGAATAGACTTCTCCCTCTGAAGAAAGTGCCAGACAGTGCTTTCCTCCAGAGTTCACGGCTACCTTTCTGATGAAAACGTGTTGGATGGACTCCAGCAAAGTTGGTGTGGACACTGACTCTGTGCCGCCAATACCTAACCTGCCTCCTGCTCCATATCCTGTTGCATACAGCTAAGAGTAAAAAGAATATTTATCAGTATTTACAAATGATTAATTTGATAACAGGACCTCTGACACCAAGACAAACATAAGCACTCACCTTTCCATCTGCCGTGACAGCAAATAGAGTCTGCTCCCCTCCAATAAGCTGAACTGGCCGCAGTGTGGCAAGGGCCTCAGTGGGAGTTGGTACTTTAACCTTTGCCCCCTCAATTCCCCCCAGCTGACCTCTGTGATTATGGCCCCAACCATAAATAGTACCACTACCCCCTGCAGAGAGGGTCCAATCATCCGGTCTCCGGTTCATCCACTGCACAAGCTGCTCGTCATGCTCTCGCTTGAACAAATCATGGCTCTCATGGAGGCCATTCATGCTCTCTTGATCAGTCATCAGCTCACGAATTTTCTTTGTGACCTTAAAAGAGACATGAATAACAGCAGAGAATAGAATAAGGCCAATGTTATTTTTTTTTAAAGTTATGAAAAAAATCAAGTAAGGTGGGTGAAGACAACAAAGCCTGACAAACCAACCTCATCCAGAAATGGTCTTGGTAGTGAAGTCCTTTTGTCTAAAGCAACAGCCACTCTGGAAGCAGTGCAGTACCGGCGGAACCATGCCCATTTGTGGGTTTCAGCACAACAGGGTAAGGTATCAAGCTCAAGGTCACAGGCAAGAGCAACCAAAACCTGAAGGAATTAGAGACATTGGGGGCTTTCAAGTGAAACTTACTCAAAATTAGTGTATGAACAGTGATTGCTAAATTGTGATATACCTTGAAAAATGGGCTATGAAGCAGCTGCTTTCCTCCCCTCACAATGGGATCCTCATATTCATACTGCCTCTGCAGAGCCTCTGGAAGCCCCTTAACTAGTGCTGCCAATGCACTTCCTGTGAAACTCTTAATCAAAAAGAAAACCACAACATATTTCTTCAATTTAGACATGAGGTCCCATGATGACAGTCAAAAACATTGTCAAACAGTCATTCAAAACCTACAATAATTAAAGTTTTTAATGTCAATTTCAAAAACAGCAGCAGCAAATTTTCAAATTTGAAACAATAATGAATTGATCTATCAATTAACTGATTTATGTGCAGTGGTGCAAAATGTTTTGTGTGAAACAATAATAGGTGTGTTTCAGGAGTAGGAGGACGGAGTAGGAATCATAATAATAATAATAATAATAATAATAATAATAATGACCTATTACAATGGATTTATCTTAATGGAGTCATTGTACATGATTGGACTAAACTCACCAAAGAACGAGCCTCTCCTTCTGTGTCTCCTAACAGCCTGTTTATGTTAATGGACTGACCAAATTCTGTGGTCAGAAGCTTTCTTAACCTCTGCAGAGCCCACATTCTGTGTCCAGCAGCTATATGTACATCATGTACAGATAAACACGAACATAAATTACACACATATTTAATACCTGATAAAAATTTAAGTGAATTTGTTCTGTATGTGCATGATAGCAAAGCCTAATCATGGCCATACCTAATGCACTTAGCTGAGCACAGGCAGCAAGGGAGGCAGCTAGACGTGGGACAATGCTCCTGTTTGAGGCAAAGTTGAGCCTGAAGTCCAAAAGACATGTAACCAAGTCCATGGAGGGGCAGGACAAAATGCAGCGATCAGATAGCAAGTCTTTAGGACCTGAGGAAAGATAAGAAGGCTTATTAGTGTGTGTGACTATGTGTTTGTTGACTGGAGTGATACGCCTATCAAACAACACTAAGGTTGTTTCTAAGGTCAGCGAAGAGATGGCAGGAACTTCATGTTGAGCAAAAGGGTAAAAGCTCACTTGATCCTGAATTTCAGTATGGAGTATGGACCGTGAAAGCATGGCCTCACAATCCCCTTACTTTTGTGGTTTAAAAAAGGTGGTATAAAAATAAAATTAAAAAAATAAAAACCGGTGAACCACTACCAATCCTGTTGTATTTCTGGCGACTCACACTAGGTAACAAGCTAATATCGAGGCGAAAAAAAGGTGTTGTTAATGTCACCTTGCATGTAGTTGATGTGACTCACCAGCTGCAGGCATGATGGGATACACAGTGAAGCGCCATCCCCAGCCATTTACTGAGCCATCACTGGTGAATTTCCACTTCAGCTCATCTCCAGGAATCCTTAATTCACTGGACCAATCAGACCACTCCCGACCTTAAACACAGACACACACCATGCTACTCTGTTTATCTTCAACTCATGGCCTCATCTGATAGCAAACATCTTTTCATCACCTGATCGAACAGAGACAATCCTATTGGCTCCATCCATGATTGTAAGCGGGTCATGGCGCCTTTCAGTTGAACACTGTCGATCAAACTCTATCCTTAAACCTTCAGCACCTAAGAAACAATTAAAATGAAGATGATAAAATTATGAAAATAAGCTTGTTCTTCTTAGTTGGCCAATAAAACGCATAGATGCCCAACAAAGGAAGCATTGGTTATTTTTCCCTATGTACCTGGGATCTTGACAGTGCCACTGGTGGAGGTATCATCAGTATATGGGTGGCTGCTCTCTACAACAACAGGTTGGGAAGACAAACGGCCACTCTGTGAATCAGTGGCAACATCCTCCAACTCTGTGACACACAACTCCAACAGCATGTCAGCAACCTGCACACAGTTAGAACCACAGACTTATCAAATTCAATAATTTGCAGGTCTATGCAGACATTAAGCAGAAACTGAATAAATTACCTGTGGATATGCTGTACCCATGCCAGAGAGCACAGCTGACAGTACCCCCTTGCCCTTTTCCCCAGAGCGACAAGACACAGCTAGCTTCAGCAGGTCCACCATTACTCGTGTATCATCAGGCACAAGCAGACTTGTGAACTCATCCAGGTACTGAGGCTCGGGGCCAACAACTTTGCTCTGGCTCTCAGAGTCCTTAAAAGACATAGAAAGTTAGGAAATTCCTGGGTCAGTTTTAGGCACATGGTTCTGTGCCTGTAGACAAACAAAGATGCTCTGCTTATCATTAGTGTTGGAAACTGAAAGTCAATCCATAAATACGACAAGAACAGAATGAGCAATAACGGATACTAAATAAAATTCACAAGAAAACAAGGGAATCAGGATTGAGAAACCTCGGAGGCTGCCAAACCATACCAAAGCCATGCTTACCTCTTTTGTTTTTGCCATGGTCTCGGCTATGATGCTGGCTGCTCCGGGGTCATCTGTCACAGGGATGAAAGGACGGGAGGATGCACCAGAGGCAGAGGGAGTCACAGCTGATGATGGGGTGACAGCATCTTCAGATGAGGGAACCTGCTCGCACATGTGCAGACACACACAGTAAGGGCTTTGATGAAACACTTTTTAAAATCACACCTTTCCCTACAATTGGAAAAAATGCCGCACAGCATGGGACAACCCTGACATGAAGGACATAAAGAAATTTAGTTGCTTCTAAAAATCAGGCAAAACTATCTGTAGTTTGTGCTTCTTACCTCTCCCTTTTTGTCTTGCCATGGATTAGGGCTGACCCGTTCTTCAGTTTCAGGTGGGCCAGGAGGGCCCTCTTCATCACTGACACAGGATGAGGAGTCACATGGGGGAACAGGCGAGGAGGAGGGACATTCAGCAGGTAGAATCATGCTGGCTGGCATCAGTGCAACAACCACTGCATCCCTGGGGAATAAAAATCATATTCTTTATATGCCAAAACATTCTGTAACAAGTAGAAAAGAACTGAGTTGGTCATTCAGCATTCAAGCCCATGTTGATAGGATAGCGGACTTCAGCTTGTCTCCATTATTGGGTCTGGGGTCACTCATCTTCCTCCTGACCATGCCGCATTGATACTCTATTGGGCTCAGTGATAACATGGTCATTTAACTGGGCACTGGTGCTTTTGGGAGAGTGAGCAGTTGCTAAGGCCTGCAGTAAAATGTATCAGCATCTCTATATAGCTTGTTAGTGGTGGGAAGGATGAAGTGCTCAAAAATTTCCAGGTAGACAGTTACACTGACTTTGGACTTTATAAAACATAGTAGTGCAACACTTACAGTTGACATGGCTCCCCAAATAATCAGCCTGATAATTTCACACTGGACCTCACGTCACTTGGATTCTTTGCCTCCTAAAACTTCCTCTAGACTGCAAGGTCTTGATTTCCAAATTAAATGAAACATTTACTTTTGTCTGAAAAGATGAATTTGGACCATAGACCAAGGGTCCAGTCCTTTCTCTCCTTAGCCCAGGTTAGACGCTTCTCACGTCTGAGATTAAGAAGTGGCGAGACACAAGGAATGCAACAGTTGTAGCACAGTTCCCTGATACTTATGTGTGTGGTGGCTCTTGATGCGCTGGCTCCAGCTCTGGTCCACTCCTAGTAAATCTGCCCAAATTTTTGAATGGACTTTGGTTCACAATCCTCTTAGGGCTCAATTATCCTTGTTGCTTGTGCACCTTTTTCTATCACTTTTTCCTTCCACTCTACATCAGGATTGGAGGAAATTAACAGGATTGGATACAGCACTCCGTGAACAGCCGGCTTCTTAAGCAATGACCTTTTGTGGCTTACCCTTCTTGTGGAGGGTATTAATGACTGTCTTTTGGACAGTTGTCACGTCAGCAGTCGTCACCATGATTCGGTAGCTGACAAAACTGGACTGATTTAAAGGCCAAGAAAACCTGTGCAGATGTTCTGAGTCATCTAGCTGATTAGAGCGTCACACCATGAGTCTACAATATCTAACTTTTTCACAATATTCTAATTTTCTGAGATACTATTTCATTGGCTATAAGTCAAAGTCAATTAAAATTAAAGAAATAAATACTTAGAATACACCACTCTGTGTGAAATGAACCCTGAATGATATCCCAAATGAGTTTCACTTTTTGAATTGAATAACTAAAATTCTTATGCCTCTTTCTCTGTCTTCTCCCTTCAGTGCTTCCTTTAGCCAATAAACCGACTCCATCTAACCCTATTCTCTGTATCCTCTTCGCTCACACCAACTAACTTAATGTCCTCTCACTCCATCCATAAATCTTGAATTGTATTACTTAAAATAAATTAAATGAATTAACTTTTCAATGGCATTCAAAATTTATTGAGATGTACCTGTATATTGTTACACATCAAAATCATAATTACACAAAAGATCCACTTTTTTCTATACTGAATCATGTTATTCTTGTAGATGACTTACCTATATGTAATTACTATATATTTCTCACATTTACTGTATATGCACAGCTGTTATTATCATTTTGCAATTTTTCCAAAGATGTTTTTTTCTACGTCAAGACAAAATATGAATATGTATTATGCAAAGATTTAACAGTGGGGGCAACAATAAATAATTGGTAGCAAGCATTGTAAGCTTCATATATTCAAATTTTGTTCTTCAGAGAGAGGTGTATTTGATGTATATTACAAGATATTTTAAATATGCCAAGACATTTACAGAATAAAACTTTAGGATACCTGGCACAAATAGAGACAGTGAAGCCATGATGTAAAATGTAAAAATAGTGTTAAGCAGTCAACTGGTACAGCATTGTTTATCTAAACTACTTTCCTGACACATTAAAAGATTAGCTGGCAAAAGGTTTAGGTATCTTCATGGCACCCTCTGCTCACACATATCTTCATTAACTGAGGTTGTGCATATGAGCGGGAGGGTAACAAAAACTAGTGTGGATATTATTCTCTTTTACAAAAGCTCTTTCATCGATGGATCTAAAATATCCTTATGTAGTTCAACTCCCAACTTAATAGTTATCTGTACAATTCTACATTATAAATGCAAGTTATATAGTCAATTTTTAATTGTGAATTTAAATAAAGATGCTGAATTACTATCACACACAAAAAAAAACTAACTGAAAATATTGTATTCCTCAAATTTGCCCAGGTGGTTCTAAAAGCAGCCAGTTTTTGATTTAAAAAAAAAACAGCTATGGGAGTAAAACTAGGGTCCTAGTGTAATGTATTTAGCTATACAATCCTGGTCAAATTGCATTGAGAGGAAGAGTTGTTTTTTACTAATATTCTACTATTCTTCTTTGGTGAGGTGTTAACACAATTGGGATAAATGGACATACATTAAAACCACCTTCAACTTATATTCCCAAATGGTAGTTTTTGCTGTTATGGATCCAATAGTTCCTCGCTTTATTTTTTTCTTATACCAGTATAACTAAGGTCTTTATGATAATCTTACAGCATTATTCAGATATTGCCCACTTTAATAAGAGAAAGCATTACTTCAACATAAAAAAATGCTAAGGAGAAACATGTCATGTCAACTCAGTTCTTTTTAAGTATCTAAATCCTTTGGAAAACTTACCTTGCATACATGATTTGGAGGGCTGATAGCACATGAGACAGGGCTTGCTGTTTGGCCATGTTACCATCCAGACTTAACAGGATCTTAGCCAATGACGGTCGGTTAGGTTTCATGCTGATCTGGCCAGTCAATTTGTTGCTCACTGCTGACGCCTCACTGTCTGACTGGACACCTGTGGTGTACAGCGACGAAACATTGAAACAAATTGTCACAGGGGTAGAATAAATAACAACAGCATAGCCAGAATAAGGCAGGGGCAGAATAGCAGTTCAACCGGTCACATACCGACAAGAAAGTAACCCATATTTTGACCCCTATCTGCAGGGGCTTGCAATACCATACCTAAATAGGATGCTCCAAGGGAGTCCCTGGCTGTTTGAAACAGGACTGGCTCATGTACAGAGGGTGTTGTCACATCCACAGTCGTCCAGGCAACACTGTGCGAAGAGCCACAGGCAACCCTAGTGATCTTTTGCCCCTCCAGCCCTTGTACCAGGGTGGGCTTTCTGTTCACAGTGGTGGTTCCATTACCCTGTTGTCCATGGTCATTGTCGCCCCATGCATAGACCTGAAAGAGGAACAATTTAGACTGGATTCCCTTCTTTGAGCAGGACAGGTCGAATGGTCATCACAAATTTCCAAATAGTTATATTCCAAGGTATAATAATGCCTCTACATGGAAAGGCTTACAGTAGAGGCAGATTCCATGAATCAACTCAACTACAGATTAATAAATAGAATGTAATGTTGATGAATTGACAAAAGAGCTTGCATTGTATCCTCTGGTAGATATGTCTTTCTATAGAGGTCAATACAAACCTGTCCTGTGTCTGTAACAGCTAAACAGTGTAGTGCTCCAACAGCCACATGAACTATCTTTTTGCCTCGCAGTCCTTCCACCATTTGGGGCTTTCGCACATGGACATCAGTGCCATGGCCCAGTCGGAAATAGTCACCTTTACCCCTGATTGAAAACAAAAGAGACTTTTAATGTTCACTGGAAACCAAGGTAACACAATCAAAGATTATGTTATTGCATCATGAATCAAAATTACCAAGTCCACACAACTCCAGATTTGGTTAGAGCTAAAGAAAACTGTGCTCCACATTCGATTTGGCAGACACCCTGCCCGTTAAGTCTCTCTATATTTTGAGGAATGTTGCAGCCTTCACTACCACCACGGCCCAGTTTCCCAAAATCTCCATCACCCCAGGAGAATACCAACCCTGTAAAAAAGGACACATTATGTTACAAATAATAAAATGTTTGTCAATTACAATGTTTTGGACTAAGATCACAAATGCTGTATGGTGTTTGGGCTTGAGATACAAAGCTGATGCAGAATCAGTTCTGTTTTTTTTCCCAAGGGGCAACTGGAGGGCACATTGGGTTGCATATCACCCTTGAACAGAGTCAATACATATAAATATATTCCAATAAAAATAAGGTATAAATAAAAGTGGAGTAAACTTGAACATCTGTAAAGAAACTGCACATGTGCACAAATGGCTGTGAATTTGGAGAATAGGCAGAAGAAAAACTGTGCATTTATGCGATGCGTTCTACATTTATACAAATAATATATACACGAGCAGCACTACCCTTAGGGGCTGATGTTGGGGGGCTCCAGATATGTTGGGAGTTGAGGATTGGACAACTTTGGTGAAGTTTTGATAGATACTGCTACTTGCTCAGTTTAGACTATTTGAAGTCTGCCTTTAAGGCTCTAAAAATGATCAAGAAATAGTTCATTAACAGACAATACCTTCATCTGTGAGAGCAAGAGTTTGCGCATCCCTGCTCCCACAAGCCACTTGGATCACACGATGCCCCAGGAGCACTTTCACCTGGATGCCAGAGATAAGCAGACGCACTGATGGAGAAACTATCAATTTAGGTTAAAATTATATTTAGGGATATATCACATATTTAGGGATATATCACAGGATTTGTGGTAGCAAAACCAACAAATGAAATTGTTTAATTATTCTATAAATGCATTTAATTTGGATGAGGTGTTTCTGCGAACAAAAAGGTAGAGGTGGGTCACATACGTACCAGTTTAGGCCGAAGCTGAGTTGTGTTATCTCCATGCCCAAGGCGGCCATATTCCCCCAAACCCCAGCTGTACAACTCCCCACTAGAGGTGATTGCTGCACTGTGAGAGCTGCCACATGCAATGTCACGGATTCGTTTTGTCTTCAGTGCTTCAATCAACCGGGGCTTATCACAATTCCTATGATCAAAAATCATTTAATCAATCAACATTTCTTCAACTATGCATTAAAATGACACACTGTTTTTTTTATATATCGACACTTCAATTCAATATCATTTTGAGTGGTTTGGAATTCAATCGTAGTTTGAAAGCATGAAAAGATTACCCAGCCATATATTTAATTTCAAAACTGTCAAAATGCACGTAAAACAATATCAGCTTTTTCCCATATCAGTCTAATTATACATACATTCTGCTGAAGTGTCCCAGTTTTCCATCATCTCCCTCACCCCAGGAGAAGACCTTCCCATCCACAGTCAGGGCCATGGCGTGGCGCCCTCCAGAATGCACAGCTACCTTTTTCACCACATAGTTGCTTAGGGCGGTGATTTGACGGGGTATTGCAATGGTCCCACTTGAAATGCCAAGGCCTAGTCTGCCATTAGTGGCTTCTCCACAGGCGTACATCTTACCCTCGACAGTGACTGAGACAGTGATACATAGTTTACACATGCTGTATGGATATATCACAACTACTAGATCATAACTAACTAGACTAAAGCTTACCAGCAAAGAGACTTTTGGAACCACCCGCTACTTGGACCACATTGAGTGCAGAGAGAGTTTCAGAAAAAGATGGCACCTTGATCTGGGAACAACCAACAAAGACAGAGTTGGTAGATAGAGATAGAGTACTTAAAATAGGGAAAACACCTCTAAATTTTCCATATACTAGGAAAGTTTTGTAAAGCCAACATTGCTTCATTGTGTAAAATATGCTTACATCCAACTTGATCTATTCGTTCATAATTTGTACATTTCACCTTTGAACCCTTCAGTCCTCCCAGCTGGTCCTTGTCATTTAGACCCCAAACAAACACTTTAGTCCTGACTGTGGCAGCAGACTCCAATCCTGAAGATTTCTTTCGAGCAAGACTGAGAAGGAACAAACACGGAAATCACTTGCAAAAATTCAATGGATTTTCTTGCGTTTAAAAATTTGAAAAATATACAAATCTTTAAATGAGATTGATTTGAGAGCTAATAGTCCTGTAATCCTTCAGGTTGAGCTGGCCAATTTATTGGATTAAATTAAAAAGTAACAGAGATTGAAAGGAGCCACAAATGACATTTGTTATATTCACCAAGCCTAAAGATAATAGTGGTGATTCAAAATTTCCTAAATTCTCAATTTACAAAATGCAACGAGAACAACCATTTTATCTCAGGAAGTATGTAAATTCTATTTTAAAATCGACTCATAATACCTCCCAGTGGCAGTTTTATCATCATCCTCTTCTTCATTGTCAGATGCCAGGAAAGGGACCGTGGCTAGATCTTCATCCTCTGCTCTGATCCGTCCAACAATGCCAAGTCCATGAATCTTGCAGTCTATACCTGAGCTGCGGCATTGCTTGATTGCAATTTCAATATACCGGTGATACTGAGGAGGAAGATTTTGTACAGTTTCTGAAAAGTTTAATTTCTGGAGAAAAGTTGGTTTAAATAAAACACTGTTTAACCAACCAACCTCAGTGCAGTCACTAAGCAACAGGACAGTGGTATCTGTTGGATTAATATTTATTGTCTTCAGTTCAATCAAGTTGTTCAGAGAGCTTCCACCTGCATGGTAAGAGAAAAAAAAATAGGCAACGTTGATTTCTATTCAACTGTCAAACAGCCAGCTGCTTAGCTAATAGTCTCAGGGCAAAGATGAAAAAACACTGGCCAAACGAAAGGGCAAAAGAAAGCCTGTATTGAGATATTTCAAAGAAATTAGATCTGCAATGCAAATATATCAACTAAATGCAGTCACCTGATACCACCACTAAGGACGGCATGTAACTGCTGTCTGCTGGATCCACGATCATTTTTAGTCTGTGAACAAGGACGTCTGGAAAGAGCTCAAGCCGAATCCAGTGCTGCAGAAAAAAAAAAACAAAAAGCCCGTCAGATGAAACATTACGCTTCCATAAAATATAATTAAGAGACTTGACTGTATGTGAACTATTCATTCCACAACCTTTCCCTGTGAGCCAGACGACTGCCAACACTGATCACTGCAATCAATGAGGCGTGAGGCCTGGTTAACCGAGGATGAGACATTGAGGCTTTTGACAGCTCGAGACCATTCGTCAATCAGCATTCCACACTGACTGCTGTGAGGCTTCTTCAGTTGTTTTCCTGAACGACCACAAAACGCTGGAGACTGACCTAAACATAGGGCAGTTAAAGCATTTGCTTGTATAGATAGAACAACATATGCCACATAACAAAAGATACACAATGGGTACTGGACAAGTAAATAAGACCTACCAGGCTCATTAATTCTGCCAAAGGAATGTCTGGTGTTGTGTTTGCGGGATTTGAAGCAATTTTCACAGAAGTCAAAGTCATCACAATTCCTGCATTTAAACCTGGCACCATTGATAGGGAACATTTGACATCCATCACACCTATAGAGACACCAAAGCATGTGATCAGATTCCAACTCAGAAAAACTATATTAATCCTGGAGAAATTTGAGCATGTTAGGATACGTAGCATTTTGGAAGAAACTTAAAACTTGTGCCCACCTTACTCCAGGATGGACGCTGGGAACCAATTCCATCTCAGATAATAGGCCAGTCCAGTGTGACTGCTGCGGAAAGTCAACAATGACATCCTTTCCATTGGCACTAAAAGCTAAAACAAACAATTGTGATTATATCAGAAAACAGAATAATAAATGGCCAAAATAAAGAAATAAAAATACAGATTTTTTCATGATTTGAAAAAGGCCAACCTTTCACAGCACCAACACTCCTATGAGTAACAGAGCCCCATTTATATTTTGGTGTTGTGACTGTTGGTTTTACTCTCACTTTGTCACCAATCTTTATATGGGAGGGAGAACTTTGAGGTGGGAATCCTGGAAGGGCACAAAACAATAATAACACTTTATGGATTATTATAATAATTCAACGATTGTCTAACACCAATTTCTACTCAGATTGTTTCACATATATAATAAAGCTTACCTAATAGCTCTATGTGGATGTATCGGACCCAGTATGTTCCTCCTTTTTGCTGCCAGTCACACTGCACATTTAAATCATGAAGCCCATCTCTGTCAAGCTTAATCACTTTCCCAACATCTCCATCATACACTTCCTCATACGTTCTGCAGCACCTCACCATCATCCCCACCTGCAGAGATGTAGCAACAGTCAAGAGATCCATTACTATTTCTAGTGTGTTTGACAGATTGTGCTCATCCTTAAGAACCTTTACCTGAATGTTCTCTCTGACATACACAGCATAATCATCATTACTTTGGAAATCTGACCTCTTCTTAAAAGTTTGGCTTTCAGTCACTACTGCACCTGGAGGCTGAAGTAAACATACAGAAAAAGAGTGATAGAAGAGTGACTCCATCTATTACAGAGTATGTTACACCAGAAATGATGGAAGGATGATGTACCACAGCCAATGTTGGCTCAGCTTCCTCCAGCTCTTCTAGCACCTCTTCATCAGAGTATTCATCTGACACAGTGTCTGCATCAGATACCTCAGTGACATGGGTGTCTGGGTGGTCCAGGAGCCAACTCACCAGAGCTTCGACACCTGATTGATTAGCTGAATTAGTTTTATGAAAGCATTTTCAAAAAATAAGTAAGATTTCACATTTCTCTATTACACTGACAAGCAGCGAAATAGATACCTGATGCTGAAAAAAATTTAGTAAAAGTGAAAGCTTGTCCAACCTGGGATACCAGAGGCACTGCTTGCTGTTCCAGATAACGACTTCAAGGCAAATTCAATATTTTTCCGAGGGAACCCCATCTCCATTAGCTGGAGGACAATAGGTATGGGAGGGACTGGTGAACTCTTCTGTTTCTTCTGTTTGGGTGGCTTCACATGTTGCAGGGTGATTGGTGTAGTTGCCTCACTGGAGCTGCTCTCCTCAAACAGTGGAGAGGATGGATAGGCAGATTCCACAGCCAAGTACTGACACACTGCCAAAGCTGCTGACTACATGTGCAAAGACAAGCAGACCGTTTTGAGATGAAACGCAACATTATCTCTAATGTGCAGAATACAAACACTAACACCAGATCACTCCAAATTGCTGTATGGACTCACCTCCATCTCTTGTCTGTCAAAGATTGCTTTAATGGGAGAGGGCTGTGTTGCGGCGCACAACAACTGCTGTAGGAGGATCAAAGGAGGCAAGGGACCCTCAGGAGACAGATCCCCCACATCAGGGGAAGATATCACTGGATCCTCTGCAAACCAAAAAAAAAGACTGAGTTTGATAAAACTCTCAAACATGAATCACAAAACCTTATTCATCAAAGTCTGTAAAAATCGAGATCACACACCAATCTTTGGCTCTGACCACTAGTTTCATTAAATGCTTTATTCAAGACACAAATAAATGTGCCTCTGTATATATATATAGGAGAAAATGTTGAAAACAGAAAGGTAGGAAATTATTTGTTTGGTTACTGGCGAGCATTCATTTCAGCATCATTTTAAATATTAGCTGCACATGGCCATTTTTTCTCCTTCATAATAAGGACTTAGGAATTATCAGTTCCTAAAAAAGAAATACCCCTTCTCATGTAACCTCATAAAGTCTACAGTCTACTGTAAATGCAAAGACACCAGACTGTTTAATCAAACCTTCTAGTGTTCCTGATTATGATATGATATAAAAACTTTGTGTTTCATTTTCATATTTACATATTATTTGTAAATTGTGATTAAATGACCACCCAGTCTTCCGACAGGGTACTAAGAGGGTTTTCCAAATTCGCTAAATTATTGAAGAGTTACTGTACTGAATTTCCCCCATGGGGGATCAATAAAGTGTTATCTTATCTTATCTATTCCCTAAGCACACATGAAAAATCTATACCACCGAGTTTATGTAAGGTGGGATAGGTTCTCTAAATTTTTGCTTTTCAATTATGTATGGGAAGTGAATCTGCAAGTTGGAAAAAAAAATGCAACGTGAAAAAACTGACCAAGTTTATCTTAAGACACCCTCATACAAAAATACAAAAAAAAGTATTTTTCTCCAATAAAGACAATTACAAATGAGCATTCATATATTTCTTGAAAATTACTATGAAACGATGACATGAAAATTTTTCATAGTCTGATGGCTTACCGAAATTATGTATGGGAAGTGAATCTGCAAATTGAAAAAAAAATGCAAGTTGATAAAACTGACCAAGTGTATCTTAAGACACCCTCATACAAGGAATAGAAAAAGACATTTTTCTCCCACGAAGACAATCACAAATGAGCATTCATATATTTCTTACTAATTTAATTTTTCATAGTCTGATGGCGTACCACTGGGGTTGGATCCGATATCCACTACTGCTGACTGAGAGAGGATCTGCCTTAGTTTGTCCTGGTGAGAGAGGAGCGCCCGAGCTGCCTTCAAAATATAAAGTCTCAGTTGCTGACAGCGCAGCAAATGGATGTCCACTTGGTCAGCTAGAAACACAAATGCTTTGATTAAAATCCCTTTGACAACACCTTGAGAAATAGATGATACTACTCTATAAAGCAGTGCTTATCATTCATAAAGGATGAATGACAAAGGCTTTCATTGATTACAAGAACAAACTTGCATGTTATCATTAGCTTATGGATCTTAACCAACTCTGCTATAGGAACCATCTTTGAGCCTTTGTGATGTGCAATTTACATACCAGCGACTCCACGACTGAGGCACTTCTTCAAGCGTTGTTTCTCCAATTTGCTACCAGCCAGGCTGACCAGCTGGGCCCAAACTCCTAACATGGGCTCACAGCAGGGCAGGTTTTGCACACTAAAGGACACTGCTGGCAACTACCGGATATTCAACCAGGAAAAAAAATATGATAATAAATAAGCATGTCTTTCACAAATTAAAATGTAGAAGTTAAAGAAAGCTATATTTGTGAGTTACATTTTATCTTAATAAATTATACAAATCTTGATTACCGGTTTAAGTTGGCTTAGCAGGCAAACCCTGCAGGTCCTCATCTCATGAAATTGGACTGTGATTCGCCCTTTAGGGGTTATGCGAGTGACCGTTCCTTCTCCGAATTCTTCATGGATAACCTGACCTCCTAGTCTAAGACGCCCATCAATCCCTCCAATCACTGCTAGAATGGCCATTAAACTGCCCACCCTGGGACCGTCAGAATCAGGAAAATATTCCTCCAGGACACACTGAAATTAGTTGAAGCAACAGTTGTGAGATTAGCAGGCATCTAAGCGGTCTAAAAGCAGCGTTTTAAGAATGAATAATAGTGCACAGATCCTTACTGCTTCAGACTGGCAACTTGTCATAACATCTCCAATAGAGCTCAGCTGAGTGTTGATGTACTCATTTATCAGGCTGTTCCACTGACCAAGAGCGTGCAGAGTGCGCAGAACAGCAACAATCTCCTCAGCCAGTGTGCTGCTATGAGTGGCTGTAAGTGATGCTTGAGGGCGTGACTTCCTCCTTCGCAGAGACCCCTCTGCTGAGAGAAGAGGCATTTTTTTTTTTTAACAGACATCATGTGTCTATGTGATGAAAAAACATCAGATTGTCAAAAATGATGTGGGTGATTTGTAACCCGACCTCGAAGAAGTGGCAGGTCTGAGGAGCAGGTGCTCAAAAGACTTCCCAAAAAGCTGAACAACTTTTCAACCAGGAACTTCATGTCCTGTGAGCGCTCCATCTTATCCCATGAAGGCAACACAGCCTGAAGGAGACGCAATGCTAGAATCTGGAAACAAAAAGGATACACCAGAAAAGAAGGGTAGTCCTCCTTGTTTCAGTAAGGATACAAAACAATTAATAATGAAATGATATGCCCTTAATGTGGGATATATGAAAGACATCAATAATAAATTACAGTGGTATAGCAATCCTGTAACGACGACGAGGAGTACAGAGACCTGATTGCAAGTTTTGTTGAGTGGAGCAACCAAAATCACCTCCTACTCAACATCTCCAAGACAAAGGAAGGGGTAGTGGACTTCAGGAAGAATAGGGGACCTAAACCAATCACCTTACTGGGTGAAGAGGTGGAGATTGTGGACACCTATAAGTACCTTGGGGTCCATATTAACAATAAACTGGACTGGACACACAACGCAGATGCCCTATACAGGGAGGGTCAGAGCAGGATGTTCTTTCTGAGGAGACTGAGGTCGTTTGGTGTCTGCAGCAGGCTCCTCAAGACCTTCTATCAGTCTATGGTAGCCAGCACACCCTTCTTTGCTATAGTGTGCTGGTGGGGCGGTGCCAGGACTGATGAGGTCAACAGGCTCAACAAGCTTGTGAGGAAAGCTCACCCGGTGGTGGGACTAAACCTGGTCCATCTCGAATCGGTGGCTGTGGGCAGGGTGAAAGGACAAACTAGGAGCTACCCTGGACAATCCTTCCTACCCCCTGCACGACAAGCTGTGGCATATGAGCAGCTCATTCAGCCAATGGCTCATCCTACACCGGTGCAGAACTGAACGCTTCAGACGCTCCTTTGTGCCCGCGGCCATTAGACTGTATAACAGCGGTCAGGATGGCACACAACTCTGACTGCCTGGAGGGCATCTGTGCGACCACCACCTCACAACTCACTCACTCACATGTGTCATGCCCTGAACTATGTAGTCCTTAACTCTGTAGTCCACTTACCTAGATGGACATTACTCCATCGCATCCTGTTTATTTTATCGGTGCCAGTGTTCCATTGTCGTCACCTATCTGTCCTTATCCTTGTCAATTTGGTTCTACGCTCACCTTCACTGTTTACTTATTTATTCTAGTCTCACCCTTACTGTCTATATATTCATTCTACTTTACTCTCACACTTACTGTGTATTATTTATCTATATATGTGTATGTGTACATGTGTATATACATATATGTATGTATATGTATATATATATATGTGTGTGTGTGTGTGTGTGTGTGTGTGTGTGTGTGTGTGTGTGTGTGTGTATGTTTCTATTTGTATATGTTCTTTCTTTTTTAATTGTTTAGTGCTTATTTATATGTTGTGTGTTTTTTGTTGTTTTGTTTTGTTTCTTGATATTGTTATTGTTGCGCTGCTGCGACAAACAAAGTTCCCCTATGGGGATCAATAAAGTATTATCTTATCTTAAGTATACTTTAAGAATAAGGAAATCCCATGCATTTTATGCTCCTCTTTTAGGCTCCCACATTTCTTTACAGTACATTAATGGAAAAAATTGTCATAACTACTCACAGATAACACATCATTACGCAATAAGACACATTAAGGGCCCACCTGTCTCTGCAGAGTAATCGCAGTGAAGGACTGATGTCCTTCAATAATTCTGATCAGCAAGCTAATCCAAGCAGAGGTGCTGAGAGTGCTACACATTTGAGGCATGAGGGCAACACTGCGTATGAAGCCCAGTGTGCACCAGCTCCTGTGCTGCTCTCGAGACACCAGCCTATGGGAGTGACAGCCTGGAAGAACAGATTGATCAAGCAAAAGGTAAACAGTGCATCATTATTTCATTTCATTTGGAAACAAAAATGAGTGTTGCAGTTCATCTACCTGTCTTTTCATTAGCTCCACTTTCGACCAACATCCTCAGCAATCCACACAGAGTCCGTGTCGCATCAGTCTGCAACACCTCAGCATAAATCCCAGAGGAAAGTGACAACGTCTTCAGCAGGTTGACTGTGCTGGTTAGCATCATGGCTGTTGGGTGGCTGCTCTTCTCCACCAGCTCACCATCTGTATCAAAGAGAAAATGTGATTAATTATCTGTTTTTATCTTATCATGCTGCTTGTAGCTTTGACTGGTATCAAAGTGTTGTTGTGGACGGACCTGAGTCATCTTCAGTGTCTGAGTCCTCGGCAGGGGGCTGGGTGGTTGGTGGTGGCTCTGCAAGTTTAAGGTCATACTTTCCCTCTTTTCCCATCCTGTATGAGTTGGTGCTGCTTGTGTCCCACTGGACACGGATCCAGCCATCCTCTCCTAGCTCTCCAATAACTCTACCAAGACCTGGGGCTGGACCATCCTACCCACAGTAAATTGGGGATCAGAGTATGATTGCATTTGTTTTTAAGTCCAATTTAGTTGGTGATTATGTAATAATAATCCACAAACTGCTAATGTACTGTAGAATGTGTTTAGATACCTGATCTCCCCATTTCCAGTCTACACCTCGCATGACCCTTGTACCAATTTTCATCATGGCTGCTAGCTCTGGGCCAGAGGCAGGCAGGGGTATGGGGTCAGTCTCCTTTCTGGACTCCTCAAGTACAGTAGCTGAGCCTCCATGAGCACATAAGGTTAGATCCTCTTCACTACTATCTGTGCTGGGCCCTGGAATTAAGAATTAAAAACAATCATAATGATGGCACCTGAAAATGCACTCAGATGCTGCCGTTCTGGCTTGTTTAATTACTGCATATGCAACCTGACTGCACTTACCTACAAGCCTGAGGATACTCTGTGTGAGGGCCAAAAGGCCAGAATTCAGCAGGAGACTGAGGCTATTAGCCCCATGTTTGAGGGACAGCATATGTATCATGGCCAGAAGGAAACGAGCTTGTGGAATGGTGCCAAGACTTGGTCCTGCAGGGTTCTCATTAGTGATTGTTTGCAAAGGAACAGGCTGCACACCTTGCAATACCAGAAAAACATGGTCAAACAACTTAATGATGGATTGTGGGTTCTCATAAAAACGCATCCGATAAGATAAATGTTGAAAGAAGCAGATATTTAAAAACATTGCTCACCAAGCTCTTTAAAACGAGCACTGGCATCTAGAAGGATGTTGCGAATGTTCTGGATGGCCCAGGAATACAACTTGCCAAAAGTCACCTCCAAAAGCATGCGGTTGAAGGGTGGAATTAAATCCACATCCTTAAGGCAGTCAGACAGCGGCTCTCTGAAAAAAAGAGTCAACAAGAATATTCTCAGTTGTGAAGAAATGCCACTGCAAGACAAGACAATTTAATGAAGAAACAAACACCTAGTAACATTTCAGGCTTTGATCAAAAATAATTTCATCTTTGATAACTTATATCCCAAATGTGCTTTTGTACCCAATGTTGGTCCCCTCTGGAATAACCCTCTGCCATCCACAAAGCATTGCATATTGCACAGATGATAGCAAGAAGCTTTTAGAAGCCAACTTCAACATGGTGTCAATGCCTTCCAGTCTCACTTCAGCTCTCTCCAGCTGTAATCAGAATTAGGAGTTGCAAGATTATTTGCATCTATACATCAGATGTCAGTTTCATAAAAAAAAAGAAATGCTATTACTATCACCTGTTTAAGAAGACACTTCCTCATTTTCTCCACATCCAAGGGCTCCTCTTTCAAGGCAAATTCCACTATTGTGGCCATAAGGCTGGACTGTGAAACAACGCCTTTAACACTGTGTTTCAGCCACCGATACTTCTGGACACTTGCCACACTATTAAGAAGTGGCTGCCACTTGTCCTGCTGTAATGACACAACACAATGCAGTGCTATGAAACCACCTAGACACAACCACAATGTTCCCCTTGCTATTAATTTGGCTGTATTTTGGAACAACCAAAACACAATTTTTATTACGAAAAAAAACTTCATTGCGGATATTAATAACTGATGAAAGTGGTAATTCAAATTTTCAAGCATTGTGGAAGTTGCACCATTAAATTCTACAATGCTGAACAGTGAATGTTTCAATGAGGTGGTTTAATTTCAATAGTGGTCATGAAACAAAGTCAAAAATGAATCAACAGACAACTACTTTGGTTGTGGGCGACTTCCTTTCTGCTGCAGTTGGACTGATATGAACATTAAGCTCCTCTTCAATGGTCCCTTCAATCTCCAGCTTTGGCTCTTCTATGTCAGCAGACTGTGACTTCTTGGGCACTGAAAAGGAAAAGTATGAAGTATAATTCAAATTAAAAAAAAAAAAAAAGACGTATTTAGATATATATAATTCAGAAAAACAAACCTCTTTTTTTCCTGCGATCCCTAATAAGTTTCTGGGTTATCCTTCTCCAACGAGGTTGAGAACTAAGCAGCTTTAGTTTAGAAACTATAGACAGGTCATTGCTTACAGCAGGGCGTAGCTCGTTAAACAAGAAGCGCAGGCGCTCAATAACTGGGGCACACACCTCCTTGTAAGAGCGACCTTGCTCTTGATGGGTCTTAAAACCAGGGGAAAGACAGAAACCAGAACATAAATTCATTCATTTGCTATTCATCTTTGGTTTTCAGGATTACTTGAACATTCTCCACAAAAATATCACCATATTTACAGACCTGATTTGATTACCTGTTAAGAATCCCATCAGGAGAAAAAATGTGACTTTACCACCTTAGTGAGTTTCATACATTTTCAGAGCTAATTATGTCTCACACATCACATACGCATATCTTGCATTCATTGCCAAGCCCTCCCCATTCTCATAATCACTGAAGATCAAAACTGCACCTTGATTAAAGAACATTTCGCTTGGTAGACCATGCGACACACATCAATCACAGATTTCGGAAGGGATCTCTGCTTCCCTTGGTCCACACCCAGGGCACATTGACTGACAAGTGAGAGAGCAACATGACCTATGACAAGAGGAGATATTGTAATATGTAGATGAATAAGTAATATGTGCAGCATAAGGAAAACCCCTTCAGCTTAAAGAGACAATAAACAAAACAAGAACAAATTTCAAAGCAAATGTATGCAAAAAAATAGGTCTTAATCACTCCCAGAACAGCTTAAAAGTTGCATAGTTACCAAGGTCTTGATGTTTTAGCAAGCAACAGAGGAGCAGACGGCCAACTTCTTCCACAGGGTGTTCAGGGGGGAAGGTGATGGGTGTAATAAGGTGATACTGCTTACAGCAACGCTCGATTTGACACAAGAAGTCCTGTAGAATATAGGAATAAAAATGACAACATTTACTTTTAGGGTCACTGTGAACTGCCTTCTAATAGGGCTTTCTTTTTTACTTTCACAGTGTGGTCTTGAGTGTTGTTGTCAGCAATGGTCTGAAGGAAAGGTTGTGCATGGTCACTCATGGTAATTCTGCGGGAGTATAGCTTGGCTTTGTCTGGAGTGGTTGTTCCCAATGAGCTACAGTGGTCTTCATCCTTCTCTTCATTGTAGTTATAATGAATCTGACTGGTCTGCAGGCCTCCAGAAAATATGGAGGATTGGAGCCACTCTGTGTTAAGATATTCAAAATGATAGCATTTAGAAGCCAATAAATTACAATTTGAGAGCAAAAAGAATTCGTCATATCAGAAGACATTGAACCCACTGGCGCATTCAATTTCCATTGCAGACAACGGTGTACTCTTAGCCAAGTAGGAGGCATGAAGACCTAACAGCAATCCCAGGTTTCTCTCTGTGTCAATGAGTGGTGACGACAGACTACTGAGATCTGGAGTCGTTACTGTCTCCTGGTTAGGCTGTAAGAAAAAAAAACATAAATTGTGAGTCACATACATTAACATTTAAAAAGTATATTTGGATTGTTAGTACCTCCATATACTGGCCAACACAGAAGGCCTGCATAGACTCCTTGGTGTCCTCAAACTGTAGTGCAGCTTCCAAGGCAACCACAGGGTCTTCTCCTGCAAACTGAGCTGTTTGATATATTTTGTTACATCAAAATGTATCACAATTACAAAGTCAAAATTATTCTTTTAAAAAATCTTATCGAACTAAACAGTAATTTTACCCAGAATACTATTTCCAGCTAAGGATTGAGACTGTGCCTGGAAGTCCTTTATGTCATACACCCGGCCATCAATGACAGTCCAAAAACCTCCATCTTTGTTGTGGTTCTCTAGGTCTGCCTTGCGAATGAGGGACACTTCTTCATTGTTCTTAGAGCTTTGTCCAGTGAAGAAAGACCCTGCCAAGGTAGAAAGAGGGGCAGTAATGTTTGTAAAACCATACTGTGAATTGCTTGTAAGTGAAATGAAAACATCCTGATTTAATTTTGAGGACATGGCTACTAATGTTATACCCATTATGCCTGGCCAAGCCAGATCTTCATTATCATCCCTCTCATGTCCTGGTGCCAGGTGATTGAATCGGTCAAGATGCTCTAGGAGTCCAGCCAGGAGAGGGATTGAGCCAGTCTCCTGCATTAATCCGGCATCAATTGTGAGGAGGAGTACAATAGACACCACCAACTCAGGGAGGAGCACTCCTACCAACCAACAAACAACAGGTCATCCTCAATTCAATTGTTACGCACTTCTCCCAACACTGGAAGTTACCTGTTAGATCTCCTTCAATAACACGAGACACTTCAGCAAAGTGCCGGCAACCAGAGGAGGCAATACTTGTTGCCACTGGCAAGATGTCTCCAATGTGAGTACAAAGAAGAGAAATGTACTTTTTTAACAGGGATCCTACACCTAGAAGCTCTGGATCTAAGAAATAGAAAAGATAGATGTTTGCTCAAGATCAGAGAATATACCAGTCAATTGACTATTGGACAGAAAAACACAACTTACTGTATCCATTGACATTCTCTGTGCCATTAACACCAAGGTAGAGCTTGCTAATCAGCAGCCTCTGAAAGCGTAGCAGCAGGTCCAGAGACGCAGACCGTTCCTTGCTGACATGCTCTGCCTCCAAATAGTTGGAAATACGCCGAGCAATATCTTTTAGTCTTGCAATGGTTTGAGATGCAATATTCCTGCAAAATTCAAAGCTATCAATCTTTTGCAAGGTTATCACAAAGTAGATTCAATGTTTTAATCCAAACACAGTGCAGGTACCTCAGAAGTTGCTGTACAAGCTGCACCAAAGGCAGGATTTGTTTTCCAACTGATTCATAGATCCCAGTATTGATAATGTCTTTGTCCAGCATGGCCCGACACCGATGCATGGTAGATGCATTGGCCTCTTGTTCATCTATCTCCTTTTCTTTCTGAGCCTCCTTCTTTGCTTCAATGTCCTGTCATGTACAAAAAAAAAAAATCAAAAAAGGAAACTTCTGTTTTAAGTGGACCATGCCTGAGGAAAAAAAAAAAAAAAAAAAAAAAAAAAATTCTCTTTAATACAAAAACTTTTATCTCACTTTTCAAGCCCCCATTTAATAAA